>JAACNH010000012.1:756989-970633 GCA_019447015.1 Hymenochirus boettgeri | reverse complement strand
GGTTGGTACAGGGATACTATATAATATTGAGAATTACTGGTATTAATACATATACTGTAGTTCTGGTTGGTACAGGGATACGATATAATATTGAGATTTACTGGTATTAATACATATACTGTATTTCTGGTTGGTACAGGGATATTATATAATATTGAGAATTTCTGGTATTAGTATATATACTGTAGTTCTGGTTGGTACAGGGATACTATATAATATTGAGAATTACTGGTATTAATGCATATACTGTAGTTCTGGTTTGTACAGGGATACTATATTATATGGAGAATTAGTGGTATTAATACATATACTGTAGTTCTAGTTGGTACAGGGATACTATATAATATTGAGAATTACTGGTATTAATGCATATACTGTAGTTCTGGTTTGTACAGGGATACTATATAATATAGAGAATTACTGGTATTATTACATATACTGTAGTTCTAGTTGGTACAGGGATACTATATAATGAAAATTACTGGTATTAATATATATACTGTAGTTCTGGTTGGTACAGGGATACTATATGAGAATTTCTGGTATTAATACATATACTGTAGTTCTGGTTGGTACAGGGATACTATATAATATGGAGAATTACTGGTATTAATACATATACTGTAGTTCTGGTTGGTACAGGGATATGATATAATATTGAGATTTACTGGTATTAATACATATACTGTATTTCTGGTTGGTACAGGGATACTATATAATATTGAGAATTACTGGTATTAATATATATACTGTAGTTCTGGTTGGTACAGGGATACTATATAATATTGAGAATTACTGGTATTAATGCATATATACTGTAGTTCTGCTTGGTACAGGGATACTATATTATATGGAGATTTACTGGTATTAATACATATACTGTAGTTCTGGTTGGTACAGGGATACTATATAATATTGAGAATTACTGGTATTAATGCATATACTGTAGTTCTGGTGGAAGGGGGATAGATTATATAATATTAAGAATTAATGGTATTAATACATATACGTAGTTCTGGGTCATCCCAGTCAGGAAGGATTCCCCCCCCCCCTTTTTTTTGTGCTGGGTTTTTTATTTGCGCTTCCCTGCCTCAACGTTAAGTAGGGTAAAAAGGAGAGGGAAAAGGTTGGACTTGATGGACCATGTCTCTTTTCAACTGAAATTACTATGTATTGATATAGCCATAATATATTGGTAAATATTCATCATATCGCTGTGCAATCATGACTTCTACAGTGTAACAGCCACAAATTGTCTGATATTATTTCCATGCAGAAACAATTTGGTCCCCTAGCTAAGAGACATTTACAAATGTTAGGTAGTCTTTTTGGTATTATATTATAAACAAGCATTGTTTTTCAATATTAGATTCATTTCTCTACTAGCTGTTGATGTAGTTTAATATACTTACCCTTAAATTAACAAATAAAAGGAATGGTCAGGGTGGCTTACTAGCCATATTGTATTAGAAACCAACATTATTTGGACATTGGTTGAACCAAGTGGTTTTGTATGATAAAACAATTTTACACAGCATTGCAGTTCCAGCAAGCAGAGGATCTGGATGGTGGGGAGTGAGGGGGGAAAGGGCTCCCCTGCACTTGCCATTGCCTCTCAGAAGACAAGGAGGGTGCAGAAACCTTTAAGACAGGAAGGAGAGCAGCTACTACAGTTTCCTTGACTTTTGACAAGCACTGAAGGCAAACATAAGTGAGCATAAAGGGTATTTTAAACTATACAGTGAGTCCAGAGTAGTAAGTAAATTTAGTTGGAGGTGGACAAGCCCTTTAAAGCATCTTGATTTCCTATGTATTCAACTGTGTATTTGACTGTTTCCTTCTGTTATCATATTACAAATATAAGCTACAGCTACCAGCATTCCCTGACTATGCTAAGCTATATCAAAGTGCTTGCTTGTAGGGATTGGTGATAATTTTCAAAACACACGATGGGCTGCTGTTTCACTGTTTCCATCATATTGCAAAAAAACTACAACTCCAAATTTTGTGATTATCCTCTGCTATTTCAGAGTGCGTGCTTGTGGCTAACGCTGGGAGTTGTAGTGTTAAAGCATTTGGTTTATTTCCCCTTTACTAAACAGTCTATTTGCCTATTTTCTTCATTTAATATATTATAAATAAAAACTAAACCTCATAGCATTCTCTGATTGCCTGAGTTCTTCCTTATAGGGAATGCTGGGGGTTGTAGTGTTAAAGCATGTGGTTGCTTTCCCCTGTATCAAATTGTCTATTTGACTGTTTTCTTCTCTTTCCTTCTGTTTTACAAATAAAATATACAGCTCCCAGCATTCCCTGATTATCTTGTTCTTGCTTGAAGGGAATGCTGGGAGTTGTAGTGTAAAAGTTGTATTCAATTAGATCAACTGGACTTGAAATGTAGTTCTTGAAGACGTTTCGCTAGTCATCCGACTGGCTTTCTCAATTCAGAATGACTTGTACAAGAATCTGTGGCAATTATGTACCCTGGAAAATCCCAATTAGCATATCACAGCCAGGTGTTAAGGGTGTGATTAGATAGTGGCTAAGAGGTGTTATAGGAACGCCCAGAGTAAGGTGTTAAAACAGCATTGTACATGGCAGACAGTAGGTGTCGAACCCCCCCAACTCTATTTAGGCTTGGTTTCTTTATTTTCACATAAATGGCCTCCTTAACACCTCTCTTGAACCAGTCACGTTCCTTCGCCAGTATGTTAACATTACAATCTTCAAAGGTATGTCCTTTATCCTTAAGATGCAGATACACGGCTGAGTCCTGACCCGAGGAATTGGCTCTTCTGTGCTGGGCCATACGTTGATGCAGTTGCTGTTTGGTCTCCCCCACATACAAATCAGAGCATTCTTCACTGATCTAATTGAATACAACAGATATACCATGACCTGGATGAATGAGAACCTTCACAAGCGTAGTGTAAAAGCATTTGTTTGCTTTGCCCTGCATGAAATTTTACTCTATTTGACTGTTTATTTCTGGTTTCTGCTCTTTTACAAATAAAATATACAGCTCCTAGCATTCCCTGATTATCCTCTTTTCTTGCTTGAAGGGAATGCTGGGAGTTGTAGTGTAAAAGCATTTGTTTGCTTTCCCCTGCATGAAATTTTACTCTATTTGACTGTTTATTTCTGGATTCTTCTCTTTTACAAATAAAATATACAGCTCCCAGCATTCCCTGATTATACTGTTCTTGCTTGAAGGGAATGCTGGGAGTTGTAGTGTAAAAGCATTTGTTTGCTTTGCCCTGCATGAAATTTTACTCTATTTGACTGTTTATTTCTGGTTTCTGCTCTTTTACAAATAAAATATACAGCTCCTAGCATTCCCTGATTATCCTCTTTTCTTGCTTGTAGGGAATGCTGGAAGTGAAAGTTTTCAAAACGTGGTGGGCTACTGGTTGTCTTTTACTGGTCTATTATATTGTCTAATTAAAAATATTTTTAATATGATGCTGTTTTTGTTGTTTTTATAAACCAACCTCGGTTTATATTCGTCAGTAACTTACTTGCGAAATCCATCCGTCGCTCGCTCCTTCGCTGTCTGTACTGGTGCACCGAATGACCTCACTGCCCAGCGCCGAGTAGTGACGTCAGCCGACACGCCAGTACAGGCAGCAAGGGAGCAAGCATAGGTCGTATTTCCAAAGTAATTTACTGAATTTATACAGATGGCCAGCAGAATTTGAAGAGAAGGATGCCCACAGAAGCTACCCATTTACCACTAAACTGTGGGGGAGGGTGCAGATGTGAAACTACAACTCCAAACTACTAAACCATGTAGTTGTAGTTTCCAAAACATGAACAGAGGTTTTGGTTATCTTTTGGGACAGCAGAATTCTCATACAGTAATAGCTAAATCCAGAATGGCTATTACTGTATGGGACTACTGTATTGGAATTCTGCTGTCCATTTAAAGGGCAACTAAAGCCTCCAAAAAATACAGATTCAGAAGGAGAATGGTATTTATTGTTGCCTTATGAGTCTATTTTTTGAGGCTTTAGTTGCCTTTTAAATGGACAGCAGAATTCCCATACAGTAATAGCCATACTGGATTTGGCTATTACAGTATGGGACTACTGTATGGGTATTCTGCTGTCCATTTAAAGGGCATATAAAGCTTTAAAACATTACTGAATTAGAAGGCAGCAGTGGTCATAATTTCTACCCTCAGTTTATACTCGGGTCAATAACTTATTATTTTTTCACGTTAAAATGGGTACCTCGGTTTATATGCTTGTCGGTTTATACTTTAGTATATACTTTTGCAAGACACCTGTTTCTTATTCAAATGTTTAAAATGTATATTCTGCACACCTTAGGGGCTAAACTGAATGCCCAAAACTACTTTGGTCTAGGCTGGACTTAACTGAATAATAAGCCAGGGGATAAATGTCTAGAATTCACATTTTGCACACTTTTAATGCCAAGGTTATATACATGTTTGCCTAAGATGTTGTTTAAGTGGACTAAAATACTTAAGTACAATCATGTCAGGCATCAATGTTCCATAAGTCCTTATTCAGTTTGTGTACACAATTAACAGTTTTTAATGTTATTTTGCCTTCAGCTTGAACTGGAAATAATTTGGAGAGACATTGTACAGCAGCTTGGTTTAAAACTGGAACACTCCATCTTCGGTCAGTATTATCTTTTATATCAAATTACATGCCAGGGTTATGCACCACATCTGGTTAAGATGTTTCAGTGGTTCCTAAATTATTTAACTTTAGCAAGACACCAGTATCTTATTCACATGGCTAAAATGTCTATTCTGCACACTTTTAATACCAACCTGCATGCCTAGGCTTAAAGGTTTTCAAGGTTTTAAGGCTACATGTATTGTATTTATGAAAACATGTCCATGGAGACAAAGTATATGAATATAAAGATATGCAACTTTAAGAGGGGGGTGGGCAAAAGGAGTATCAATATTTAATTATTCAAATTAAATATTGAAAAGTGGAATAGACATTAATCCATGCTTCACATTTTAAAGAATTAATAAATCCACAAACCCTGTGATAAGAAAAATCAAATTCAGTCCACAAAAGGTTCTGTTACAGATTTTAAAAATCCCTTTAGTTTTCAACTATCATAAAAAGGAAATTTGGTTGCCTCCGCCTTAAAGGGTCATCATCGTTTGGATGCCCTGACAACACATCGTGGTTGTATCCACGTTGCTACACTCCCAAAAGTGTCTTGCAATGTTGCTTGACATATGTCTAATTTTGATGTTATAAGTGTTCATGAAGGAGACATTTTAGAGGTCTAATAATACTTCCTATTTACTGTATCTAATATTTATAGCACAAAGATAAATTTCCAATTTAGTATTAATCCTAAATGTACTTGTGCTAGTATATTCCCTAGGGTGGCAGATTTCTTCGAGACAAAGCTACAACCTTTAAGTTAAGGAAAGTTCATCTAAAAACACAAGCGCAACAGCTGAGGTTATTATGGCCACTCCTTTATAAAGCTCTAATTCCTCAAATAACACCTTACCTGAAAAGTCAACATCAATGTCTTTTAAGGTAGGAATTAGAGCGAGACACCAGATCAATAAAAAGTACTCCCAGAAAAAGTGATAATCAATTAAAACATTTTCTAATACCTTGAGACCTATCCCTAAAGCCAAAAAGGAAATTCTAAGAAACCCGCATCCTGAAAAGGAGGACGTGTATAAAGTTGTGGGCAAAAAGAGAAGGGGTCCCAAGTTTAAAACAAAAAAACCTGATGATTTTGAAATGTACAATCCATATGTTGTAAACAAAGTAGAATTTAATCCTCAAAGTACTGGGGAGGAAATTTGTAACTTTGAATTTTTAAGAGAAAATTATACATCTGATAATATATTTAAATTTATATTGAAGAAGCAGAAACTTTACCAACAGGTTTATCTGCAAAAAGGGAAGGGTCTGATGAAGAAAGGGAGGAGAGAGTGGCAAATGAAACCCCCCCCCCCCCATATTTTAATTACTTTGTAAAGGGCTAAGCCACCTCCGGTACGCTGTGCTACAATTAATGTTGCCAGCATCAAAACAGTAAGTGCATGTAGTATGGACTATTTTTTGTATTCCTGAATTGAGGCATTTTATTTTTGCTTTTAGGCTTTGTAGCTTAGCCGAGATCCATCAAGCAAAAATGGTGTGGTCTTTTGGCCCTTCCTTTTGGTCTCTTGTGGCCAAGCCTTACGCTGGAGTTGCTGTAGTCCTTAGAGTATTCCTTTAGCGCCTATACCCCATCTACAGCCGCTGTCTTCACCTATAGACAAGCCCCCAATCCTTAGGAGACTTGTTGCGCCTCGCTGCACACGGTTACCCCCAGGTCTTCTTGTTCCTTGGTATCTTTTTACAAAAGATATCACTCAAGAGGATGTGAAGACCGCCATAGAAGGTCTTGCTGTTCTACAAGGCCTGTTGTAATGTACTATCCCCTAATCTTGTAGAGTTCTTATTGGACTCCTTCTCTAAAGGTTTCCTTCCACTAAAGACTACCCCTTTGATTCTTTTGTCAAAAGGGTTAGACTCTTCCATAATTGAGAATTGGCGCCCCATTGCCTTACTCAATACTGCTTTCCCCATCACAGCACTGCACAGTCAAGGGTATATCCACCTTCTCTGCAGTATTAGGGATCCGGGCGGTCCTGATGTGTTTTAATTTTTTTCAAAGAGCTAAAATACCTTTTAGCTGTAGACCAGTCTAAGGCTTTTGATACGACGTTCAAAGGGTCTTTATTGATTGTCTTAGAGTATTATATACTGGCGCAGAAAGCATCCCATTTGTGAATGGATGGTTGGGAGAGTCCTTTGGTGTTTCCTCGGGGATTATGCAAGGTTGCCTGCTTAGCCCATTGTTATATGTGTTTGCCATAGATCCCCTTTTAAGGAGGCTTGATGGCAACATGTTGACAGGGATGCCTGTTTCCCCTGGTGTCTCTCTGAAGGCATTGGCCTATGCGGATGATGTCACTGTTGTATTCTCGAGCTCTGAAGAGGCTAATTAAGTGGCCGAGCAGTTGCAAGAGTATTCTGAGGCCTTATGATCCTTAATCAACAAAAACAAATGTGTTGCTTTCAGGATGGGAACTGAGGCTGACCCAGCCTTCAGCCTCCCGGATATTTTCAACATCCATCCCAGCAAATTAAAATTGTATGGATTATGTTTTGTTAAGGCAATTTTGCCGAGTTTATTTGGTGATTATGTTTGGATGCTGCATCTGGTCAGGTGCATCAGCGGAAGGTGAGATCATACACTCTGAGAGAGAGTTTTATTGATTAAAACTTACCTGGCACCGTTATTTTTATATGTGAGTACTGTGTGCCTTTTGCCATAACAGTACTAAACAAGAATTAATGTGGGTAAATTAAACTTAGTCAAAAGGAATGTCACCTAATAAGGCAGAAGGGTGGGTTAGACATGATTAACTCAGTTGTGTTTTTTGTAAACACTTTTGTTAAATACAACTTTACAAACCTCCTTGAAGAGATGCCTCCTTTTTGGGTAGATGTCTTTAAGAATTGTGTTACTCCTTTCTTTGGGTTTGGGATGAAAGGAGGCTTGGTAAAGATTGTGCATGTTCCTCAAGGTTTTCTTCCATCCTATGCGACAGGGACCCTGAAAGTGATGAGAAAGTGGAAAATGGAGATGGAAGAAATTATTTCCTCAACTAGGAAGGACATTGATAAGATGATTTTGTCTTCATATTTTTATGATCCATTGGCCTTAAAAGATTGCCAAAACAAAGTTTTGAGAACAGGCATTTCCTTTGTGGTATCCCCTAGGATCCTCTATAAGTTTAGGGGTGTTGTTTGTTTTTTCTTTCATGGAAAACTTCATGTGAGAGGCAATCTAAAATTTAGGAGCCACTCTCTAGCTCCTCCTACAGAGTGGTCTAATGGTGTTGATGAAACAATGGATGATTGATTTATTAGTAGATTGTCCTTTTTAACCTGAAAGATTACAAGAAGGTGTGTAGAATTATTTTTTTTATCCCTTGCCTTTCAGGTATGTCATACCAGGGATGGGCCTATGGTGTCTCTCAAAGATATAAGGATTTTGATTTATGTACACTTTTTTTTGTGTGCAGTTAAGTATCACATCTGGAGTGCACAGTGTATATTAACAATTAAGCAGAAAGTCTTCTCATGAAAGGTGGTTTCCAATATTACAAGCCAACTTAGAGGATTAAAGAAAGAAAATGGTCCTTTCTTTGGAGAGGTATTCATCTTGAACCTCATTGAGAATACAGATGTTTCTTGGTGTAAGGGCTATTTTTTTTGCTACACATTTTTCACTCCATTTTTTACCCTAAGGCCAATAACTTGATTGGGCTCTTGCTAAATGTGGGTGAGTAGTTTGCCATTTATTCTATTGTAAGTTAAGATGACTAAGATTATGTGTGTAATAAGTTATATAGAGTTATATAAAGGATTATATATATATATATATATATATATATATATATACATACATACAAAAATTATTATTGATATATAGCTCCAACTCCAACATCTTCTGTGGTGCTTTACAATTACATAGTCATACATTACATACAGGGTAATACATGTTATATAAAGTCATACATATTACATTGTAGAATGAATGAGGTAGGAATGATTTTTATTTTACAGATAACTGGACAAAGGTTGATTTCTTTAATTATATGAACTTTGGTCTCTGGACTTTAATCTGACAGAAAATTTTAACAGTATAATAAAATTTTAATTTTGTATTGTATGTTTTTTTGTTGGTATGAATCACGTATGAATGGTTGCAAAATCCCTTTGCCATCCTGAATGTTGGCTGATTTAAGGTAAGTTGTATATTTTTGTATAAAAATGGATTATAAATTGTAAATAAGAGAAGTAATGTATAAGTAGTGTATATATTGGTTTATTTAAGTTATTTTAAAAGTTTGTACAATTTACTAAAGTCTGTATAATAAACTTTAAAATTGATATATGTCTAATCTTGATGTTATAAGTGTTCATGAAGGGGACATTTTAGAGGTCTAATTACTTCCTTTATACTGTATCTAACATTTATTGCACAGGATTAATTTAGAATTGAAGTTGATGAAATGTTTGGTTTTATATGTTTCTTCTGCAACTGAGCTGCTATATTCCTGACTGTTTGTGATGTATGGCCACATTTTAAATCTAGGCTCCACGTTTAAATACAAGCAAAAGAATAATAGACGGACTGCAACCAACGTGGGTCTAAAATCGAAATTTTATTGCGGCAAGTAGAATGTTTTACAGAGGGAGACCATGACATGACCTTGACGTGTTTGATGATGCTCACACCGTCACTTCATCTGAGGGATGCTTCAATGAGCTATTACTCCCCCTTAAATATCAGATCAATTACTTAACACAAAGCAAATAGTTAAGCAGGTCAGTATATTAAACACCTGTAAAAAAAAAATAAAAAAAATGATTCAGATCACGATAAATAACGGGAAAAAATGCTCATGGCCAGTAAAGACTACAATATATATAAAATTAATGAGAAACATATAAAAACATCTATATATAAAATAACATAGTAACATAGTAATTAAGGTTGAATAAAGACATACGTCCATCAAGTCCAACATATCCACCCTATCCAACCTTTTTTATTAACCCTTCCTAACAGTTGATGCAGAGGAAGGCAAAACTAACCCAGCTAAAAAGGGTGGAAAATTCCTTCTTGACTCCAAACGGCAATCGGAAAGTATCCCTGGATCAACCAGATCTATATGCATTAATACCAGTATTCTCAATATTTTTAGATTTAGGAACTTCATCCCTGCTTTTTAAAAGCTATTTAATGAACTTGCCATTACACAATCTGCTGGAAGAACAGTTTCCACAGTTTTCACCGTTTTCACTGTAAAAATCTTTCCTAACCTGAAGGGGAAACTATTTTCCAACCTTAAAGGATGTCCACGAGTCTCTGATATGACCTATTAGTAAAAATGCCCAAAGGTTCATTGTATGGCCCATTAATATATTTGTATACGATTATCATGTCCCCACGCAAACGTCGCTTCTCCAATGTAAACAGCCCTAACTTGTCTAATCCCTCTGCATATTTAAGCCCCTCCATTCCCCTTATTATTTAGTTGCCCTTCTCTGAACTGCCTCAATTTTCCAAGATGTCTCTTTTGTATATGGATTCCAAAACTGCACCGCATATTCCAAATGAGGCCTTACTAGTGCCTTGTAAAGAGGGAGAAATATATTTTTTAACAATTTAATTTTATAACATTAAAAACAGAAAATTTTTTAGCAGAAACAGCTCTATCCTTTTTAGCATAGTGTTAAGCAGATCATTGTGATAAATACAATGTTGTTTATAGTATATCTTCTCTTTATGAAAGGAAATAAATATAACTAGTAATATACAAATATATTTGTCCAATAAATAAATAACAATCAAATCATTGTGATAAAGAATTCTTGTTTTTTTTGTATAAAAAACAATAACAACCTATATACTCCTATACAGATTAAAAGTGCATAAATGTAACATAATTAATAAATATGGAACTAGCACTACAAAATTAATATATATATTATATATATATATAATATATATAAGAATTAGTATTTTATATAAAAGGGAACTTCACAATCTTTGGCCATCTGGTTTTTAAGAAATATATATTTTTATTATTTTAAAATAGTATATAATATATATATATATATAGATATCCTCTCTCTATCTCTTACTTTTTCTATATATATCATTATTTTTATCTCTACATCGTCTCATATTCTCTTCATTTTCATCTCTCCTTTAATTTCTCCCCGTTTAGGCTTACTTATCCCCCCTTGCGCCTAGTGCCTTGCGTTATTTGTTTCCTTTTCTTTTTTACCATTGTCATGCGACTTAAAAGCTGCCCTTCTCTCTCGATAAATTAAAGCGATTAGTTTCAATAAAAAAATTTTAGCCCCACCCCCCATTTATTTTTCCGCGGCTTGTCAAGCCCTGACCAATCCTCTCCCTCTCGGGTAGTTTTGCAACCCTTGTTGCATGTTATTTCATATGTAGGGTCCAAACTCTGGAATGGAAGGGAAAAGGTTGACGGTCTTTCTAGACAAAGCCCTGGGTTTGGAATGGAGCTAGCCTTGGGTAAAATTAATGGCCATGCATCAAGGGTTAACCTGCTGCAGGAAGGAATATCTGCAAGGAGCTCTGAAAAGAGGGAGTGATTTCTCTGGCAGGCGATTTTGCTGATGAGCTTGTGCAGGCTGGAGGGTGTGTGGATGAGAGTTCCTGGCTGGATTTCCCTAGTGTTACAGGAAGTTAAACCTTCTTGACAAAAGAAAGAACACGGAGGTGTGTCAGTAAATGAACTGCGTTTTGCTTGCAAAGTCTTAAAGTTTGGGCTCTGAAGAAAGCTGGACTTTTTCCTTTGTGTTGGATTACAAGTGAAGCTGCATTTCCCTGTTTCTGTTTTGACTGATTTTTATGTTGAAAATAACCAATCTTATTTTGAACTTTGAGGCTGCCTAAACTGTGTGAACTTGAATTCCAGATCCCCCACCCTATATCAAAATATATATATATATATATATATTAATATATATAATAATATATAATTTCATGGTGTGCGCAGTCACAGTTCCTGTGTAAGTGTTTGGTGCTACCTAGGGCAAATATATATATATATATATAGATATATATATATATATATATATATAGTTCAAGGGTAAAGAGGTAGGTGCACACAGGTGTCCTTATCATATAAATTTTAATAGTGCAAAAACAAGGCAACGTTTCGGTCCACGTCTAGGACCTTTATCAAGCCAACCAAACAGTGTAATATCATAAGTGCTACTTATACATAAACCATAACGAGCCCCACCCACTCAGCTAGATCCACCAATCACAATCTCACTTTTTTAAAACCATCAAAGTGCCTAAGTGCTAGACATTAAAGTGCCTAAGTGCTGAACTATGTCTTTTACTAATAAAGTGATATTGTATCTTACTTAAAAGTGCTACGGCTTAGTGTCATATTTAATAAACGTGCTTAAAATCTCCTAACTCCCATTACGTGTCATGATAATAGTGCTTCAATATTCAGGGAACATGATCATGAAATTAATTTAATTACAATGACAATATTAATGTATAAAATCCTGATTATATTAAATAATTAAGTATACATTATTAAAATATGAATTCAGGTAAACATTATTAAATATGGATTTTCGCTAGCAAGTAAATTCAATAGTACTATTAAAGTATTACCTCTGCATATACCGAAAAAAGGCCCTACCAACACCTATCTAATGGTTCTAACCTAGGGAACTATCTATCTGTCAAAACATTTAAATGAACAGTATTCATTGAGTCCATCTTGTGTAATGGTATTAAGGTGCTTTATCCAAAAAGTCTCTCTTTGGGATAGTTTTTTTGCCCATCCCCCCTTCTGGAAGGGAGGGGACATGTCAATTCCCATGATTTCAAGTCATCCATTTTATGTCCATACTCCAGGAAGTGTTTTGCTACAGGTTTTACCGTCTTGTTATCCCTATAGGCTGTGTTTATGGCCGATCGATGACCGTCCTTCGTATTCTTATGTGAGTTTCTGTTTTTTCCATATACATCATGATTACAAAGGACAACCAAATAGCATACACTACATGTGAGTCTGGCACTAGGCCTCATTACCTTTAATTTTTTGAGGGTGCAAAAAAACAGCGATGTTTAGGTCTTTTTTTCTCGTGACGTGAAGACAAACGTCGCTGTTTTTTTGCATACATTCACTCAGAGTGCAACTAGAAACCAAATAAATAGTAAATAATCGTAAAGTAAAATGTAAGCAAATGAATTTGATGTGCACTAGCATGTGTTTTTTTTACTCCAGATCCACCATAGTTCCATTGATCCACCATTGTGTAGAGTAGGGGAATCTCTGTCCCTTTCTCTACATCCCTAACCCTAACCCTTGTTCAATACCGAAATATTAACATTTGTTGTTATATTGGCAGATTAGGCTGTGGTGTACCTAAAGCAGTTTGATTGTGTTTACTTGCATCAAATTGTCATGCTAATAAAAACAGTAATTTCAATGGACTTATTTCTACAACATATTGTGACCCGAATCGCAGGTATTCGATATACTATGTATTGTGATCTACAGTTTATATATCTTTTCACATTGTATGTTCTGTTAGTACACATGGAGGTAAAGAGATGTAAGTGATATTCTGTTGTATTCAATTAGATCAACTGGACTTGAAATGTAGTTCTTGAAGACGTTTCGCTAGTCATCCGACTGGCTTTCTCAATTCAGAATGACTTGTACACAGCCAGTCGATGACTATCGAAACGTCTTCAAGAACTACATTTCAAGTCCAGTTGATCTAATTGAATACCAACAGATATACCATGACCTGGATGAATGAGAACCTTCCCAAGCAGATGTAGAGATGTAATAGTATAACATCTACATTTGTTCCTTACACATTTGAACATACCTTTGTTGTTAGCTAATTGGTGTAATTCTAAATGGTAACATACTTGGGTGCTACATATTTGTCTAAATTTTGGATCTATGATCGTAATACCCGGTCTTTTTGGGAGAATTTCTACTAAACTAGATCAACCATTAAACAGTGCCAATACTTTTGGATAGCACCATATATATATATGTTTAGATTCCTTACTATATGTAGTGACAAAATTAAGGAAAAATCTTTTTCATCTGAGTCCTTTATTCTTGGTAGAATAGTTGTTTTATATTTCTATTCTTAGATTGTAAAAAATGATTACGACTTAGACGCACTGCGCGATCATAATGATTACGATTTAGACATACTGGCGCGCGATCATAAACTATTTTGATTTTTTCGGATTATAACCTCTTTTTAAAAAATTTGCCACACAAAAACATGACTTGTGAATTAAAGGACTCTAATGGTAGCAAATTCCCCCCCTTCCCCCCCCCCCTTTATCGACTGAATTGTGCTGTATATTACTTTGGGAATATGATAGCTCTCAAAGCCACCATCAAAAGGGTATTGTTAGACAATGGTCTTATATATATATATATCATATATATAATATATTATTATATTCTATATATATATATCATATATAATATTATATCTATAGTATCACTCACTGTTAATCTTAACCATACTTTAGTTGGAACAAAGAACTGTGACACTTGTGACCACTAGAACTGAAATTTTAAAAATTAAGCACGCTTTCACCAAGTCCTAAACCCCCTTTAATACAAACTCCAGCTGAAGAGGGGTCTTAATACTCATGAAAGCTTGTTAATTTTTTTTAATTAGTTTAGCTAAAAAGGTACACAGTCTCTACTCTAAACTTTAGTTAGAGGGGATATAGTTTTTCATATAAAAATTCAAATGGAATTCACACATCTATTATTTTGAGTGAAAACACCTTCCTGTGGTTTTTATTAAGCCATGTTATTAAAGTTTTTTTTGATTTTTTTTTTTTAAGGGTAATCTTCATTACTGATACTGTTCAAGTCACTAATAGTATCTATGTATGACACATTGGGTAGTGGAACAAAATTAAGACTAATGATTAAAGACTTTTACCTCATCTGAATGAAGGAATATATTTGGATAACATATAATACATTCCCTAATTCGTATCAGTTTTTAACCATTCTCATGAGATGCTAATAGTGATTCCCTTAAAAGTCCTTCTTTTTGGCCTCACTTTCCAACTTCCGATATTCTCTTCTCTATGTCCTATTCTAAATCTGTTTCTCTTTCTTTTCCTTTCTTTTATGTTTTGTTTCTCAATTTCTTTCCTGTTTCATAGCTCTGTTCACGTTTGTATATGTATCCTCTCCTTCTGTATTAGAATCTGAAGAAATAATCACTTGGAAGAGGACTCTCCATATCGACTTTGTATCGATTCCCCATCTGATTAGCTTCTATTTAAGATAAACTGATAGTTTTTTATTTCTGTTTAGTTTTTATATTAGTACTTTTATCAGCAAAATACTTTATTTTTCAATCTTGTTTGTGATCTTTCACCACTTTGTGTATCCTTCTTTAAGAATAGATCTACGGATACCCTTCGTCGCTTATTTCACATTCACCACTTTGAAAATAACATTTTTCATAATAAGTTTGTCCCTTTGAACTTTTTTCTCCTATCCTGATTAGAATATTCTCTTGTTATTCCACATACGGTTTTTTCATAAAATTTATTAATCATTCCCCTCATATTAGAAAAATAATTCTTAAGCTCTGAAATATAAATATTTTAATCTGTTACCTAACATAATTGTTCCTATGTTGTTCCATAATAATTGCACTAGCTTTATTGAACATCTTCAAAATAGAGTTCCACTGACTTTAAAAAATGTGAGGATAAATTGCCCTAAATTTGGAATTTTATTATGGGTAATCCTCGTGAAACTTGAGCAACTTTTGACATAATTGTCGCAAAGTGGGATACCTCCCACTACAATTTTAATTTCTTTTCAATGTTCAGTTTTTTGCAACAATATTCAGGTTATTAGAAACAATATTATTCCTTTTGGACCTTTCGAGAACACCAAGTGCTTTTCGATCTCTGCTCTTTTATGCTGCTGAGCTTGTTGTAGTGATTCCTCCCTCACTATCATAATGCAGTCTAGAAAGATTTGTTATCACAATGATTTGAATGTGATTTTTTTAGTGATACATTTATGTGGTGTTTTCGTATTTATCTTTATTACTTTTTCATAACTATACAGGATTTAATAATACAACATGTCTCATCTTGAATTTGATCTGTTAAGTAACTGCTGATAGTAGAGTGTTTTTGCTCACAAGTGATTTCTGTTTTTAATGTATCTTATATACAAGATGCTTTTATATGTTTCTCATGAATTTCTATATTGTAGTCTTAACTAGCCATGAAGCGTTTTTTTTTTTTTCTCTTTTTTTTTCCTCTTTTTAATGTCCCCCCTATCTGAATCGGATCGACCACTTTTTTATCCTTGCTGGTCCTTTCTCTTTCTTTTTGTTTTTGCTTTCTCGTTTTCTTCTCTTTTTTAGTTCTTCTTTCTGTTGATTTTTTTTCTTTCTCTGTTTATTTCTTTTTTTTTCTTTTCTCATTTTTGTTTTTGTGTATATATATATATATATACATATATATATTTAATTTTGTAGTGCTAGTTCCATATTTATTAATTATAGTTACATTTATGCACTTTTAATCTGTATAGGAGTATATAGGTTGTTATTGTTTTTTATACAAAAAAAACAAGAATTCTTATCAACAATGATTTGATGTTATTTATTTATATGGACAAATTATATTTGTATATTACTAGTTATATTTATTTCCTTTCATAATAGAGAAGATATAATATAATACAACATTGTATTTATCACAATGATCTGCTTAACACTACTGCTAAAAAGTATAGAGCTGTTTCTGCTACAAAATTTTCTGTTTTTAATGTTATAAAAATTAAATTGTTAAAAATATATTTCTCCCTCTTTACAAGGCACTAGTAAGGCCTCATTTGGAATATGCGGTGCAGTTTTGGAATCCCATATACAAAAGAGACATCTTGGAAATTGAGGCAGTTCAGAGAAGGGCAACTAAATTAATAAGGGGAATGGAGGGGCTTAAATATGCAGAGGATTAGACAAGTTAGGGCTGTTTACATTGGAGAAGCGACGTTTGCGTGGGGACATGATAATCGTATACAAATATATTAATGGGCCATACAATGAACTCTTTGGTGCATTGTTTACTAATAGGTCATATCAGAGGACTCGTGGACATCCTTTAAGGTTGGAACAAAATAAGTTTCACCTTCAGGTTAGGAAAGATTTCTTTACAGTGAAAACGGTGAAACTGTGGAACTGTTTTTTTTTATACAAAAATATACAACTTACCTTAAATCAGCCAACATTCAGGATGGCAAAGGGATTTTGCAACCATTCATACGTGATTCATACCAACAAAAAAAACATACAATACAAAATTAAAATTTTATTATACTGTTAAAATACACACCCACTACATCACTGAGCTATTTGTCTCTTTTCCAGGGTATCAAGATTTCAGAACTGAGCTGTCCAAAGACTCCACCTGCTGTATCTTCCCATCTAAAGAAAAGGCTGCACTCTCCAACCAAGTCAGGAGTAGAGATGTTCGAAACTGAGTTTCGTCCCGTTTTCGGATTTTCGAAAAAATTCCAAAAACCCGAAAATCCAAAAACGGACCCATAGAAGTCTATGGGAGAAAAAAATTAGAAAGTTTCTATCAATTTGAAGGGTGAAATAGTAAGAGTAGGTTACTGTAAATAACACAGGGACCTGGGGAACTAATAAATATAAGTAACTCATTTAAAATCTTTCCTCATGATCGGGCTGTTTTCGAGCTTTCGCAGGCTATTTTCGAGGGTTACCGAAATCGAACACTACTTTCGAGGGTTACCGATATCACAAATACGAGGGTTACCGAAATCAGCTTGTACATTCGAGGGTTAGCGAAATCGATCTCTACTTTTCGAGGGTTGATGGACTTACGATTTCGAGGGTTACCAGGATTGGTACAATTATTGAGGGTTACCGAAATCGATCCCCACCTACGATACAAGTTTTCGAGGGTTACCGAAATCGATCCCCACCCACGATACTAGTTTTCGAGGGTTACCGAAATCGATCCATACTTTCGAGGGTTACCGAAAACGGCAATAAAAAAATCGAAAACTCGAAAATTCGAGTTTCGAAAAATCCGGGCGTTCCGAAAGTTTCGTCGGGACTTCGAAACCGCCGGATTTCGTCGGGACTTCGAAACTGGGTTCTATTAGAACCCAAAGTACATCTCTACTGGTCAGCAGGAGGGTAACAAGTCTGCCCTGTTCAGTAACTGGTCATCAGGAGGGTAACAAGTCTGCCCTGTTCAGTAACTGGTCAGCAAGAGGGTAACAAGTCTGCCCTGTTCAGTAACTGGTCAGCAAGAGGGTAACAAGTCTGCCCTGTTCAGTACAATGAAATTGAAAACCCTTCCAACTCGTAACTACAGTGTTGGAGCAGAAGGGAGTAAAAAGTTATGGAAACGGAAACATATTTCCCAGCAACACAATCTCCCTAATTGGTGGAGGAAGCCAGCATGGCTATCAGCTGGCATTAAAATCCAGTGCTAAAATATATATATATAATATCGAGAGTGTCGGAAGCGCGGGTGAATGTTGCCTAACCCGCGCATCCGGCGCTAATATGGAGGTAAAGTCGTGCTAATTGGTAACGAACCGGTTAGCGTGACTTTAACGTCATATATTTGCTCAGTATATATTTGTGCCATATATTTGCCCAGTATATATATCCAATTCATATCTAATGTATATCCAATTCATATCTAATGTATATCCAATTTAATTCCAATTCATATCCAATTCATATCTATTCATATCCAATTCATATCTAATTTATTTCCAATTCATATCCAATGTTTATCCAATTCATATCCAATTTGTCCAATTCATTTCTAATTTATATCCAATGTATATCCAATTCATATCCAATGTATATCCAATTCATTTCCAATTCATATCCAATTTATGTCCAATTTATTTCCAATTCATATCCAATGTTTATCCAATTCATATCCAATTTATGTCCAATTCATTTCTAATTTATAGCCAATGTATATCCAATTCATATCCAGTATATATCCAATTCATTTCCAATTCATATCCAATTTATGTCCAATTCATTTCTAATTCATATCCAATGTATATCCAATTCACTTACAATTTATGTCTAATTCCTTTCCAATTTATATCCAATGTATATCCAATTCATTTCCAATTCATATCCAATTTATGTCCAATTCCTTTCCAATTTATATCCAATGTATATCCAATTCATTTCCAATTCATATCCAATTTATTTTCGAGGGTTACCGAAATAGATCCATACTTTCGAGGGTTACCGAAATCGATCCCCACCTACGATACAAGTTTTCGAGGGTTACCGAAATTGATCCCCACCTACGATACAAGTTTTCGAGGGTTACCGAAATAGATCCATACTTTCGAGGGTTACCGAAAACGGCGATAAAAAATCGAAAACTCGGATAATTAGAGTGTTTCGAAAAATCCGGGCGTTCCGGAAGTTTTGTCGGGAATTCGAAACCGCCGGATTCGATTCGAAACTGGGTTCTATTAGAGTACATCTCAGGATGTCGTCAGGAGCAGATGTGGCAAATAATGGCTGGATCCCCTCCGCAATCAAGGTAAGACCTTACCTTTATTCTCCAACACATACATACACTTACACACCCAATATGTGACTGAGCTTTTTGTTTTCTTTAACTCAAAGCACAGTTAAAGTTTGCACTTCTGTTTCATAGTGTTGAAAGCTTTTGACCAAAATATTGAACAAATGACCTCTATTGAACTGCCTAGATTGCTCAACCAAATACTTTGCTTCAGATTTAATTTTTTTCATTTATATTTCTCTTGATTAAATGTTAGATTGTAAAAGGCATTTCATATGGTGAGATTAGCTTAGTGTAGAGTTTGGTAGGTTTAGGCTAGGTTACACTAGTTAGGTTAGTTAGGTCCTTGCTGAAAGAGTCTTCCTTGACTGTGGTAGCAGGCTTACAAATCTTTTGGCCAAATATTTTATCTTCAGTAATTATGTGAGGATATATGTCTATTTGAGGGACTGTATAAATAAATACCTCAGTAATGCAAAGTTTAAAATGCCCACCTATGGAGACACGCCCACCTGTTAAGCTATGCACACCCTGCCGCAGCGGCGCCAGCCGCGCACCGCATAGAGCGCATTTATAGTTTTGGCTCAGGTGTCAAATTACTCCCTTCTAGAAGGGACCACCACTTCGTGACCCTGGACGTTTCGCTAGGTCATCCGATGGTTCTTTTTTCAAGTGCATGAAATTTTGATTTGGAAAGGCCAGGTCGGTTAGACTAGCAAAATGTCTTCAAGAATCTAACTTCAAGTCCAGTTGATCTAATTGAATACAACAGATACAGATGTACTGATATTTATGCTGATCAGTGTAAATATACAAAAACATTAAACAATATATCTATTACAATGATCTATAATAACAACACAACTATGATATTAAAATAATATATAACCATTCATTAACATATGTTCTAATTTTGCTTCTTCTGTTGTCTCAGAGATGTGAGTCTTGCTTTAATTATTGGGTAAAGTGCTTTTGTATTTTCATTTGTTGGAAAAACTTTTTCATCCTTTGGCAATGCAGTCTTCGATTGGTTTTTTTTTATCCACTCTTCCCTCAAAATATGTCAAAACAGTACTGGACAAAGGCAGATTGAGAAAGATTTAATGATAATTCTTCTTTTTCCACTTTTTCTTCATTTTCTTCTCCAACCTCTTCTTCCTCGATATCCAGATTACTTTCACTTCAGCTCTCACTCCCCTCCCCACGTTCTGTATTATCTTCAGCTTCAAGTCTTTTCTTTCTAGACCGCGCTAAAAAAAGTTTAGTTTGAATATAGCAATAATATTAGGTTTATAACTATATCATATACCCCACTAATGGGTCCCTATAAGAACCAACTGTACGATAAAATTGTTATAATCGACAGGCTACTGCATAGTAACGCACTGATTATAACATTCAGGAAGTTCACTAACCATTTTGCTGCCGCTTATGCTCATTCCTCTACCCTCCCGGCAGTGCAGTGACTTCTGAACTCTCGCACAATCACTCTTCTTGTACTGCAGGAAGTCAGCAGCTATCGTACAAACTGCAATGTAAATGTAAGTTGGTCCGTACTTAAATTTACATTGCAGGTTGCACGATGGCTACTGACTTCCTGCAGTACAAGAGGAGTGATTGTGCGAGAGTTCAAAATAAGTCACTGCACTGCCGGAAGAGTAGAGGAATGAGCGTGAGTGACGGCGAATCGGTCGATCATTATAGAGAAAGGGTGAAGGTATGGGCTAGTGGGTGTGTGTATATAAGGAGGGTGACTGAGTTATTTGAAGAGGTACATTATAAAAAATAATGTACCCCTACTTTAAGTTATATAGATATCAGATACCACCTCTGAGTTCCGTGCCCTTTATAAAAGCAGGACTGTCATGGAACTCCTCGGTAATATCTAATATTATAATTTACAGTAAGGATGCATTGACTTCTATATATAATATAAATTGTAAAGAAAAAGTGAGCTGATGGCGACGGATGGAAATTTTCCATCATCCCTGAACGACTATGATGCCAAACATGGAGGTTACATTTTTCTGCATTATAGTCGGATGGAATCAGAGCCTGGATTTGTGGCTGAATTTGCCGCGACCGATGGACCTTTGTCACGGGCAAGTGCTCGCTCGGGACAAATTGTCCCTCCATGCATACCCAGCCTTACTGTGTGTTTCGTAAGTTTCTCCCTCTAGTGGTGAGTCAATTGAAACTGCAGGGAATCTCCCTCTAGTGGTGAATCTATAAGAACTACAGTGACACACACACTAATAGAATCACATCAGCTCTGGGTTTTTATATATATGTAGATACTATTATATTAGGATAGACTAAAAGAAAAATAGTAGTAATTACTTTTTGTTGATAAAGCAGCATTCTCAGTTGAAGTGCTTGGTGCAATCGATTCAACATTTTCAGTATCTAAGAAACAAAACATTAAACATATTAGTCTAAATGACATGAGAACAAACATACAATCTAATGATGGACTGAGGTAACAGGATAGAAGGATATGGTCAAGCTTTCTAGAGTACTAAATTCTAGAGGTAAGGTGTTCATACACATGCAATTTCCATTGCAATAGGCGTACAGATCACATTAGTATCTGATGGCACATTGCAAAAGGAACTGCACACATGGAACTGACTGACCGCCCATATGCTTTATAGTTATCTGTCGGCCATATGAAAGAGGCTTGGTCAAAGTCGCAATGCAAAAATCTCTCTCTCTCTCGGAGTAGTTTGCAACCCATTGTTGCATGTTATTTCATATGTAGGGTCCAAACTCTGGAATGGAAGGGAAAAGGTTGGACGGGTCTTTCTAGACAAGCCCTGGGTTGGAATGGAGCTAGCCTTGGGTAAAATTAATGCCAGTGCATCAAGGGTTAACCTGCTGCAGGAAGGAATATCTGCAAGGAGCTCTGGGAAAAGAGGGAGTGATTTCCTGAGCAGGCGATTTTGCTGATGAGCTGTGCAGGCTGGAGGGTGTGTGGATGAGAGTTCCTGGCTGGATTTCCTAGTGTTACAAGGAAGTTAACCTTCTTGACAAAAGGAAAAGAAACACTGAGGTGTGTCAGTAAATGAACTGGTAGCATTTTTATACTATATAAATATTTTGTTGTAAAGTATGAGAGGTTTATACTAGAGTTACAGATGGATGAAGCTTGGATTGTGAGCTCACTTAAGAAATATGAGCCTAACCGAGTGAACTCATCTCTTTTTTATCTCACAATGTCACACCCAAGAAATATTAGAAAGCAAAAACAATATTATTCCTAAAAGCACTTATTTATTCATGCAACATATCCAGTCAGGTTGTTTATGTGTAGGACCTTTCAAGTAGTGTCATGGTAATGTAAAGAGGTAGAAGGGACAGTTAAAATGTCAAAAATGCTAAAAGGATTTATTTTCCCTCTTTAAGATAACAAGAAAAGCAACTTAGATTGCGCATTAAACCTCTGCAGTGTGACCCAGCCCTGATTGCCATACGATCATGAGTTATGAAATATACCATTTAAACAACTTTTGTTAGATTGTCCAAGGGGTTGATAATACCGCAAATTTTGGTCACATTATCAGTATCTAAAAAAAAGATATTAATTTCAATAGGCAAAATAGCATTAGTTTAACATATCACGTCCAACATTATATTACAATCCACTCACAATTTTGTGTGCTTGAAGCAGAGATGTGTGTCTAAAATCTCTGAAAGTTGTAAGTCTAGTTTATCATGTGATCCCGAGTTTATAAAGAAACACCACTCAGGCACTACCACGCCATTGAGTTCAATGGCAACATAGCAAAGGTTTAAACTACTTGCTACGGCTCAGTTTGGCCCTGCCTATACAGTTGAGGTTCCTCTGGCAACTTCCACTTGAAACCTTGTAGGTATTAAAGTCATGCAACAGTGCCACAATTGCATAGGTATATCAGCAATGGTTTTGTGTAGTGAGCTTTTCAGAAGCTTCCACAATTTGTGTCTGAAACCATGATAACACTGTGATTGGGTTTCAATGAACAACCTTAATGCTCTGTGGTATCCTTACTTAGATAGCACATTCCCATGAAACCACTTATGGTATCTTAATCGTGGTATGCCCTTTGCCCTGACAACCCCAGGGTAATATGTCAGACTTTTAGAAAAAACAGCTAATGGCATATCCAAAAAACACAATGTATGTTCCCACACAATGTTTGTTTTTTTCATCCCATTTGTGACTTCCATTTTACAAAATCATTTTCATGAATGTTTGATATGCATGGTAAAAAATGAAGAAATGTAATAAACTCCTCACTCCTGGCTTTATTTTGTATTTTATCAAAAAATTAAGTGGAGCTGCTACATGGACTTAACTGCAAAAGGATTGGGGCCTTTGTAATATTTCTCTATTACAGAGACGGTCAACAAGTATCCCTATCTGTTTAAAAGCTACAACTGAAAGCATTTCCTAACTGCCCTCTGCTATTCCTGATGCTTTTGGGGAATACTGGGAGTTTAAGTTTTCAATCAACTGGTGGGCTACTAGGTATCTATTAGTGGTCTATGAGAATTATCTGATGATGTTATCCAGATAGTTTAAATTCCCACCAAAGTGATATATCCCCCGTGTATGTCACTTCTCATTGTAATAGCCATAAACTGTTTAACATTATTTCATATTAGAACCATTTGGTCCTTCTTGCTGTTGATGTATGTTACATATACTTACCCTTAATATAACACACATATATAAGGAATGGTCATTCATCCTCCACCAGTGATTATATTAGAAAAAAAGTTGGTAACAAATTGGTCTTGTAAGCTGATGAGTTATTTTAATAGACTCCTCCCCTTAAATATTCTAATATATATGGACATATCTGGATATACTAGTTCCACTTTAATTATTAAAAGAAATGGTTCAAGTTTGGAAATATTAGTGAAATTCACCTGAAATTACTAGGCTGGAAAATGAAAATCTAGCAGACGACAATAGGTGTTTATAAACTGAGAATCAGCAGGATAGAGATAGACACATTACTCCCTGTCTGTCAGTACCACCTTAACACTTGCTACATTCTAGTGACTGCAAAAACAAAGTCCTCTCCTGTGTGACCATCTACTGGTAAGCTTCCTACCATGTTCCACTCTTTATATATAGGCCTATCGACATTCATTCACCTTTTAAAAATGATTCCCTGTCTCACTCCTACTAACTCTTGCCAATCAATTTCAATGTCTTACTGTCCCCTCTCCCTCATAAAGGGCTATTGTTCTCTCTAAGCTTAGCCTCCACACGCACGCAGGCCAATTGGTGTGCACACAGAACTCTGTTAAACCTCCGCAGTGTGTAGGGCAGTCATTTTTTGGGGAAATATATATCTGCACATACAACATGGGTTCTCATTATTACAATGACGCAATAGTGCCACAATTCCATTGATATATCATGCTATGTTTGTGTGTGACTTTTTAGAAAACTGACACAATTCCCATCTTGAAGCCACGATAACCTCAGAAAATTGCTGTGAATCGGTTACCATAAAGCGCCCTGATGCTCTGTTATGTTTTACCTTGCAGATAGCACATTCCATTGAATCACTTATGGTACCTTTATTGTGCTATGCCCTTACCCCTGCCAACCCCACTAAAATAAAGAATGTAATAGAGACACTTATGATTAAGTCATCACTACTTTTATAGTTTGTACTTAAACTTTGGCCAAACCTAAGTTGTGTGTGTCCGGATCTCCCTCCTCTCGTTTTAGAGTGAATTTTCTTCTATGTTTTTCTTTTTGCATTTTTAGAGAAGTAGAGAGAGCTGCCACACGGACTCAGTAAACAAGTTATCCTCCTAGTTTTTGTGAAAATTACAAATGCCAGCATTTCATAACTGTCCTCTGCTATTAATGAAAGCTTTTTAAGGAATACTGGGAGTTGTAGTTTTAAGGGCATGTGCACCCCCAACAACTAAATTTAACCTCTAACCCCTTTCTGGCCACATCAAGTTTAAACAAGCCTTAGCTTACATTCCTGCTCAAAATATTCCCCTGCTGTGCCCTCCAACGTCCAGGAAACTGCTGTGTAGAAGCAGTGTGAACTCATGCTGTGCCTGAGACTTCCTCAACCCTCGTCAAAGTTGAGGCATGCTCAGTGCAGCCCCCCCCTCTCCCTCCCCCTCCGTTTTTCTCCTCCCTCCCCCCAACTTAAACCTTTGGGTATGCGGTAGGGCATTGCTCCCCAGCCCCAACCGCATTAATAATTGTTAGAAATTCCCCCAGTCCTTTACTTACTTCCCTCTCTCCTCCCCGCTGTTAGAACTCCTGGCAGCCGCGACCGTATTGGCTGCCTCTCAGCGAATCACGGACGCGGCTGCCGTTCCGCCCCTGCTTGCATTCCATGCAAGCAGAGGGTCGGAACACTGCGGCGGAGGAAGAGGGCAGGTAGTAAGAATCGGGGACTTTCTAACAATTTATATTAATGCGGTTGGGGCTGGGGAGCATGCCCTTTAATATATCTGTGGGTATACTAGTTACAATATAGGTGTCTATTACATCTGTAATACAATTATCTCATGCTGTTGTCCCAGATGTTAGATTCAACTAAACCTCTGGATAAAGAATTAATCTATTATACACAAGTATTTTCTGATGCTGTTATCTTTATATTGCCATCAAAACTATCAATAATAGAATTGAAAACAAGAAGCTTTGTTAAGGGATTATATCCTTGACTTTGTCTGCGAAGGATCTTATTATGGTAGTTTTCAGCATGAGATTATAGAAAGAGATTAATCCAGACAAATTTACTTAGTTTTTTATTAGAATAAGAAGTTAGATTCTCGCACAGCATTGGATTGGTATACTGGATTTGCTAAAGCTTTAGATATTGTGGCACATGGTTGACTAATTGGTCAACTGAGGACTGTTGGCCTAGACAAAAACATTTGTCACTGGATAGAGAATTGGCTATTGGATCGCAAACAGAGAGTGGTGGTTAATGGAGCTACATCTATGTGGGCTAAAGGTTAGAGTGCACCAGGGTTCCTACTAGGGCCACTTCTGTTTAATCTGTTTATAATGACTTAGAAGGGCCATTGAGAGCAAGGTAATTAAGGTTGAATAAAGACTACGTCCATCAAGTCCAACCTATCCCCCTTTTTTTTTTTTAATTTTTTTTTTAACCCTTCCTACATTTTATCCAGAGGAGGCAAAAAAAAACAGCTAAAAAAGGTGAAAATTCCTTCCTGACTCCAAACGGAACATCGGAAAGTATCCCTGGATCACCGATCAGACGATGCATTAAATCGAGTAATTCTCAATATTATTTAGTTTTAGGAACTTATCCAGGCCTTTTTTTAAAGCTATTTAATGACTTGCCATTACCACATCTGCTGGAACACAGTTCCCATTTTCACCTTTCTCACTGTAAAGAAACCTTTCGTAACCTGAAGGTGAAACTTATTTCTTCTCCAACCTTAAGGATGTCCACCCACGTGTCCTCTGATATGACCTATTTAAACAATGCACCAAAGAGTTCATTGTATGGCCCATTAATATATTTGATCTAGGTTTCATGTCCCCACGCAACAGTCGCTTCTCCAATGTAAACAGCCCTAACTTGTCTATCTGCCTGCATATTCAACCCATCAATTCCCTATTAATTTAGTTGCCCTCTCTGAACTGCCTCAAATTTCTAAGATGTCCCTTTGTATATGGGACTATTGTATAGTATACCTTCAAATGATGTGCATTACTGCAAGCAAACTGAATAGATTATCAAAATGGGCGCAGATGGGCAGATGGGATTCAATGTTTATAATGTAAGGTGATGCATTTGATGTTTAGCTGTGTTAAGTGAATCTCAACTGAAAAAGAATTGGGGGGTCTGGCAGATAACATACTCAGCTTTAGTCCAAACATGCAACGACTAGAGCTAAGCAAATATTGTATTGTCTCATGAGGGGAATAATGCAAAAGAAAAAAATCATACTCCCTCGTTACAAGGCCTGGTAAGGCCTCATTGTAATATGAAGTGCAGTTTTGAAATCCTATATCCAAATGGACTTTTGGAATTGAAGCGTTCACAGAGGGAAAATAAATTAATAGGGAATGAGAGGCTTGACTGTGCAGGCAGATTAGATAAGATTGAGCTGTTTACATTAGAGAATCAGCATTTGCATGGGGATATGATCTCTTTATACAAATATATTAATGGGCCATACTATAAACTTTTCATGAATTTTTAGTAATCGGTCATATCAGAGGACACGTGGACATCCTTTAAGATTGACTGAAACTAAGTTTCATCTTTAGGTTAGGGAAGGTTTTCTTTTACAGTGAGAATGGTGAAACTGTGGAACTGTCTTCCAGGAGATGTGGTAATTGGCAAGTTCATTGAATAGCTTTAAAAGTGGGCTAGATAAGCTCTAAAACTAAAAATATTGAGAATTATGGTATTAAACATATACTGTAGTTCTGGTTGGTAAGGGGATACTGTATAATATTGAGAATTACTGGTATTAATACTATACTGTGTTTCTGGTTTGTACGGGGATACTATATAATATTGAGATTTCTGGTATTAATACATATACTGTAGTTCTGGTTGGTACAGGGATCACTAATAAGAATATTTCTGGTATTAATACATATACTGTAGTTCTGGTTGGACGATACATAATAATATTGAATTACTGGTATTAATACATATACTGTAGTTCTGGTTGGCCAGGTACTATATAATATTGAGAATTACTGGTATTAACATCTATACTGTAGTTTTCTGGTTGGTCACGGGGATACTATATAATCTTGAGAATTACTGGTATTATACATATACTGTAGTTTGTTGGTTGGTAGGGGATACTATATAATATTGAGAATTGGTGGTATTAATACATATACTGTTTGTGGGTTCATCCCAGTCAGGAAGGATTCCCCCCCCCCTTTTTTTTTTTTGCGCTGTGTTTTTTTTTTTTGCCTTCCCCTGCCTCACTGTTAGGTAGGGTTAAAACAGGAGAGTGAAAAGGTTGACTTGATGGACGCATGTCTCTTTTCAACCTCAATTACTATGTATATATAGCCCATAATAATTGTATAATATTCATCATATCCCTGAGCAATCATGACTTCTACAGTGTAACACGCACAAATTGTCTGATATATTTCCATGCAGAAACTATTTGGTCCTCTGGCTTACAGACATTTTACAATGGTCAGTAGTCTTTTTTGTGTATTATATTATAAACAGCATTGTTTTTTTATATTAGATTCATTTCATCTACTAGCTGTTGATGTAGTTTCCATATACTTACCCTAAATATAACAATAATAAGGAATGGTCCAGGGTGCTACTAGCATATTGTATAGAGAACCAATATTATTTGTCACATTGGTTTGAACCAAGTGGTCTAGTAGTTGATAAAATATTTTACATGTATTTGCCTTTAAAAATAACAAATGTAAGGGGTGGTCAGGTATCCTCATCTGTTTATTATATTACAAACCAACATTATTTTCACATTTGAAACAATTGCTCCTCTAGCTTATGAGGTCTTTTACAGCAACTTTTCCTTTAATACAACAAATATATTAGCAATGGGCAGATATGCTCATTTGGATATAAAAGGTTTGTTCCCCATTTAATTAATAAATGAAAATTGATAAAACTTAGAAATATTTATGAGAATCTTCTTAATGACTGGGACTGTAAAATGAAAATATAGCAGATAAGAATAGATTAATAAACTGAGAACCAGCAGGGTGTGGATAGATTGATATGAATCCCCTTACTGTGTTAAGCTATTCCCGAGTTATTACTTGTGTGGAATGCTGTGTGTTTTAGTATTAAAGGGCATGTCCACCCCAAAAAATAAAAATTTAACTAAGTACAGGACCCACTGTGTAGTATTAAAAAACCCTTACCTTACACTATCATTCTTATGGTTCTTCTGCAGTGACTGTCTAAAGTTCAGAAATATGAAGAGTAGGATGTGTCTCTGAGTCATCCAGATGCCTACAGCTTTCTTAACCTCAGTTAAGGACTAGAGATGGGATCCTGGTGCGACATGGAACCCCTCGATAATTTTCAAAAATACCCTTGAACATTCTAAAATACGATCGTAAACCCGAAAATGGTCTCCGTTTGTATTTTCTATAATTTTCGAACGTTCAAGGCTATTTTCAAAAATTATTGAATATAACCCCGTACATTAGAAAATTATCGAATTTTTGTTTTTCCAAAAACGGAACAAATATAGTTTCGGCCATCTCTAGTAAGGATATTGTCATGCACAGGGGACCCCCCCCTACCATCTGGATCCGTCCTGCCATTGCACCTAACATGAAACCCTTTGTGCATATTGTAGATTTCCCCCTCCCACCCCTAACCGCCGAGTTATTTCTTACAAAACCAGATTTCGTTACTTCCAGACCTTCGTTCCTGCTGCGCTCTCCTTTGACGCAGGCCGCGTCTGTGATTAGCTTCCTGTTAGCGAACCGCAGACGCGGCTGCCGGTCCAGCCCCCTGCTTGCAGTTCCAGCAAGCAGGGGATCTGGTTGGTGGGATTGAGGGGGAAAGGGCTCCCCTGCACTTGTCATTGCCTCTCAGAAGACAAAGAGGGTGCAGAAACCTTTAAGACAGGAAGGCAGCTACTACTCCTAAGTTTCCTTGACTTTTGACAAGCACTGAAGGACAAACATGAGGAGCAGAAAGGGTATTTTTAAACTATACAGTGAGGCCAGTAGTAGGTTAAATTTTAGTTGGAGGGTGTACATGCCCTTTAAAGCATCTTGATTTCCTATATATTCTATGTATTTGACTGTTTCCTTCTGGTATGTAACGCTGGGAGTTGTGTTAAAGCATTTGGTTTATTTCCCCTTAACTAAAGTGTCTATTTGCCTATTTTCTTCATTTAATATGTTATAAATAAAACTAAAACTCCTAGCATTTCCTGATTGTCTGGGTGCTTGCTTTATAGGGAATGCTGGGGGTTGTAGTGTTAAAGCATGTGGTTGCTTTCCCCTGTATTAAATTGTCTATTTGACTGTTTTCTTCTCTTTCCTTCTTTTTTACAAATAAAATATACAGCTCCCAGCATTCCCTGATTATCTTGTTCTTGCTGAAGGGAATGTTGGGAGTTGTAGTGTAAAGCATTTGTTTGCTTTCCCCTGTATGAAATTTTACTCTTTGACTGTTTTTTCTGGTTTCTTCTCTTTTACAATAAATATACAGCTCTTAGCATTCCCCTGATTATCCTCTTTTTTTTGCTTGTAGTGAATGCTGGAAGTGAAAGTTTTCAAAACATGTGGTGGGCTACGTGGTTGTCTTTTACTGGTCTATTATATTGTCTAATTAAAAATATTTTTAATATGATGCTTTTTTTGTTGTTTTTATAAACCAACCTCGGTTTATATCGTCAGTAACTTACTTGCGAAATCCCATCCGTCCGCTCTCGCTCCTTCGCTGTCTGTACTGGTGCGCCGAATGACCTCACTGCCCAGCGCCGAGTAGTGACGTCAGCCGACACGCCAGTACAGGCAGCAAGGAGCAAGCATGGTCGTATTTTCCAAAGTAATTTACTGAATTTAATACAGATGGCCAGCAGAATTTGAAGAGAAGGATGGCCCACAAGCTACCCGTTTACCACTAAACTGTGGGGGAGGGTGCAGATGTGGAAACTACAACTCCAAACTACTAACCATGTATTTGTATTTCCAAAACATGAACAAGGTTTTGGTTATCTTTTGGGACAGCAGAATTCTCATACAGTATAGCTAAATCCAGAATGGCTATTACTGTATGGGACTACTGTATTGGAATTCTGCTGTCCATTTAAAGGGCAACTAAAGCCTCCAAAAATACAGATTCAAAGAGAATGGTATTTTATTGTTGCCTTATGAGTCTATTTTTTGAGGCTTTAGTTGCCTTTTAAATGGACAGCAGAATTCCCATACAGTAATAGCCATACTGGATTTGGCTATTACAGTATGGGACTACTGGTATGGGTATTCTGCTGTCCATTTAAAGGGCATAAAGCTTTAAAACATTACTGAATTAGAAGGCAGCAGTGGTCATAATTTCTACCCTCAGTTTATACTCGGGTCAATAACTTTTTATTATTTTTCCACGTTAAAAATGGGTACCCGTCGTTTTATATGCTTGTCGGTTTATCACTTTAGTATATACTTTTGCAAGCACCTGTTTCTTATTCAATGTTTAAATAAATGTATTCCTGCACACCTTAGGGCTAAACTGAATGCCCAAAACTACTTTGGTCTATGCTGGACTTAACTGAATAATAAGCCAGGGGATAAATGTCTAGAATTCACATTCTGCACACTTTTAATGCCAAGGTTATATACATGTTTGCCTAAGATTGTTTAGTGGACTAAATACTTAAGTACAATCATGTCAGGCATCATGTTCCATAAGGCCTTATTCAGTTTGTGTAAACAATTAACAGTTTTAATGTTTTTTGCCTTCAGCTTGAACTGGAAATTTGGAGACATTGTACAGCAGCTTGGTTTAAAACTGGGAACACCTCCTTCATCTTCGGTCGCGTATTATCTTTATATATCAAATTACATGTCAGGGTTATGCACCACATCTGGTTAAGATGTTTCAGTGGTTCCTAAATTATTTAAACTTTAGCAAGACCCAGTATCTTATTCACATGGCTAAAATGTCTATTCTGCACACTTTTAATAATACCAACCTGCATGCCTAGGCTTAAAGGTTTTCAGGTTTAAGGCTACATGTATTGTTTTATGAAAACATTCCATGAGACAAAGTATATGAATATAAAGATATGCAACTTTAAGAGGGGGGTGGGCAAAAGGAGTATCAATATTTAATTATTCAAATTAAATATTGAAAATGGAATAGACCATTATCCATGCTTCACATTTTAAAGAATTAATAAATCCACAACCCTGTGATAAGAAAAATCAAATTCAGTCCACAAAAGGTTCTGTTACAGATTTTAAAAATCCCTTTAGTTTTTCAACTATCATAAAAAGGAATTTGGTTGCCTCCCCTTAAAGGGTCTCATCGTTTGGATGCCCTGACAACACATCGTGGTTGTATCCACGTTGCTACACTCCCAAAAGTGTCTGCAATGTTGCTTGACATATGTCTAATTTTGATGTTATAATTGTTCATGAAGGAGACTTTTAAGGTCTAATAATACTTCCTTTATTTACTGTATCTAATATTTATAGCACAAGATAAATTTCCAATTTAGTATTTAATCCTAAATGTAACTTGTGCTAGTATATTCCGTAGGTGGCAGATTTCTTCGAGACAAAGCTACAACCTTTAAGTTAAGGAAAGTTCATCTAAAAACACAAGCGCAACAGCTGAGTATTATGGCCACTCCTTTATAAAGCTCTAATTCCTCCCAAATAACACCTTACCTACTGAAAAGTCAACATCAATGTCTTTTAAGGTAGGAATTAGAGCGAGACACCAGATCAATAAAAAGTACTCCCAGAAAAAGTGATTCAATCTAAAACATTTTCTAATACCTTGAGACCTATCCCTAAAGCCAAAAAGGAAATTCTAGAAACCCGCATCCTGAAAAGGAGGACGTGTATAAAGTTGTGGGCAAAAGAGAAGGGGTCCCAAGTTTTAAAAAACAAAAAAACCTGATGATTTTTGAAATGTACAATCCATATGTTGTAAACCAAAGTAGAATTTAATCCTCAAAGTACTGGGGAGGAAATTTGTAACTTGTGAATTTTTAAGAGAAAATTATACATCGATATATATTTAATTTATATTGAAGAAGCAGAAACTTTACCAACAGGTTTATCTGCAAAAAGGGAAGGGTCTGATGAAGAAAGGGAGGAGAGAGTGGCAAATGAACCCCCCCCCCCCAATATTTTAATTACTTTGTAAAGGCTAATAGCCCCTCCGGTACGCTGTGCTACAATTAATGTTGCCAGCATCAAAACAGTAAGTGCATGTAAGTATGGACTATTTTTTGTATCCTGAATTGAGGCATTTATTTTTGCTTTAGGCTTTGTACTTAGCCGAGATCCATCAACAAAAATGGTGTGGTCTTTGGCCCTTCCTTTTGGTCTCTTGTGGCCAAGCCTTACGTGGAGTTGCTGTAGTCCTTAGAGTATTCCTTTAGCGCCTATACCCCATCTACAGCCGCTGTCTTCACCTATAGACAAGCCCCCAATCCTTAGGAGACTTGTTGCGCCTCGCTGCCACGGTTACCCCCCAGGTCTTCTTGTTCCTTGGTATCTTTTTACAAAAGATATCACTAAGAGGATTTGAAGACCGCCATAGAAGGTCTTGCTGTTCTACAAGGCCTGTTGTAATGTCTATCCCCTAATCTTGTAGAGTTTCTTATTGGACTCCTTCTCTAAAGGTTTCCTTCCACCTTCTATGACATGTTCTGCTTTGATTCTTTTGTGAAAGGGTTAGATTCTTCCATAATTGAGAAATGGTGCCACATTGCCTTACTCAATACTGCTTTCCCTATCACAGCACAGTCAAGGGTATATCCACCTTCTCTGCAGTATTAGTGATCCGGGCGGTCCTGATGTGTTTTAATTTTTGTGAAAGAGCTAAAATACCTTTTAGCTGTAGACCATCTAGGCTTTTGATACGACGTTCAAAGGGTCTTTATTGATTGTCTTAGAGTTTATATACTGGCGCAAAAGCATCCCATTTGTGAATGGATGGTTGGGAGAGTCCTTTGGTGTTTCCTCTGGGATTATGCAAGGTTGCCTGCTTAGCCCATTGTTATATGTGTTTGCCATAGATCCCCTTTTAGGAGGCTTGATGGCAACATGTTGACAGGGATGCCTCTTTCCCCTGGTGTCTCTCTGAAGGCATTGGCCTATGCGGATGATGTCACTGTTTGTATTCTCGAGCTCTGAAGAGGCTAATTAAGTGGCCGAGCAGTTGCAAGAGTATTCTGAGGCCTTATGATCCTTAATCAACAAAACAAATGTGTTGCTTTCAGGATGGGAACTGAGGCTGACCCAGCCTTCAGCCTCCCGGATATTTTCAACATCCATCCCAGCAAATTAAAATTGTATGGATTATGTTTTGTTAAGGCAATTTTTGCCGAGTTTATTTGGTGATTATGTTTGGGATGCTGCATCTGGTCAGGTGCATCAGCGAAGGTGAGATCATACACTCTGAGAGAGAGTTTTATTGATTAAAACTTACCTGGCACCGTTCTTTTTATATGTGAGTACTGTGTGCCTTTTTGCCATAACAGTACTAAACAAGAATTAATGTGGGTAAATTAAACTTATGTCAAAGGAATGTCACCTATAAGGCAGAAGGGTGGGTTAGACATGATTAACTCAGTTGTGTTTTTTGTAAACACTTTTGTTAAATACAACTTTACAACCTCCTTGAAGAGATCCTCCTTTTTGGGGTAGATGTCTTTTAAGAATTGGTGTTCTACTCCTTTCTTGGGTTTTGGGATGAAGGAGGCTTGGTAAAGATTGTGCATGTTCCTCAAGTTTTTCTTCCATCCTATGCAAGACAGGGACCCTGAAAGTGATGAGGAAAGTGGAAAATGGAGATGGAAGAAATTATTTCCTCACTAGAAGGACATTGATAAGATGATTTTGTCTTCATATTTTTATGATCCATTGGCCTTAAAAGATTGCCAAAACAAAGTTTTGAGAACAGGCATTTCCTTTGTGGTATCCCTAGGATCCTCTATAAGTTTAGGGGTGTTTGTTTGTTTTTTTCTTTCATGTGAAAACTTCATGTGAGAGGCAATCTAAAATTTGGGAGCCTCTCTAGCTCCTCCTACAGAGTGGTCTAATGGTGTTGATGAAACATGGATGATTGATTTATTAGTAATTGTCCTTTTTAACCTGAAAGATTACAAAAGGTGTGTAGAATTATTTTTTTATCCTCTTGCCTTTCAGTGTATGTCATACCAGGGATGGGCCTATGGTGTCTCTCAAAGATATAGGATTTTGATTTATGTACACTTTTTTTGTGTGCAGTTAAGTATCACATCTGGAGTGCACAGTGTATATAACAATTAAGCAGAAAGTCTTCTCCTGAAAGGTGGTTTCCAATATTACAAGCCAACTTAGAGGATTAAAGAAAGAAAATGGTCCTTTCTTTGGAGAGGTATTCATCTTGAACCTCATTGAGAATACAGATGTTTCTTGGTGTAAGGGCTATTTTTTTTGCTACACATTTTTCACTCCATTTTTTACCCTAAGCCAATAACTTGATGGGGCTCTTGCTAAATGTGGGTGAGTAGTTTGCCATTTATTCTATTGTAAGTTAAGATGACTAAGATTTATGTGTGTAATAAGTTATATAGAGTTATAAAAGGATTTTATATATATAATATATATATATATATATATATATATATATACATACATACAAAATTATTATTGATATATAGCTCCAACTCCAACATCTTCTGTGGTGCTTTACAATTACATGTCATCTTACATACAGGGTATACATGTTATATAAAGTCATACATATTACATTGTAGAATGAATGAGGTAGGAATGATTTTTATTTTACAGATAACTGGACAAAGGTTGATTCTTTAATTATATGAACTTTGGTCTCTGGACTTTAATCTGACAGAAAATTTTAACGTAGAATAAATTTTAATTTTGTATTGTATGTTTTTTTTGTTGGTATGAATCACGTATGAATGGTTGCAAAATCCTTTGCCATCCTGAATGTTGGCTGATTTAAGGTAAGTTGTATATTTTTTGTATAAAAATGGATTTAAATTGTAAATAAGAGAAGTTAAGGTATCGATCGTGTCTCAAAAGGAAAAGAAACACTGAGGTGTGTCAGTAAATGAACTGCGTTTTGCTTGCAAAGTCTTTAAAGTTTGGGCTCTGAAGAAAGCTGGACTTTTTCCTTTGTGTTGGATTACAAAGTGAAGCTGCATTTCCCTTTTCTGTTTGACTGATTTTATGTTGAAAATAAACCAATCTGTTATTTTGAACTTTGAGGCTGCCTAAACTGTGTGAACTTGATTCCAGATCCCCCTGAATATCAAAATATATATATATATATATATATATATATATATATATATATATATATTTCATGTCTATCTGTCAAAAAACATTTAAATGAACAGTATTCATTGAGTCCATCTTGTGTAATGGTATTAAGGTGCTTTATCCAAAAAGTCTCTCTTTGGGATAACTAGAAACCAAATAAATAGTAAATAATCGTAAAGTAAAATGTAAGCAAATGAATTTGATGTGCACTAGGCATGTGTTTTTTTTAACTCCAAGATCCACCATAGTTCCATTGATCCACCATTGTGTAGAGTAGGGGAATCTCTGTCCCTTTCTCTACATCCCTAACCCTAACCCTTGTTCAATACCGAAATATTTACATTTGTTGTTATATTGGCAGATTAGGCTGTGGGTACCTAAAGCAGTTTGATTGTGTTTACTTGCAATCAAATTGTCATGCTAATAAAAACAGTATTTCAATGGACTTATTTCTACCAACATATTGTGACCCGCAGCTGCAGGTAATTAGATATACTATGTATTGTGATCTACCGTTTATATATATTTTCACATTGTATGTTCTGTTAGTAACAGTGGAGGTAAAGAGATGTAGATGATGTAATAGTATAACATCTACATTTGTTCCTTCCACATTTGAACATACCTTTGTTGGTTAGCTAATTGGTGTTAATTCTAAATGGTAACATACTTGGTGCTACATAATTGTCTAAAGTTTTGGATCTATGATATGTAATACCCGGTCTTTTGGGGAGAATTTCTACTAAAACTAGATCAACCATTAAAACAGGCCAATACTTTTGGATAGCACCATATATATATATGTTTAGATTCCTTACTATATGTAGTGACAAAATTAAAGGAAAAATCTTTTTCATCTGAGTCCTTTATTCTTGGTAGAATAGTTGTTTATATTTCTATTCTTAGATTGTAAAAAATGATTACGACTTAGACGCACTGCGCGATCATAATGATTACGATTTAGACATACTGCGCGATCATAAACTATTTTGATTATTTTCGGATTATAACCTCTTTTTAAAAATTTGCCACACAAAAACATGACTTGTGAATTAAAGGAATCTAATGTGTAGCAAATTCTTCTAATACGAATGAATTGGCTGATATGAATATGAATTGCTCATCAAAGCCACCATCAAAAGGGTATTGTTAGACCATGGTGTTTATATATAGATATATTATATATATATATATATATATATATAATCACTGTTAATCTTACCACATTTAGATTGGAACAAAGAGACTGTGACACTTGTGACCACTAGAGACTGAAATTTAAAAAATTAAGCACGCTTTCACGAGTCCTAAACCCCCTTTATCAAACATCCAGCCTGATGAAGGGGTCTTAATACTCATGAAAGCTTGTTTAATTTTTTTAATTTAGTTAGCTAATAAAAGGTATCACAGCTCTACTTAACTTTAGTTAGAGGGAGAATTAGTATTCATATAAAATTCAAATGGAAGTTCACACAGTATTATTTGAGTGAGAAACACCTTCCTGTGGTTTTATTAAGTCCATGTTATTAAAATGTTTTTTGATTTTTTTTTTAAGGGTAATCTTCATTATGAATCTGTTCAAGTCAATAATAGTATCTATGTATGACACATGGTTAGATGGAACAAAATTAAGACTAAGATTAAAGACTTTTAACTCATCTGATGATAGGATATATTTGGATACATTTATAACATTCCCTAATTCATTATCAGTTTTTAAACCATTATCATGAGATGCTAATAGTGATTCCCTTAAAAAGTCTTCTTTTTGGCTCACTTTTCCAACTTCCGATATTCTTCTTCCTCTATGTCTATGTCTAAATCTGTTTCTCTTTCTTTTCCTTTCTTTTATGTTTTGTTTCTCAATTTCTTTCCTTTTTCATAGCTCTGGTTCACTTAGTATATGTATCCTCTCCTTCTGTATTAGAATCTGAAGAAATATCATTGGAAGAGGACTCTATATCTGAACTTTTTATCGATTCCCCATCTGATTAGCTTCTATTTAAGATAAAACTGATATTTTTATTTCTTTTAGTTTTTATATTAGTACTTTTATCAGCAAAATACTTATTTTTCAATCTTGTTGTATCTTTCCCACTTTTGTGATCCTTCTTAAGAATAGATCTAGGATAATCCTTCTGTAGCTTATTTCACCATTTGAAAATAACATTTTCATAATAAAGTTTGTCCCTTTGGAACTTTTTTCTCCTTATGCCGATTAGAATATTCTCTTGTTTATCCACATACTGGTTATTTTTCATAATTGTATTAATCAATTCCCTCATATTAGAAAAATAATTCTTAAGCTCTGAAATATAAATAATTATTTTATCTGTTGTACATACATAATTAGTTCTGTTGTTCCATAAGTAATTGCACTAGCTTTATTGAACAATCATTCAAAATAGAGTTCCACTGATTTTAAAAATGTGAGGATAAATTGCCTAAATTTGGAATTTTTATTATGCGTAATCCTCGTGAAACTTGAGCACTTTTGATATAATTGTCCAAAGTGGATACTTCCCACTACAATTTAATTTCTTTTCAAATGTTCAAGTTTTTGCAACAATGATTCAGGTTATTAGAAACAATATTATTACCTTTTGACTCTTTCGAGAACACAAAGTGCTTTTCGATCCTGCTCTTTTATGCTGCTGAGCTGTTTAGTGATGTCTCCCTCACTATCCATAATGCAGCTAGAAAGATTTGTTATCAACAATGAATTGATGGGATTTATTTATATGGATACATTATGTGTTGTTACTAGTTATCTTTATTAGGGGGTGTAAATATGGTTTGTCCGGTGGCCTTTTTCTCATCAGTTTTTCTGAAGGCTAATGTTGTCAATTGGACTCCTCCCTTGCCAGCCACTTTACGACCTCCATGGCAGGCAGGCCTTTTGTATTGGTGCAGGCGGTTTTTGTCGCGATGGTTTCAGGGATGTCAGCTTAAGCAGCTTCATTTCAAGGGACATAGTATCCCTTTTTACGCAGTTAATACCTTACAATGTCTGCGTAAATTTCAGATCTGTAAAGACGATGTGGATCTTCTTCCTAGGAAGTGCCTATATGAGGTTATTCTGTCTGAACATTTTTCCCCACCACCTGAGAAACAGGATAGTTTTACTCCCATGAGAGTAGCTTCGCTGTCCTTTTTTAATAAGAAAAGGACTCCGCATAAATTTTTTGATCAATTATGGCTCGGCTATCATCACCGTTTAAAGGTGAGAGATCGGTATAAACATCTAAAAATTTCAGACAGGTCCTGTCCCTGGGGATGCGGAGTTTTAGAGTCCCTTGATCATTTTTTAGTCTCCTGCCCAGTTACGCAGGAAGTAAAGCAGCATGTCGCATTAGCGCTTCGGTCACCTTGTTATGCCACCCTCACCGAGAGGGAAATGTTATATGGGATTTTTCAGTTGCCCAAGCCCACTACTTTTCGGGATTACCTGCGTATGGCCTGTGTCCGCTACCATCTCTGGCAATATCGATGTAGGGCTTCTTTTCAGAGCAAGGCTAGGATTGCCGATATTGTTTTTTCACTCACGTGTGAGCTTACAACATGTGGATGTCTGTAATATTTTATTTAGTTGTTTTTTCTTTCCACTCTGCTTTTCTGTTCTTTATGCCTTACTGATATTGTATCGTATTTTTGTTTTTCATTATTTGTAACGTCGCTCGGCATGTCGGGCTGATATAGTGTTTTGTTATTTTACTTTTTGATCCTAATAAACATTTTTACAAACCTAACCCTAACCCTAACTAAACCCCAACCCTAACCGAGCCCTAACCCTAACTAAACCCTAGCCCTAACTGAGCCCTAACCTTAATTAAGCCCTAACCCTAACCGAGCCCTAACCCTAATTGAACCCTAACTCTAATTAAATCCTAACCTTAACTGAACCCAAACTAAACCCTAAACGAGCGCTAACCCTGACTGACTGTAACTAAACACTATCTCAAACATCTAACCGTAACCCAACAGTACACTTCTATTCGCTTTCCCTATAACCCTGTTTTTTACCTTAACCTTAACCCAGTCCTACTGTTTTTTGGGATTACCTGTGTATAGCTTGTGTCCACTACCACCTCTGGCAATTCTGATGTAGGACGTCTTTTCTGAACAAGGCAAGGATTGTTGATATTGTCTTTTTAATTACGAATTTGATATTGTCTTCTTAATTGCGAGTGAACTTACAACATGGGGATGTCTTTAAAGTTTATTTTGCTTTTATTTCTGCTGCTTTTCTTTGTTTTATATGTACTGCTGATGTTATTTTACTTTTTGATCCTAGTAAATACTTTTACAAACCTAACCCTAACCCAAAAATAAATTAAAACAACAAAACACTATATCAGCCTGACATGCCAAGCGATGTCATAAATCATAAAAAAACAAAAGTACAAAGAAACAAAATTAGCAGGGCATAACTACAAAGATCAAAAGGGGAGAAAGAAAAGCAATAAAATAAAACATTAAAGACATCCACATGTAGTAAAAGTCACACCGTAATTGAAAAGACAATATCCACAACAATCCTTTGGACTGTTCAGAAAAGAACCAGAATCCTTACATCAGCATTGCACGAGGTGGTAGTGGGACACAAGCTATACACAGGTAATCCCGGAAAAAACAGTAGGAACGTGAAGGGTTTAAGGTAAATAAAATTAAGGTAAAAAAAAACAGGTTGTTATAGGGAAATCGAATAGAAGTTGTATGTTGGGTACGGTTAGATGTTTGAGATTAGGTTCGTGTTCAGTCAGTTCAGAGGTTAGCGCCTCGTGTGAGGGTTTAGTTTTGGGTTCTTAGTTTAAGGTTTAGGATTTAATTAGATTAGGGTTCAATTAGGTTAGGGTCGGTCTCGGCTTTAGGGTTAGGGCGCTTAATTAAGGTTAGGTGTCTCAGTTAGGTAGGGTTTAGTTAGGGATTAGGGCTCTAGGTGTGGGGGTTAGGGTGAGTTAGGGTTAGGGTTAGGGCTGTTAGTGTTAGGGCTCAGTTAGGGTTAGGGGTTAGGGTTAGTTAGTGTTAGGGTTAGGGCTCAATTAGGGTTAGGGTTAGGGCTAGGGCTCATTAGGGTGTTTGTTGAGGGGGGGGGAAGTAGAGAAGGGGGAGGATAGACCCCCCCCCCCACCAGCCACGCGGAGAGAGCGATCGCGAGGGGGGAGGCGGCGGGGAGGGCGGCGGGTAGGGAGGAGGGAGTAGGAGGAAGGAGGAGCGAGGAGGAGGAGAGAGGGTAGGAGGGATAGAGGAGGAGGAGGAGCGTGGGCGGGGAGTGCGGAGGCGGGAGGCGAGGTAGGGCGGGGAGAGGAGGAGAGGGGAGCGGGAAGGGGAGGAGGAGGAGGGGGAGGGAGGGTGGTAGGCGGAGGAGAGGAGGAGGGAAGGGCGAGGGAGGAAGGACGGAGGAGGAGGAGGAGAGGGGAGGGCGAGGGAGGAAGGAGGATGGCAGGAAGGCGAGGCGTGAGGGAGGGAGGGGAGGCGGAGGAAGGAGGGGGGGAGAGGAGTGAGGAGGGAGGGAGAGGAGGAGGAGGAGCGGAGGCGGGGAGGAGAGGAGGAGCGGAGAGGAGGAGAGGAGGAGGAGGAGGGAGGAGGAGGAGGAGGAGGAAGGAGGAGAGGAGGAGGGAGGAGAGGGGAGGAGGAGGAGGAGGGAGGAGGGGAGGGGAGGCGGAGGAGGAGGGGGAGGAGGAGGAGGGAGGAGGGAGAGGACGGAGGTAGGATCGGAGGAGGAGGAGGAGCGGAGGCGGAGGGGAGGGCGGGAGGAGGGAGGCGGAGGAGGAGGACGGAGGAGGGAGGAGGGAGAGAGGAGGGAGGAGGGAGGAGAGGAGGAGGAGGGGAGGAGGAGGATGAGGAGGAGGAGGGCGAGAGGAGGGAGGAGGAGGAGGAGGAGGGAGGAGGCGGAGGAGGTAGGGAGGAGGTAGCGTAGGAGGAGGCAGGAGGAGGAGAGGAGGGAGGAGCGAGAGAGGAGGGAGGACGTGAGGAGGAGGCGAGGCGAGGGGAGGGCGAGGAGAGGGTAGGAGGAGGAGGGAGTGGGGAGGAGGATGGAGGAGGTGCGGAGGGGTGGAGGAGAGGAGGAGGAGGAGGAAGGAGCGAGGAGGAGAGGAGGAGGAGGGGGAGGCGGAGGATGGAAGGCGGAGGAGGAGGCGGCGGCGGATGAGGAGGACGGATGAGGAGGAGGACTGAGTACTGCGGAGGAGGAGGCGGCTAACGGATTGTCTAGGCTGCGGAGGCTGGGTAGTGAGGAGAGTAGGTCTGCATGCTGGAGCTGAGGCGGATCGAGAGCTTAGATTGGCGTCTTAGTCTTCTGTAGGTCTGTTATGCGATTGATCGTCTTCTATTCTTCTTCTCTTCGTAGTCGTCTTCTTCTTCTTTTTTTCTTCTTCGTCTCTTCTTCTTTCTTTTCTTCTTCGTATTCTTCTTCTGATGAGATCTTCTTATCGAGTGTATGAGGCTATGCTTCTTCTTCTATCGTAGTCTTCTTCAGGGAAAGAAAGTAAGAGAAAACAGAAAAGTGAAGAAAGAGAAAAAGAAAGAACAAGAAAAAAAGAAAAAAGGGAGATAAGAGAAAGATAAAGAAAGAAAAATAAAAGAAAGAGAAAAAGAGAAAAATAAGAGAAAAAGAAACAGAAAAAGTAAGAAAAAAATAGAAAGAGAAAAATAAAGAGAAAAATAAAAAGAGAAAAAATAAAGAGAAATAAAAAGAGAGAAAGAAAGAGAGAGAAAGATGAAAAAAGAGAAAGGAAAAAAAAGACAAAGAAAAGGTAACAAAAAGAGAAAAATAAAGATAAAAACGAAAAAAAGAGAAAGGACCAGCAGGATAAAAAAGTGGCTCCTCTGCCTAAAAAAACCCCACGAGATTCCAGTAATAAGGGAAGTCCAGAACTTTACCAAATCAAAACATACAAGCGAAAGAAGAATCAACATACTGCAAGCAACATGGGTATAAAAACTTTTATTGCAGCAAGTAGCATGTTTTACAGAGGGAGACCATCACATGAACCTGATGAGTTTCATGACTATCAACCCGTCACTTCAGCTGAGGGATACTTCCCCAAGCTATTTCTTACTTCCCCTTAAATAACAGATCAATTACTTAACACAAAGCAGATAATTAAGCATAAGTATATTAAACACCTGAAAAAAATGATACAGATTATGATAAAAAGAAAAAATGCTCATGGCCAGTAAAGACTACAAATTTTAGAAAATTCATGAGAAACATATATAAGCATCTTTATATATAGATACAATAAAAACAGAAAATCTTGTAGCACAAAAAACTCTACTTATCAGCAGTAGTCTTAAGCAGATCAAAGTCAAAGATACAATGTTGTATTATATTAAATCCTGTATATTATGAAAAGAAATAAAGATAACTAGTAACAACACATAATGTATCCATATAAATAAATCCCATCAAATCATTGTTGATAACAAATCTTTCTGGCTGCATTACGGATAGTGAGGGAGACATCACTAAACAGCTCAGCAGCATAAAAGAGCGGGATCGAAAAGCACTTTGTGTTATCGGAAGAGTCAAACGGTACCAATATTGTTTTTAATAACCTAAATCATTGTTGCAAAAAACTTGAACATTTGAAAATAAAACAAATGAAATTGTAGTTGGAAGTATCCACTTTAGAAAATTACATCAAAAGTACTCAAGTTTCACGAGGATTACGGATAATAAAAATTCAGGCAATGTGTCCTCAGATTTTTAAAAATCAGTGGAACTCTATTTTGAATGACTGTTCAATAAAGCTAGTGCAATTACTTGTGGAACAACATAGAACTAATTATGTCTGTACAACGGATTAAATAACGATTTATCTTTCAGAACTTAAGAATTATTTTTCTAATATGAGGGAATTAGATAATACAATTATAAAAATTAACCAGTATGTGGATAAATAATAGAATATTCTAATGGGCATAAGGAGAAAAAAGTTCCAAAGGGACAAACTTTATTATGAAAATGATGTTATTTTCAAATGGTGAAATAATAAGCTACAGGAGGATTATCCTAGATCTATTCTTAAGAAGGATCACAAAACTGGGAAAGATACACCAAGATTGAAAAATAAGTCTGTAAGGGAAGTTTATGATAGAAAGATAAATTCATGTGTTAAGGTAAAAGGAAGGTCAGTGACTGTGTAAGCAACTGTGGCAACAACTGTTGTACTACTAAAAAGTCATAAGTGGGACAAACAAGGTTGACTGGGAGTTCACAACAGATGAATCTGTCAAAAGTATGAACCCAAAGATGATCAATGACAAGCAGCTTATCCTGTAGTACATGTGTAAATAGTAGTTGACCATTGTATGGGAAATATAATCCGTAGTTATGCATGTCCTAGTAATCGGTGTGTCTAATCATGCTGTTCAAGGGTAATAATGTCTTTCCTCCTCACTGACTGAGGAAGCAATAAATAAACTATGCCCTTTGGTAAATTCATGTTAAACCTATATAAGCTATTCAATTTGTACTCTCTCTCCCCTGGACAGTTGACAGCTGTTACTGACTGGGTGGGAGCTGCTTGCAAGTATTTGTGTGTAAACTTGTTCTTTTTCATCAGATTGTTTCTGTCAATAGTCTGTTTTTTACGACAAAGTCTTTTGCTGATAAAAGTACTAATATAAACACTAAAAGAAATAGAAATACCAGTTTTATCTTAAAAAGAAGCTAATCAGATGGGGAATCGATAAAAAGTTCAGATATAGAGTCCACTTCCAATGATATTTCTTCAGATTCTGATACAGAAGGAGAGGATAGATATACTATGTGAACCAGAGCTATAGAAAGAAAATGAGAAACAAAACCAAAATGAAAGGAAAATAAAGAGAAACAGATTTAGACATACATAGACACAGAGGAAGAAGAATATCGGAAGTTGGAAAAGGGAGCCAGAAAGAAGACTTTTTGGAGGAATCACAAATAGCATCTCATGATATAAGTTCAAAAACTGATAATGAAATAGGGAATGTTATAAATGTACCCAACTATATCCTATCATCAGATGAGTTAAGTCTTTAATCTTAGTCTTAATTTTGTTCCGTCTAACCATTTGTCATACATAGATACTATTATTGACTTGAACAGATTCATAATGACGATTACCCTTAAAAAACAAAAAAAAACAAAAAACATTTTACTAACATGGACTTAATAAAACCACAGGAAGGTGTTTCTAATTCAATAAATAATACTGTGTGAACTTCCATTTGAATTTTATATCAATACTAATTCTCCCTCTAACTGAAGTTAAGTAGAGCTGTGATACCTTTTATTAGCTAGCTAAATTTAAAAAATTAGGCAAGCTTTCATGAGTACTAAGACCCCTTGTTCAGGCTGGATGTTTGATGAAGGGGGCTAAGAACTCGTGAAAGCGTGCTTAATTTTTTAAATTTTAGTCTCTAGTGGTCACAAGTGTCACAGTCTCTTTTTTCCAATTTAAATGTGGCAAGATTACCAGTGATTATACATAGAAGACCATTGTCTAACAATACACTTTGGAGATATGAATACTTTTGAGTGGTGGCTTTGTATGACTGCTATCATATCAGCCAATTCATTCGTATTAGAAGAATTTGCTACACATTAGATTTCTTTAATTCACAAGCCATGCTTTGGTGTGGCAAATTTTTAAAAAGAGGTTATAATCCTAAAATAATCAAAATAGCTTATGATCGCGCAGTAGGTCGAAATTATAATCATTATGATCGCGCAGTGCGTCTAAGTCATAATCATTTGTTACAGTCTAAAAATAAAAATCTAAACAACTATTCTACCAAGAATACAGACTCAGATAAAAAAGATTTTTCCTTTAATTTTGTCACTACATATAGTAAGGAATCTAAACATATATATGGTGCTATCCAAAAGTATTGGCCTGTTTTAATGGTTGATCTAGTTTTAGCAGAAATTCTCCCCAAAAGACCGGGTATTACATATCATAGATCCAAAACTTTAGACAATTATGTAGCACCAAGGATGTTACCATTTAGAATTAACACCAATTGGCTAACCAACAAAGGTATGTTCAAATGTGAAAGGAACAAATGTAGATGTTATACTATTACATCATCTACATCTGTCTTTACATCCACTGTAACTAACAGAACATACAATGTTAAAAGATATATAAACTGTAGATCACAACACATAGTATATCTAATTACCTGCAGCTGCGGGTTACAATATTTTGATAAAAATAAGTCCATTGAAATACTGTTTTTATTAGCATGACAATTTGATTGCATGTAAACACAATGAAACTGCTTTTGGTACCCACAGCCTAATCTGCCAATATAACAACAAATGTAAATATTTGGGTAGTGAACAAGGTATAGTAGGATGTAGAGGAAGGGACAGAGATTCCCATAGTCTACACAATGGTGGATCAATGGAACTATGGTGGATCTTAGAGTTAAAAAAACATATGCCTAGTGCACATCCAATTCATTTGCTTACATTTTACTTTACGATTATTTACTATTTATTTGGTTTCTAGTTGCACTCTGAGTGAATGTAGTAGCACTAACTTCCTGTGTAAGTGCCTGGTGCTACTTAGGAGATTATATATATATAACCTACCCCTGTAGTGGATTTCTATGGGAGGAACTGTAAGATTATAGCCTTATAATCTTACAGTTCCAGGAGGAGAAGGAAACCAGAAGCCACAAAGGGGTAGGTATTATAATAAATAATGCACCCCGAACTGTAAATTATAGGGATATTAGAAGTCACCTTGGAGTTCCGTGCCCTGTATATAAATAATATATATATTGAAACGATATAGTTAAGGTGCACAACTAGGCCTTCATTCAACCTTTTGTTGAGGGTGCAAAAAAAACAGCAACGTTTGTCTTTTTTTTCTCAGGTCACGAGAAAAAAAGAGAAAAGAGACCAAAACATGGCTGTTTTTTTATATATATATAATCTCCTAAGTAGCACCAGGCACTTACACAGGAACTGTGTATGTATATATATATATATATATATATATATATATATATATATATAGTGATATTCAGGGGGATCTGGGATCAAGTTCACACAGTTTAGGCAGCCTCAAAGTTCAAAATAACAGCTTTGTTTATTTTCAACATAAATTTGGCATCCGCCAGCAGTCAAACAGAAACAGGATATGCAGCTTCACTCAGCCAACCAAAACTATGCAGTTCACTTTGTGATCCAACACAAAGGAAAAAGTCCAGCTTTCTTCAGACCCCAAACTTTAAAGACTTTGCAAGCAAAACACAGTTCATTTACTGACACACCTCAGTGTTTCTTTTCCTTTTAGCAAAAAGGGTTACCTTCCTTGTAACACTGAGAAATCCAGCCAGGAGCTCTGATCCACACACCCTCCAGCCTTCACAGCTCATCAGCAAATCACCTGCTCAGGAAATCACACTCCTTTCCCAGAGCTCCTTACAGATATTCCTTCCTGCAGCGGGTTAACCCTTGATGCACTGGCATTAATTTTACCCAAGGCTATCTCCAGACAAGCCCTGGGCTGGAATGGAAAGACCCGTCCAACCTTTTCCCTTCCATTCCAGAGTCCGGATCCTACATATGAAATAACATGCAACCCTGGGTTGCAAACTATCCCGGACTACTTTCTCCAACTGTCTGTCTAAAGGGAGCTAAGACGAAAAATAGGAGATATGTATCTTCCATTGCGGCTTTGACCAAGCCTCTTGAAAATGAAATGGCTGGGTTTAAAATGATTTGGTCAAGTTATTGAACTAATTGCTTTAGTTTATCTAGAGAGAAGGGCATGCTTTTTAAGTCGCATTACAATTGTAAATCTGTTGTATTCAATTAGATCAACTGGACTTGAAATGTAGTTCTTGCCGAACCTAGAACCAGAAACCCGAACACGGGACCCGAACCAGAACCGCGAACCCGAACCCAACCCGAACCCGAACCGAACCAGAAACCCGAACCGACACGAACCCGCCGACCAACCCGATACCCGGAACCCGAGACCAACCGAAACCCGAACCGAACCCTAACCCGAACCGAACCCCGAACCCGAACCGAACCCGAACCAGAACGAACCCGAACCCGAGACCCGAACCGAACCTCGAACGACCGAACCGAACCGACCGACAACCGACGAAGACCGAAACCCGAACCCAACCACCGAACGCCGAAGCCGAACCCGAACCCGAACCCGGAACCCAGAACTGAACACGAACCGAACCGAAACCCGAAACCCGAACACCGAACCCGAACCCGACCCACCGAACCAGAACGACGAACCCAACCCGCAACCGGAACCCGAACCGAACCCGAACCCGAACCCTAACCCGAACCCGAACCGAACCAAACCCGACCCGAACCCGAACCGAACCCGAACCAAACCGAACCCTAACCCTACCCTAACCCGACCTAACCCTAACCCTAACCCTAACCCGACCTAACCTAACCCTACTCCGTAACCCACCCGAACAACCCGAAGAACCTACCGAACCCTAACCCGACCCAACAACCACAACCCGGCCCCACCCGACCAACCCGAACCCGAACCCACGAAACCCCGAACCCGAGACCCGCCCGAACACCGAACAACCGAACCCCCGAACCCGACCGAACCGAACCCTACGCCCGACCAACCGACCGAACCCTCCCAACCACACCCACCCGAACCCCCCCGAACCACCGAACCCTAACCGAACCACCGACCAACCCGAACCCGAACCCCCGAAACCTAACCCAACAACCCAACCCGACACACAACCCGAACCCGACCCGAACCCGACCTCGAACCCGAACCCGCCCGCTAACCCGAACCCGACGAACCAATGAACCACGAACCCCGAACGACCGACTAACCCGAACCCGAACCCGACCACCCAACCCTCACTAACCCCTAACCCTAACCTAACCCTAACCCTACAACCCTAACCCTACCCCCACTACCTAACCTACCCTTAAGCACCTACACCTACCCCTCCTACCACGCCCTAACCCTAACCCTAACCCAACCCAGACCCTAACCCTAACCCGAACCTAAACCCTAACCCTAACCCTACCTAACCCTAACACCTAACCACCTAACCCCTAACCCTAACCCTAACCCCTAACCTACCTAACCCTAACCTAACCTCACCCTAACCAACCCTAACCCTACCCTAACCTGACCTAACGTAACCTAACCTTGCTAGCCTGATATGACCCTGGAGACTCAGTAACCCTGACCCAGGTGGTCTCCACGTGGCTACACTTCGATGGGAAGGGTTGGATCAAAAGGAGACCAGAGAGTGGTCAAAAGGGTCCAGCGGTTTTGTGCATGCGAAGAGTAAAGAAAGGCTTTGTTACATGGTACGCCTAATGTGGAAAATGAAGCATTGTTCTGGATTACAGTTTAAGAATGCTCTAATTTTACTCTGGAGTGGTGGGAAAGTGGCTACAACGTGACTCATTCAGCTTCAGTACATGTGGTGACCATGTTTGTGATTACATGGACGTGCAAAGATTCAAGGGGAAGTGGTTTCTTTGTCCAAAACCCTCTAAATTGTCCCTGTCTCCTTGTGGTTTTAAAATTGGCCAGGTCCAAACTGGTCTCGTAAAATCCCCAAAGCCTATCCAGGGACACCTACAGCACCCAGACTGTCTCGTGTGCAAAAAAAAAAAATCGGGGGAACACGGGAACTTTCAGTCAGAAAAATGTCAGTTTCCACGAGCCGGATTATTAGCGAATTCTCGGTTCTGTAGATCCGATTTTCAAGCCGCCAAAAGTTCCCTGAAAGATCTCCTGCTGATCTGTGCCTTAAAATTAGGTTTTCTGACGTGTCTATAGTCACCGATAAAACGGTGAATTGGTTGTTGTTTGGTAAAGTCGCGGACGAACCAAGATGGCCGCCAATGGGAATTCTCCATGTATATCAAAATTCGGTGGCGACTTAAAAACGGGGCTTTGGCCACCAATAGTCTGCTACTGTGGCGTGGACTCACAAGGCTCTTGCAACCTTGCACCACCAGGTTTCAGAATTTTTGGCAGGTGCCTGTGGGAGGTTCTGGCTTTGTCTGGGGTTGCCCCCCCCCTCTCCATGGTGGGCCTTGAATTTAAAGGGACGTAGCTAAAAAAATTACTTGACATTTGGCAGTAGTCGTCATATCTCTGTCCAGGAGCCAGCCACGGAGCATGTTTGGTATGTTCCGGTGAACAACGACATGGATTTTCTCCCCCGCTTCTGACGAGGGGTCTTGGGGTTGTATCGCGTGCTGCAAGTAAGTGATGGGTCCGTCAACCACATTGGTGCCGTTTGCTGCTAGGATGCCATTTGCCAGCTTACTGGGCTTGCCCTTTGCCGCAGGGTTAGCTCCGTTCCAATGAACAGATTGACCCACAGGGTCCCCCTGTCCAATAGGAGAGGATAACATCAGCGGGAATACGGACTATATAGTTTTTTAATTGGGGGAAATTTGGTTGCGAAGATATCGGTTGTTGTCGTTGTCCGCGGGGCGTGTCGGGATTGCGAAGATGGAAGGTCAGCATTGTTCGTCTGAGCCTACTGAAAGCAGGGATGCGGGTAACAACAAGTTTTGCGGAGCAGTTTTTCCCCTACTGGCAGCACCAAATTGAGGGTCCTAATTACTCCTGGCCTTCTTCCTGAAACCGCTGCGTTCTACACCTCGGCCGCCTGCCGGCTCCTGTGCCTCCTAAAACAAGCTCCGGCTCCAAGAGCAAGCAATGTCTTGGTTTGACCGCCGTAACCGCTCTTCTAAGCCCGGACTGGGCCTCCTTCTAACTTTTCCGGTCCGACTGCTTTCCTGCAACAAAAATGCAGTGCCGGCTTAAACTGGAAATTACCAATGTGAAAAGATCCGGACAGGTTACTATATATTCGGACACTTTTAGGCGAATTATGCACTTCACCCTCTGACCCTTTGGGCCGGTCATCCGGTTAAACGGACTTACATACGATGTCAGTTTTAAGTGGCCGGGGGCTTTGGATTGGTTTTGAGGACCAGTATAAATATGAAGCGCAACAAAATTTGTGGGTCCGCTAGGGTGGACGTCTACTCACGGCAACCGGCTTTCTTTTAAAACACGTCAACCATCATCTTTAAACGATGCCGTTCCAGAGGAGGAGGGATGCACTTTTGGCGTCCAGAAAGACACTGTAGAGATCCATCCATCAATTAAAGACGAGATGTAGGGGGTGGTTGTGGAACTGGGGCGTTCAAGGCTGTGGGTGGAGTTGCACCAGACAAACAATGTTTTGTGGTTCATCTTCCGAAACCAGTTCTTCATTGGCAGAGAGAGGGGTGTTTTATTTTACAACTGAGTTCAGAACACCGGAGAGATTTTGCTATAAAGTGGCTCTACCCAAACATATTTGCCAGGGAATGCACACATTGTACGTCTGCTCAAGGTTCGCGAACGCGGCACCTGGCTCAGCGTGTTCAGCCGTTGATTATTTGTAATTTATGTGGAGTATGGTCACCTCCACAGGGACTGCACATAAAGCTTTTCACAATTCTCCCGGGATGATATGACTTAATGATGGGGACTTTTGTTGTTGGATTTACTTTACACCCCAGAGGCTCTCTTTCCCCTACCTGCATGTCTTTCTTGCAAACGACACAGCTGTGTACCGTCTACCGCAGTTGCTGACAAGGATTTCCGGCACTACAGGCTACCGTTAGCTGGATTCCTTCCGCAGGGTGTATCTCAATACCCCTTCAGCTCGACTGTCTCTCTCCAGTTTGCACTTTCCATACCACCATCAGCAACTCCTTCTGTCAGCTGTTGGCCCGTCCGCTCGCAACCCTTACAAGCGACTTGCAGGCAAGTGTCCAGAAACACAAATGTCGCTCCCGTGGGACACTACCTTCTGTTACATGCTCCTTATGAATCTGTTCCGCCAACACGATACTTTACTGTGTGCCTTCCAGACCAATGATTCCTGTTGGGGGACTCTGTGGCTTCTTTGATATGACTTTTGGCACTGACTATAGTGGGTGTGTCAGTGGGGGTGGTAATAAGCCAGTGGTGACTACTTTTTGGGGACACAACCTCTGTTGGATTTGTTTGATTCTAATAAAATCAAGTGTCTACATGAGATTTCCCCTCTGAGGTGACTCGAGGATTGGGCACATGACTCAGTGGAGTGGGACAAAAACAAGGGAAGATAAGAAATAGATGAAGGAGTAAAACAAGAAGATGAAGAACAAATGAGCTGAGGAGGTAAAAGAAAACTTGTTGCGGCTCATCCTGCCTGGGCCTGAATGATTGACTGATAAATAATGGACTTCCTGCTTTTCCTTCTACGCCACGGATCTTCTTTCCAACTGGTGTCAATGTATGAGCAATCTCAAGCGCCCTGTTGCCCATTCTGTGATCTGCTGAGTCCTCGGTAACGGAGTACGAAACCGAAAAGACATCAAGGCGGAAGAAGCCAGTCTCTTCTTCTCAGGAAGATTGATTCAATTACACGGGGGTGGTAGGACCCCATTTAAGTGTGTAGGTTGAGTATAAGGGGGTAATGACGTTTGGGGCACCTTTACTATATTATCCCTTAATGTCAACAGTTTCTGAACCAGCGACGGAAGGCCAATCGTTCAATTTCATTGGCAAAATCGCGGCAGACATTGGTGTTTCTCAAGAATCTCATTTACCGTCGCTGGCGCATATTCACTCGGCCACTATGGACTGGAAAGTAGGGCCGTCTTTTTGGTTCTTCGGCGACGAACCATCTACCGGGGTTGCTTATCCTATTTAATCCAGTTCACCGGCTTGTGGGTTAAACGAAGAGTTGTTTATTTCCCCGGGCCGCTGTCTGCTTCTTGATGTTAAATATGGTCTTCTCGTCATCTGCGTTTAATAATATTTATGCACCCCAGAGAAAGCATACTGTTGCAGTGCAGCAGCAAAGGCTTGGTGGGAAGTTCTAGAGCCATATTTGCACTCCGCTACTCCTTCATCTTGGGTGGAGACTTTAATGCACATGCAAAGCTACTCAGTTTCTTTAAGAACCTCACTCCGTTCTATCATCCATACTGCTGGGTGGTCGATGCCATGGCAGTAGAGTAAATAACAGGGATCCTCTTACGACTTACCATTGGGCCTCGTCGTTCCCGTATCGATTACTTCTTTTTATCGGCTTACTTAAGTTCGATGAGGCAAAGGTTTCCTTTTCGGAGTGGTCTGACCATGCTCTGCTTCTCTATGCATTGGAGCACCCTCAGCCCCCACAAAAGGGAAAGGATTTTGGAGGATTGGACCAGACTCCTGCAAGGACATCGCAGGCGTTTAAAGGTCTTCGGGACACGCTGCAGCGGTTTATGGAGTGGTCTTTCGGACTTCCTTTGCCCTCTCGATTGGTGGGTGGGATGCACTAAGTCAGCAGTCGGCTTCTTATTTCAGGCATGTTGGGAAAAAAAGAGCGCGGCTGCAACATAACAAAATGCCACCAAATATTCGTAGGCGATTGGAAAAGGCCATTTCTGATAGAGGGAAGTGACAACGGGGTCGCTTCTTAAACATCAAACTCCGCACGCTCCAGTATTCCCGCTCGAAAATCTTTGAGATTTGAGAGGAGGTACGGCCCTTTCAAGGTCTCCTGACCCTTACGAAAAACTGTAAAGCTAGAGCGGTTAAGGAGCGCACTATTACTCCTGTTTGACACTCGGGGATCTCTGCAGAAGTCTAAATCGGGGAGGGATTAGCAATTGGGTTCAATGGTATTATGCTTCTTTGTTTGACAAAAGGATTTATCCATGCAAAGATGCAAAGATTTTCTCCAGGGGGTTTTCTACCCTTCAACGACGGATTTTCATCTTTGTGTTCTCCGTTGACTTTGGAGGAAGTTCGTCACGCCATGTTTCCCTTCCCAAAGAAGAAAGTCCAGGCCCGATGGCCTCATCGACTGACTTTTATATTTTGTTTGCAGACTTGCTTGCTCCTAGGACTTTGGATGTGTTAACGTGCTCTTCAGACTGGATTTCTTCCGAATCGATGCGGAAATCGGCCCTTGTCCTTATCGCTAAAGGTAAGGGACCCAAGGAAACATTACAAACTGGAGGCCTATCTCGTTATTGAACGTGACCAGGAAAAATTTTGGCACGGATTTTGTTCCAACAGACTTTATCATTTCTCCAGTGACATTTTAAGTACTGCTCAGTTTTGTACAGTTGTAAAGGTAGGTCTATAACCCAGGCTGTAATACAAGGACATGTTGCTTGGGTTCACTATCAGGGTTTTTCTACAATTTATTGGCCTTTAGATCAAGCAAAAGCGCTTTGACAAGTGCACACGACTACTTGTGGGCTTGTACTTAGACAAGGCATTCCGGGGGGTTTGTTAATTGGTTACAAGTTTTTTACGGGAGGGAGAAAAGACCTTCCCTCTTGTCAGGATGGATCGGCGAGTGCTTTCCGTAAAGGGTGGAGTGCGGCAGGGTTGCCCCTGAGCCCCTTCTGTACGTGCACGGTTTGGACCCTTTTGTGGTCACGTGCAGAGTTGTGTGGTCTCGGGGGGTGTTCCTCCCCGAGCTCTTCCGCCGGGGAGTAGGGGCTTACGCTGATGACTTTCTGTCTGGGTCTCTTCCTTCAGGAGGTGTGGCTTAGACACCGTCCTCAGCACCTACTCCGAGGTTTCTGGCTCGTCCATCAATGTGACAAGGCGGAAGGACTCTGGCTGTCGGACCAAAAACCCGACTTTAACCTTGGTGATATCCGACGACCTCCACCGAAATTCGGGTTGTGGGTGTCAAATTTGGGAGGGGAGCATCTGATTACACTAACTGGGGGGTTAAAAATCCGCTGCGCTTATGGAAAAGGTTTCCAGCGCTGGAAGGACATGCGGGGGCACTCCCTACAAGGAAAGGGTGCTATTGTCAAGGCTTATTATATGTCCTTTGTTTTGTTTGTTGGGCAGGTGTTTATCTTCCGCCTCCTAAATGTGCATGTTCGTTTGCAAGCATTATTTTTTGCCCTGTTGTGGGGTAACAAACATGAATTGGTAGCACGTAACAACACACATTAACAGGAACGAGGGGGGTGTAAATATGGTTTGTCCGGTGGCCTTTTCTCATCAGTTTTTCTGAAGGACTAATGGTTGTCAATTGGATCCTCCCTTTGCCAGCCACTTTACGACCTCCATGGGCAGGCAGGCACTTTTTGTATTGGTGCAGGCGGCGGTTTTGTCGCGATGGGTTTCAGGGATGTCAGCTTAAGCAGCTTCATTTCAAGGAGACATAGTTATCCCTTTTTACGCAGTTAATACCTTACAATGTCTGCGGTAAATTCAGATCCGTAAAGACGATGTGGACCTTCTTTCCAGGAAGTGCCTGTATGAGGTTATTCTGTGCTGAAACATTTTTCCCCGCCACCTGAAAAAACAGGATAGTTTTACTCCCATGAGAGTAGCTCGCTGTCCTTTTTAATAAGAAAGGACTCCGCATAAATTTTTTGATCATATTAGGCTCGGCTATCATCACCGTTTAAAGGTGAGAGATCGGTTATAAAACATCTAAATATTTCAGACAGGTCTGTCCCTGGGGATGCGGAGTTTTAGAGTCCCTAGATCATTTGTTAGTCTCCTACCCAGGTACGCGGAATGAAGGAAGTAAAGCAGCATGGCGCTTTGCGCTTTCGGTCACCTTGTGATGCCACCCTACCGAGAGGAAATGTATATGGGATTTTTCAGTTGCCCAAGCCCACTACTTTTCGGGACTACCTGCAGTATAGCCTGTGTCCGCTACCATCTCTGGCAATATCGATGTAGTGTAGGGATTCTTTTCAAGAGCGAAGGCTAGGATTGCCGATATTGTTTTTTTCAATCACGTGTGAGCTTACAACATGGGATGTCTGTAATATTTTTATTTTGTTGTTTTTTCTTCCACTTGCTCTTTTGTTTCTTTATGCTACTGATATTGTATTTTGTTTTCTTATTGTGTAACGTCGCTCGGCATGCGGGCTGATATAGTGTTTTGTTATTTACTTTTTGATCCTAATAAACATTTTTCAAACCTAACCCTACCCTAAACCCTAACCCTCTTCTTCGCATGCCTGTAACCAACCCTAACCCAACCCTAACCCAACCCTAAACCCTAATAACCCTAACGCCTACCTAACTGAACCGTAACCTATAAGCCCTAACCTAATGAACCCAAACACTAAACGAGCGTTTTGCTGTATTTTTTCGCAACCTTCGAACTGTAACTAAACACTATTTCAAACATCTACCGTAACCCAACAGTACACTTCTATTTCGGCTTACCTATAACCCTGTTTTAACTTTAACCTTAACCCAGTCCTACTATTTTTTGGATTACCTGTGTATAGCTTGTGTCCACTACCACCTTGGCAATTCTGATGTAGGACGTCTTTTCAGAACAAGGCAAGGATTGGTTGATATTGTCTTTTCAATTAAGTGTGAATTTATACATGTGGATGTCTCGTAACCTGTTTTATTTACTGCATTTCTTTCTCCCCTTTTGATATTTTGTTGGTATGCCTTGCTAATGTTTGTTTCTGTACTTTTGTGTCAGGCTGATATAGTGTTTTGTTGTTTTAATTTAGTGTGGGTTAGTGTTAGGTTGGTTTAAAGTATTTATTAGGGTCAAAAGTAAATAACATCAAGCAGTACATATAAAAAGAAAGCAGAGAAATAAAGCAAAAAAACTTAAAGACCCATTGTAAGTTCACTCGTATTACAAAGCAAACAAACTCGTAATTAAAAACAATATCAACATCGTTACCTTGTTTTGAAAAGACGTCTACATCAGAATGCAGAGGTGGGGTGGACACAGCTATAAAGGTAATCCCGAAAAATAGGACTGGGTTAAGTTAAAACAGGGTATAGGTAAACGATAGTAGTGGCGGTGTGTAAGTGTACTGTTGTAGATGTTCTTTCATTACGTGTAGGAGAAGGAGTAGGAGTAAAAAAGCGTGAGGAGGTTAGGAAAGAAGGAAGAAGGGAGGTAGGGTTGGGGAAGGGGGGAGATATAGAAGGATATGAAAGGGCGGGGTAGGAGGGGCCGGGGGGGAGGCGGGGAGGAGAATGGGGGGAATTAGGGGTAGGAGGTGGGGGGGTGATGAGGGGGAGAGTGAGAGGAGGGGTGAGGGACGCTAAGGGGGGGAGGTGGGGGGGGGGGGGGGGGGGAGGGGGGGGGGGGGGGAGGGAGGAGGAGGGGGAGGCGGAGGAGGAGGAGGAGGAGGAGGAGGAGGAGGAGGAGGAGGAGGAGGAGGCGGAGGAGGAGGAGGAGGAGGAGGGGAGGGGAGGAGGAGGAGGAGTGAGGCGGAGGGAGGAGGAGGGAGGAGGAGGAGGAGGAGGAGGAGGAGGAGGAGGAGGAGGAGGAGGGAGGGGGGGGGGGGGGAGGAGGAGGAGGAGGAGGAGGAGGAGGAGGAGGAGGAGGAGGAGGAGGGAGGAGGAGGAGGAGGCGGAGGAGGAGGAGGCGGAGGAGGAGGAGGAGGAGGAGGAGGAGGAGGAGGAGGAGGAGGAGGAGGAGGAGGAGGAGGCGAGGCGGGAGGAGGAGGAGGAGGAGGAGGAGGAGGAGGAGGAGGAGGAGGGAGGAGGAGGAGGAGGGAGGAGGAGGAGGAGGAGGAGGAGGAGGAGGAGATGGAGGAGGAGGAGGAGGAGGAGGAGGAGGAGGGAGGGAGGAGAGGGGAGGGAGGAGGAGGAGGAGGAAGGAGGAGAGGAGGAGGAGGAGGAGGAGTAGCGGAGGGAGGGAGGGGGGAGGAGGTCGAAGGAGAGGAGGAGGAGGAGTAGGGAGGAGAGCGGAGGAGGAGGTAGTATTAGGATGGTAGGAGCTGTGTTTTCTGGTGCTTCTAGGATGAGGAGTGGAGAGTAGGAGTATGAGGCTGCTTCTGCTTCGTGTATTTTCTTCTTGCGGAGTAGGATTACTTGCTTCTGTATTATCGTTTCATTCGTTCGTCTATGCTTCTTCTTATTCTTCTTATTGCTTATTATTCTTCGTATTCGTCTGGCTTAGTGAGTCTTCTTCTTCTTCTTCTTCTTCTTCTTCTTCTTCTTCTTCTTCTTCTAAAGAAATAAGAGAAAACAGAAAAAGTTGAAGAAAGAAAGAGAGAAAAAAGAAAGAACAAGAAAAAAAAAAAAAAAAGGGAGATAAGAGAAAGATAAAGAAAGAAAATAAAAGAAAGAGAAAAAGAGAAAAATAAGAGAAAAAAGAAACAGAAAAAAGTAAGAAAAAAAATAGAAAGAGAAAAATAAAGAGAAAATAAAAAGAGAAAAAATAAAGAGAAATAAAAGAGAGAAAGAAAGAGAGAGAAAGATGAAAAAAGAGAAAGGAAAAAAAAGACAAAGAAAAGGGAACAAAAAGAGAAAAATAAAGATAAAAACGAAAAAAAAAAAGAGAAAGGACCAGCAGGATAAAAAAGTGGCTCCTCTGCTAAAAAAACCCACGAGATTCCAGTAATAAGGGAAGTCCAGAACTTTACCAAATCAAAACATACAAGCGAAAGAAGAATCCACATACTGCAAGCAACATGGGTATAAAAACTTTTATTGCAGCAAGTAGCATGTTTTACAGGGGAGACCATCACATGAACCTGATGAGTTTCATGACTATCAACCGTCACTTCAGCTGAGGGATACTTCCCCAAGCTATTTCTTACTTACCCTTAATAACAGATCAATTACTTAACACAAAGCAGATAATTAAGCATAAGTATATTAAACACCTGAAAAAAATGATACAGATTATGATAAAAGAAAAAAATGCTCAGGCCAGTAAAGACTACAAATTTTAGAAAATTCATGAGAAACATATATAAGCATCTTTATATATAGATACAATAAAAACAGAAAATCTTGTAGCACAAAAAACTCTACTTATCAGCAGTAGTCTTAAGCAGATCAAAGTCAAAGATACAATGTTGTATTATATTAAATCCTGTATATTATGAAAAGAAATAAAGATAAATAGTAAAAACACATAATGTATCCATATAAATAAATCCCATCAAATCATTGTTGATAACAAATCTTCTGGCTGCATTACGGATAGTGAGGGAGACATCACTAAACAGCTCAGCAGCATAAAAGAGCGGGATCGAAAAGCACTTTGTGTTTCGGAAGAGTCAAACGGTACCAATATTGTTTTTAATAACCTAAATCATTGTTGCAAAAAAACTTGAACATTTGAAAATAAAACAAATGAAATTGTAGTTGGAAGTATCCACTTTAGAAAATTACATCAAAAGTGCTCAAGTTTCACGAGGATTACGGATAATAAAAATTCAGGCAATGTGTCCTCAGATTTTTAAAAATCAGTGGAACTCTATTTGAATGACTGTTCAATAAAGCTAGTGCAATTACTTGTGGAACAACATAGAACTAATTATGTCTGTACAACGGATATAAATAACGATTTATCTTTCAGAACTTAAGAATTATTTTCTAATATGAGGGAATTAGATAATACAATTATAAAAATAACCAGTATGTGGATAAATAAGAGAATATTCTAATGGGCATAAGGAGAAAAAAAGTTCCAAAGGGACAAAACTTATTATGAAAATGATGTTATTTTCAAATGGTGAAATAATAAGCTACAGAAGGATTATCCTAGATCTATTCTTAAGAAGGATCACAAAACTGGGAAAGATACACCAAGATTGAAAAATAAGTCTGTAAGGGAAGTTTATGATAGAAAGATAAATTCATGTGTTAAGGTAAAAGGAAGGTCAGTGACTGTGTAAGCAACTGTGGCAACAACTGTTGTACTACTAAAAAGTCATAAGTGGGACAAACAAGGTTGACTGGGAGTTCACAACAGATGAATCTGTCAAAAGTATGAACCCAAAGATGATCAATGACAAGCAGCTTATCCTGTTAGTAATGTGTAAATAGTAGTTGACCATTGTATGGGAAAATAATCCGTAGTTATGCATGTCCTAGTAATCGGGTGTGTCTAATCATGCTGTTCAAGGGTAATAATGTCTTTCTCCTCACTGACTGAGGAAGCAATAAATAAACTATGCCCTTTGGTAATTCATGTTAAACCTATATAAGCTATTCAATTTGTACTCTCTCTCCCTGGACAGTTGACAGCTGTTACTGACTGGGTGGGAGCTGCTTGCAAGTATTTGTGTGTAAACTTGTTCTTTTCATCAGATTGTTTCTGTCAATAGTCTGTTTTTACGACAAAGTCTTTTGCTGATTAAAGTATAATATAAACACTAAAAGAAATAGAAATACCAGTTTTATCTTAAAAAGAAGCTAATCAGATGGGGGAATCGATAAAAAGTTCAGATATAGAGTCCACTTCCAATGATATTTCTTCAGATTCTGATACAGAAGGAGAGGTAGATATACTATGTGAACCAGAGCTATAGAAAGAAAATGAGAAACAAAACCAAAATGAAAGGAAAATAAAGAGAAACAGATTTAGACATACATAGACAGAGGAAGAAGAATATCGGAAGTTGGAAAAGGGAGCCAGAAAGAAGACTTTTTGGAGGAATCACAAATAGCATCTCATGATATAAGTTCAAAAACTGATAATGAAATAGGGAATGTTATAAATGTACCCAACTATATCCTATCATCAGATGAGTTAAGTCTTTAATCTTAGTCTTAATTTTGTTCCGTCTAACCATTGTAGATACTATTATGACTTGAACAGATTCATAATGACGATACCCTTAAAAACAAAAAAAAAAAAAAACATTTTACTAACATGGACTTAATAAAACCACAGGAAGGTGTTTCTAATTCAATAAATAATACTGTGTGAACTTCCATTTGAATTTTATATCAATACTAATTCTCCCTCTAATGAAGTTAAGTAGAGCTGTGATACCTTTATTAGCTAGCTAAATTTAAAAAAATTAGGCAAGCTTTCATGAGTACTAAGACCCCTTGTTCAGGCTGGATGTTTGATGAAGGGGGCTAAGAACTCGTGAAAGCGTGCTTAATTTTTAAAATTTAGTCTCTAGTGGTCACAAGTGTCACAGTCTCTTTTTTCCAATTTAAATGTGGCAAGATTACCAGTGATTATACATAGAAGACCATTGTCTAACAATACACTTGGAGTATGAATACTTTTGAGTGGTGGCTTGTATGACTGCTATCATATCAGCCAATTCATTCTGTATTAGAAGAATTTGCTACACATTAGATTTCTTTAATTCACAAGCCATGCTTTGGTGTGGCAAATTTTTAAAAGAGGTTATAATCCTAAAATAATCAAAATAGCTTATGATCGCGCAGTAGGTCGAAATTATAATCATTATGATCGCGCAGTGCGTCTAAGTCATAATCATTGTTACAGTCTAAAAATAAAAATCTAAACAACTATTCTACCAAGAATACAGGACTCAGATAAAAAAGATTTTTCCTTTAATTTTGTCACTACATATAGTAAGGAATCTAAACATATATATGGTGCTATCCAAAAGTATTGGCCGTTTTAATGGTTGATCTAGTTTTAGCAGAAATTCTCCCCAAAAGACCGGGTATTACATATCATAGATCCAAAACTTTAGACAATTATGTAGCACCAAGGATGTTACCATTTAGAATTAACACCAATTGGCTAACCAACAAAGGTATGTTCAAATGTGAAAGGAACAAATGTAGATGTTATACTATTACATCATCTACATCTGTCTTTACATCCACTGTAACTAACAGAAATACAATGTTAAAGATATATAAACTGTAGATCACAACACATAGTATATCTAATTACCTGCAGCTGCGGGTTACAATATTTGATAAAAATAAGTCCATTGAAATACTGTTTTTATTAGCATGACAATTTGATTGCATGTAAACACAATGAAACTGCTTTTGGTACCCAGCCTAATCTGCCAATATAACAACAAATGTAAATATTGGGTAGTGAACAAGGTATAGTAGGATGTAGAGGAAGGGACAGAGATTCCCATAGTCTACACAATGGTGGATCAATGGAATAATGGTGGATCTAGAGTTAAAAAAACATATGCCTAGTGCACATCCAATTCATTTGCTTACATTTTACTTTACGATTATTTACTATTTATGGTTTCTAGTTGCACTCTGAGTGAATGTAGTAGCACTAACTTCCTGTGTAAGTGCCTGGTGCTACTTAGGAGATTATATATATATAACCTACCCCTGTAGTGGATTTTATGGAGGAACTGTAAGATTATAGCCTTATAATCTTACAGTTCCAGGAGGAGAAGGAAACCAGAGCCACAAAGGGTAGGTTATAATAAATAATGCACCCCGAACTGTAAATTATAGGGATATTAGAAGTCACCTTGGAGTTCCGTGCCCTGTATAAAAGGTATCGGCTGCGGCTCGTGCTTTTTTGTCACGATCTGGTTTAATTTTATTACATGGGTGTTTCATTTTAATTTTATATATATATATATATATAAAAAATATATATTGAAACGATATAGTTAAGGTGCACAACTAGGCCTTCATTTCACCTTTTGTTGAGGGTGCAAAAAAAACCAGCAACGTTTGTTTTTTTTTCTCAGGTCACGAGAAAAAAAAGAGAAAAAGACCAAAACATGGCTTTTTGCACGTCAATAAAAGGTTGAATGAGGCCAGTGTGCACCTTCCTAATCGTTCAATATATGATATATTATATATATATATATATATTAATCTCCTAAGTAGCACCAGGCACTTACACAGGAACTGTGAGTATATATAGTATATATATATATATATATATATATATATATATATATATATATATATTAGTGATATTCAGGGGGATCTGGGATCAAGTTCACACAGTTTAGGCAGCCTCAAAGTTCAAAATAAAAGCTTTGTTTATTTCAACATAAATTTGGCATCCGCCAGCAGTCAAACAGAAACAGGATATGCAGCTTCACTCAGCCAACCAAAACTATGCAGTTCACTTTGTGATCCAAACACAAAGGAAAAAGTCCAGCTTTCTTCAGACCCCAAACTTTAAAGACTTTGCAAGCAAACACAGTTCATTTACTGACACACCTCAGTGTTTCTTTTCCTTTTAGCAAAAAGGGTTACCTTCCTTGTAACACTGAGAAATCCAGCCAGGAGCTCTGATCCACACACCCTCCAGCCTTCACAGCTCATCAGCAAATCACCTGCTCAGGAAACAACTCCTTTCCCAGAGTCCTTACAGTATCCTTCCTGCAGCGGGTTAACCCTTGATGCACTGGCATTAATTTTACCCAAGGCTATTTCCAGACAAGCCCTGGGCTGGAAGGAAAAGACCCGTTCCAACTTTTCCCTTCCATTCCAGAGTCCGGATCCTACATATGAAATAACATGCAACCCTGGGTTGCCAAACTATCCCGGACTACTTTCTCCAAATGTCTGTCTAAAGGGAGCTAAGACGAAAAATAGGAGATATGTATCTTCCTTGCGGCTTTGACCAAGCCTCTGAAAATGAAATGGCTGGGTCAAACCGTGCCCTTAGGGTGTTGGAGACTAGCGGGGTTTAAAATGATTTGGTCAAGTTATTGAACTAATTGCTTTAGTTTACTAGAGAGAAGGCATGCTTTTAAGTCGCATTACAATTGTAAATCTTGTATTCAATTAGATCAACTGGACTTGAAATGTAGTTCTGAAGACGTTTCGCTAGTCATCCGACTGGCTTTCCAATTCAGAATGACTTGGTACAAGAATCTGTGGCAATTATGTCCCCTGGAAATCCCAATTCGATATCACAGCCAGGTGTTAAGGGGTGTGATTAGATAGGGGCTAAGAGGTGTTATAGGAACGCCCAGAGTAAGGTGTTAAAACAGCATTGTACATGGCAGACAGTTGGTGTCGAACCCCCCACCTCTATTTAGGCTTGGTTTCTTATTTTCACAATAATAAAGAAACCAAGCCTAAATAGAGGTGGGGGGGTTCGACACCAACTGTCTGCCATGTACAATGCTGTTTTAACACCTTACTCTGGGCGTTCCTATAACACCTCTTAGCCACTATCTAATCACACCCTTAACACCTGGCGTGTGATATGCTAATTGGGATTTCCAGGGTACATAATTGCCACAGATTCTGTACAAGTCATTCTGAATTGAGAAAGCCAGTCGGATGACTAGCGAACGTCTTCAAGAACTACATTTCAAGTCCAGTTGATCTAATTGAATACAACAGATATACCATGACCTGGATGAATGAGAACCTTCACAAGCATTACAATTGTAAATTAAAATGTAAACAAATTAACTGGATATGCACTAGGCTTCTAATTTTTGTGTGTATTTAATTAATTTGGCCTCTAGTTGCACTCTGCGTGGATGTATACTATCCCATTTCTATATATATATTGCTTAAAAACCAGATGGCCCAAAGATTGTGAAGTTTCCCTTTTTAAATAAATACTATATCCTATGTATATATATATATATATATATATATTTAATTTTGTACTGCTAGTTCCATATTTATTAATTAGTTACATTTATGCACTTTTAATCTATATAGGAGTATATAGGTTATTATTGTTTTTTATATAAGAAAAAAAAATTCTTATCAACAATTATTTGATGTTATTTATTTATATGGATACATTATATTTGTTATTACTAGTTATATTTATTTCCTTTCATAATATAGAAGATAATATAATACAACATTGTATCTTTCACAATGATCTGCTTAAGACTACTGCTGAAAAGTATAGAGCTGTTTCTGCTACAAGATTTTCTGTTTTCAATGTTATAAAAATGAAATTGTTAAAAATATATATATATATATATATGTTTTTTATATGTTTCTCATGAATTTTATATATATTGTAGTCTTTACTGGCCATGAGCATTTTTCCCCGTTATTTATCGTGATCTGTAACATTTTTTTTACAGGTGTTTAATATACTCACGCTTAAACTTTTGTTTGGTAAGAATTGATTGATAATATTTAAGGGGGAGTAATAGCTCATTGGAGCATCCCTCAGATGAAGGGATGGTGTGAGCATCATCAAACGAGTCAAGGTCATGTCATGGTCTCCCTCTGTAAATCATTCTACTGGCCGCAATAAAATTTATATTTTAGACCCACGTTGGTTGCAGTCCGTCTATTATTCTTTTGCTTGTATTTAAACGTGGAGCCTAGATGTAAAATGTGGCCATACATCACAAAGTCAGGAATATAGGAGCTCAGTTGCAGAACAAACATATAAAACCAAACATTTCATCAACTTCAATTCAAAATTAATCATGTTCAATAAATGTTAGATACAGTATAAAGGAAGTAATATTAGACCTCTAAAATGTGCCCTTCATGAACACTTATAACATGAAGATTAGACATATATCAATTTTAAGTTTATTATACAAACTTTAGTAAATTTTACAAACTTTTCAAATAACTTAAATAAACCAATATATACACTACTTATACATCACCTCTTATTTACAATTTATAATCCATTTTTATACAAAAATTTACAACTTACCTTAAATCATCCAACATTTAGGATGGCAAAGGGATTTAACAACCATTCATACAAAAAAAAACAAACACACACACACACACACACACACACACACACACACACACACACACACAATACAAAATTAAAATTTTATTATACTGTTAAAATTCTTTCAGATAAAAGTCCAGAGTCCAAAGTTCATATAATTAAAGTAAAGAAATCAACCTTTGTCCAGTTATCTGTAAAATAAAAAATCATTCATACCTCATTCATTCTACAATGTAATATGTATGACTTTATATAACATGTATTACCCTGTATGTAATGTATGACTATGTAATTGTAAAGCGCCACAATAATAGTGTGTATGTATATATATATAAAAAATAATTTATATAACTCTATATAACTTATTACACACAATCTTAGTCATCTTAACCTACTACAAGAGAATAAATGGCAAACTACTCACCCACATTTAGCAAGAGCCCAATCATAGACCAATCAAGTTATTGGTCTTGGGGTAAAAAAGGGAGAGAAAAATGTGTAGGAAAAAAATAGCCCTTATACAAAGAAACATCTGTATTATCAATGAGGTTCAAGATGAATACCTCTCCAAAGAAAGGACCATTTTATTTCTTTACTCCTCTGTTTCTCAAGAGCCTTCACATTTCTAAGTTACATTACCCCTGGGGTTTGTCAGGGGCAAAAGGCATACCACGATAAAGATACCATGAGTGGTTTAATGGGAATGTGCTATCTAAGTAAGGATACCACAGAGCATTAAGGCCGTTCACTTAAACCCACTCAGTGTTATTATGGTTTAAAGACAAATACAAATTGTGGAAGTTTCTGAAAAGTCACCTACACAAAACCATTGCTTGATATACCTATGCAATTGTGGCACTGTTGCATGACTTGTAATACCTACAAAGGTTTCAAGTGGAAGTGCCATGAGAACCTCAACTGTATAGGCAGGGTCAAACTGAGCCGTAGCAAGTAGTTTAAACCTTTGCTATGTTGCCTAGTGAAGTCAATGGCGTGTAGTGCCTGAGTGGCGTTTCTTTCATAACTCGGGATCACATGGTAAACTAGACTTACAATTGTAGGAGATTTTAGACACACATCTCTGCTTCAAGTACACAAAATTGTGAGTGGATTGTATCATAATGTCTGGACTTATATTTGTTAAAACTATTCCTATTTTGCCCATTGAAATTAATAGCTTTTTTCTTAGGGGCTGATAATGTGACCAAAATTTGCAGTATTATCAACCCCTTGGACAATTTAACAAAAGTTGTTTAAATGGTATATTTCATAACTCGTGATCGTATGGCAATCAGATTGCGCATTAAACCTCTGCAGTGTGGCCCAGCCCTAAGTTGCTTTTCTTGTTATCTTAAAGAGGGAAAATAAATCCTTTTAGCATTTGACATTTTAACTGTCCATTTTGCCTCTTTACATTACCATGACACTACTTGAAAGGTCCTACACAAACAACCTGACTGGATATGTTGCACTGAAATAAATAAATAAGTGCTTTTAGGAATAATATTGTTTTTGCTTTCTAATATTTCTTGGGTGTGACATTGTGAGATAAAAGATGAGTTTACTTAGTTAGGCTCAGATTTCTTATGTGAGCTCACAATCCAATCTTCATCCATCTGTAACTAGTATAAACCTCTCAGACTTTACAACAAAATGTTTATAGTAGTATAAACTAATGCTACTTTCTTATATATATATATATATATTGTAATATTCAGGGGGATCTGGGATCAAGTTCAGACAGTTTAGGCAGCCTCAAAGTTCAAAATTATAGCTTTGTTTATTTGCAACATAAATTTTGGCACCCGCCAGCAGTCACACAGAAAAAGGAAATGCAGCTTCACTTTGTAATCCAACACAAAGGAAAAAGTCCAGCTTTCTTCAGCAGCACAAATTTTAAAGACTTTGCAAACAAAAACACAGTTCATTTACTGACACACCTCAGTGTTTATTTTCCTTTTAGCAAAAAGGGTTACCTTCCTTGTAACACTGGGAAATCCAGCCAGGAGCTCTGATCCACACACCCTCCAGCCTGCACAGCTCATCAGCAAAACACCTGCTCAGGAAATCACTCCCTCTTTTTCCAGAGCTCCTTGCAGATATTCCTTCCTGCAGCAGGTTAACCCTTGATGCACTGGCATTAATTTAACCCAAGGCTATTTCCAGACAAGCCCTGGGGTGGAATAGAAAAGCCTGTCTAAAGGGAGCCAAGTCAGCTAGAAGACCAATTGTTCACATGTTAAAATAATGCTTGTTTGTAATATAATACGCAGGTGAGTATACCTGACCTTTCCATATAGATGTATTATATTTGGGGGTAAGAATATGTAAAAGAAATGATCATCTAGAAGAACAATTCATGGAGGATACACCAGTTAAGGTAGGTGGTTGAGAATTCTAATTTATAAATCTAAGATGGTTGCTATGTTTACTAAGTTATACAACAGTATATTGGGTTGGGTTTTATTATGGCAGGCAGGGGGAGGGGGGGGTCATGTGGGGGTCTCTCTGTGCCTTATTTTTACAGAGAAGTTTCACCAGCCAAGACTGAATACTTTCATTTTGTATTGGAAATGAGTAAGTAGAACTATTTCTCTTTTTGTAGATTACTATTGGCATTGGTCTAAAGCAGGGGTGTCAAACTCAATCACATGAGGGGCCAAAATCAAAATGACAGGCTAACTGCTGGTCCAAATTATTTTTAATAATACATTTAGCAGGTACAGGATTGGGATTGTGCCATGATTGTGCCTAGTGCTGGGTGTCAGCAGGGAAGAGGGAAAGTACAGTCTTTGGACTAGGTCTATGGCGGCAATCATGTGCTAATTTGGAATGCCCACCTTACTTATTGCTGCACTTTCTGGTAAAAACTCTAGAGAAAATTTGGGAGAAACCCAACTCTTGTTGGTAGACTATTTTTCTATATTTGTAATGGTAAATAATTCTCCCCTTCCCTCATTCTATTATCCTTATTGCTGATAACTTTCCTATGGAGGGAAACTATGTGATATCAGGAAGGGATCTGTACTGACTAGTCACTTCCTAATCCTGCAGAGTGGTGTCATTAATTTGTGGTGCTTCACTGGGGCAGGATGGTGCATATGCCCTAGTGAACAGTGCCCCTTTCCAAACCATATCCGTTTTTTAAAGTGTTATTGCATTATACATTCTAAATATATTTTTCTTTCAAAAGATTTTAACAAGATCTTACATTTTCTGTGCTGTAGGAAGTTAAGCTGGGTATACACTCAAAAGATTTTTGAAAGATGACAGACGGGATCTTACAGATCAGGGTTACCTTCAGATGATTTAAAACTACAACTCCCTACATTCTTCAACCAATGAATGCTGGGAGTCATAGTTTTCAAACATCCAGTTGGACAAAAGTTAGACCTATATAATAAGCATGATGCAAGACTGTTCAGTATTTTCATTAGATTATGAAGAAGGCTGTTTTTGTTCAATGTAGTTATACTGCATGAGTTTAAAGGGCAAGTCAAACCCTTAAGTAATTGAAAATAATTTATAATAATTAGCTAGTAAAAATAGTGCATATTTAATTTCCCCCACTCCCAAATTTCCCCATTATGCCTTATACCAGTGTTATCTGTCGGCACATTGTGATGGAAATCGCATGTGTATGGCAACCTTACCTCTAGAATTTAGTAGTCTAAAAAATCCATGATTGGCATTATGGTCGTTTAGGTAAGAGAGAAAATTTAAATTTGTCAGCATCAGCTCCCTTTCCTTTAAATTGAACAGAGCTGATAACGTAGGCTAGTGTATGGCATATGGCCGACCGATAACTATAAAGCATATGGGCGGTCAGTCAGTTCCATGTGTGCAGTTCCTTTTCCAATGTGCCATCAGATACTAATGTGATCTGTAGGCCTATTGCAATGGAAATTGCATGTATATGACCACCTTACCTCTAGAATTTAGTACTCTAGAAAGCTTGACCTCATCCTTCTATCCTGTTACCTCAGTCCATCATTAGATTGTATGTTTATACTCATGTCATTTAGACTAATATGTTTAATGTTTTGTTTCTTAGATACTGAAAATGTTGAATCGATTGCACCAAGCACTTCAACTGAATGCTGCTTCATCAACAAAAAGTAATTATTACTATTTTTCTTTTAGTCTGTTATCCTAATATAAAAGTATCTACATATATCTAAAATCCCAGAGCTGATGTGATTCTATTAGTGTGTGTGTCACTGTAGTTCTTATAGATTCACCACTAGAGGGAGATTCCCTGCAGTTTCAATTGACTCACCACTAGAGGGATAAACTTACGAAACACACAGTAAGGCTGGGTATGCATGGAGGGACAATTTGTCCCGACCGAGCGCTCACTACGAGCGAGCAATTGCCCGGGACAAAGGTCCATCGGTCGCGGCAAATTCAGCCGCAAATCCAGGCTCTGATTCCATCCGACTATAATGCAGAAAAATGTAACCTCCGTGTTTGGCATCATAGTCGTTCAGGGATGATGGAAAATTTCCGTCCGTCGCCATCAGCTCACTTTTTCTTTACAATTTATATTATATATAGAAGTTAATGTACCCTTACTGTAAATTATAAGGATATTAGATGTTAATGATAATTCACGTACCTGCTCGTGTTGGGAGCGTCTACTACCACCTATGAGTCCGGTGCTATGATCGCCTCCTAATTACACCTGTCTCCCAGTAGGCGTGCCGATATATATATACAAACTCGGGGAGTACTTCCCAAAACGAAGGCCGGCAACCAAACTCAGTCAGTACGTGTAGAGCTAAAATTCAAATCTTTATTTCGATGAATTAAAAACAGAACATGTGAGGTCCAAACAAACGTGCCATGAGGTACACACACAAGACTCCGACCGACGCGTTTCGTGGAACTCCTTCCACTTCCTCAGGGGCTGAGAAGGGTGTGTACTACAATGCTTTATATACACCAGAAGTTTAAGCCCTTCATCTATCCGATTTATAAAACACCCTTAAGAACATCCCAAACACTTAATATGCAGTGATACACATAAAACCAAAAAATGAATCATATTAAAAACACACATATATATATACATAGATACATAAACCTCCTATTTCCACAATAATGATACAGTATAGGAACATTCCAGTAAGTGAAAATAGCAGCCACATAGTACAGAGTATGTCAGATCTAAGTCTGGTATGTAAAATCACAGGGATAATAGCAATACTTGAGTGCCATGCTATATAATAACTATAATGTTAAATAAATAAATAACACTTAATAAATAATTAGATTAACACAGATAAGTACAGGTATTGTAGATAGATATAAGGTATTTAGTTGCAAAAGCAACTCAATTCAAACTCCCTATTAAGACCGTGGGGAACAATGGTACCTAACGAGTAAATCCAGAACGCTTCTTGTTTAAGCAGACTGCGTTCTCTGTCGCCCTTTCTAATGATATTAGATGTTACCGAGGAGTTCCATGACAGTCCTGCTTTTATAAAGGGCATGGAACTCAGAGGTGGTATCTATATAACTTAAAGTAGGGGGCGAGGGCCCCGGGCGGCGGGGCGGGTGGGGGGTGGGGTTGGGGGGGGGGGAGGGGCGGTGGGAGGTGGTTGTGGGTGGCAATGTAGTTGCGGGGGGGGATGGCAGGGGGGGGGGTGGTGGGGGGAGTGGTGGGTGGGGGGGGGGGGTGCGGGGGGGGGGACCAGGGTTTGGGGGGGGGGGCGTAGGGGGTGGTCGGGTGGGGGGGGATGTGTGGGGGGGGGGGTGGGGGGGGTGGGGTGGCGGGGGGTGTGGGGTTAAGGCGTGCGGGGTACATTGGGGGGGGGGGGGGTGCGGGGGGGGGGGGGTGGGGGTGGGGGGGTGGGGGGGGGGGGGGGGGGGGGGTTGGGGGGGGAGGGGGGGGTACGGGGGGGGGTGGTGGGGGGTGTGTGGGGGGGTGGTACAGTGTGGGCGAGGTGGGGGTGGGGGGGGGGGGGGGGGGGGGGGGGGGGGGGGGGGGTTGGGGGGGGGGGGGGGGGGGGGTGGGGGGGGGGGGCGGGGGGGGGGGCGGGGGGGGGGGGGGGGGGGTGGTGGTTGGTGGGGGGGGGGGGGGGGGGGGGGGGGGGGGGGGGGGGGGGGGGGTTGGGGGGGTGGGGGGGGCGGGGGGGGTACAGGGGTGGGGGTACGGGGGGGGGTAGGGGGGTGGGGGGGTGGGAGGGGGGGGGGCGGGGGGTGGGGGGGGGGGGGCGTGGGGGTGGGGGGGGGGGAGGGGGGGGTGTGGGGGGGCGGGGGGGGGGGTGGGGGGGGGGGGGGTGGGGTGGGGGGGGGGTGGGGGGGGTGGGTGGGGGGGGGGGGGGGGGTGGGGTACGGTGGAAGGGGGGGGGGGGGGGGGGGTGGTGGTACGGGGTAGGGGTGGTACATTTGGGGTAGGGGGTGGGGGGGGGTGGGGGGTGGGGGGGGGGGTGTGGTGGGGGGGGGGGGTGTGGGGTGGGGGGGGGTACGGAGGGGGGGGGTGGGGGGGGGGGGGGGGGGGAGGGGGTGGGGGTGGGGTGGGGGGGGGGGGGGGTGGGGTGGGGGGGTGGGGGGGGGTGGGTGGGGGGGGGGGGTGGGGGGTGGGGGGGGGGGGGGGTAAGGGGTGGGGGGGGGGGGGGGGGGGTGGGGGGTGTGGTTGGTGGGGGGGGGGGGGGGGGTGGGGGTGGTGGGGGGGGGGGGGGGGGGGGGGGGGGTTGGGGGGGGGGGGGGGGTGTGTGGGGGGGGGGGGGGGGGGTTGGGGGGGGGGGGGGGGGGGGGGGGGGGGGGGGGGGGTACATTGGGGGGGGGGGGGGGTGGGGGGGGTGGATGGGGGTGGGGGGGGGGGGGGGGGGTGGGGGGGGGGGGGTGGGGGGGTACGGGTGGGGTGGGGTGGGGGGGGGGGGGGAGGGGGGGGGGGGGTAGCGGACATTTTTTATAATGTACCTCTTGAAATAACTCAGTCACCCTCCCTATATACACACACCCACTAGCTCATACCTTCACCCTTTCTCTATAATGATCGACCGATTCGCCGCCACTCACACTCGTTCCTCTACTCTTCCGGCAGTGCAGTAACTTATTTTGAACTCTCGCACAATCACTCCTCTTGTACTGCAGGAAGTCAGTAGCCATCGTGCAACCTGCAATGTAAATATAAGTACGGACCAACTTACATTTACAATTGCAGGTTGTACGATAGCTGCTGACTTCCTGCAGTACAAAAAAAGTGATTGCGCGAGAGTTCAGAAGTCACTGCACTGATGGGAGGGTAGAGGAATGAGCGTAAGTGGCAGCAAAATGGTTAGTGAACTCCCTCAATGTTATAATCAGTGCGCTACTATGCAGTAGCCTGTCGATTATAACAATATTATCGTACAGTTGGTTCTTATAGGGACCCATTAGTGGGGTATATGATATAGTTATAAACCTAATATTATTGCTATATTCAAACTAAACTTTTTTTGACATAGCGCAGTCTAGAAAGAGAAGACTTGAAGCTGAAGATAATAAAGAACATGGGGAGGGGAGTGAGAGATGTGGAGAAAGTAATCTGCATATCGAGGAAGAAGAGGTTGGAGAAGAAAATGAAGAAAAAGTGGAAAAAGAAGAATTACCATTAAATATTTTTCAATCTCATTTTGTCCAGTATTATTTTGACATATATTTTGAGGGAAGCGTGGATAAAAAAACAAATTTAAGACTGCATTTCCAAAGGAAGAAAAAGCTTTTACAAGAAATGAAAATACAAAATCACTTTACCCAATAGTTAAAGCAAGACTCATATCTCTAACACAACAGAAACAAAATTAGAACATATGTTAATAAATGGTTATATACTATTTTATTCTCATAGTTGTGTTGTTATTATAGATCATTTTAATAGATATATTGTTTAATGTTTTTGTATATTTACACTGATCAGCATCCTATAAATATCAGTACACTTGCTCAATCAAGTTATTTAGTATACATGTCTTATAATAGAAACATTAAACAAAGTGTTATATACACATGTTATATAGACAATGTCCAAGAGCCCTGCTGAATGATTGCACACATTAAAACACGTCTCGAAATACATGCTGGAGAAGTGCTAAAAACAGAGGGACCCTTTATCATATTTGCTGAGAGCCCTGTTCTACAACCATACTGGGACATGATTCTGGGCCTTATACCAGATATCCTGCTTTGCCTCATTATACAGACAACCTATACAAGAACTGTTAAATTTACCAGTCATGGAAATACGGTTGGAAGCAAACTTATAAATCACATTAGTGTAGCGGACAGGTGTCTCATTCTCTTACACTGCAAAACAGTTAAAAACTTCTATAGTGGGACTTATTTCTATGAATACAGAACATGCAATTAATGGAACAATTAACAGTTAGGCTGAATGGGACTTTGGATACATTTTAAAAAAATGACATTCATGGGATATATAATAGAAAAGATTGGCGGCATATACCGATAAAATTACTACAAAGAGAAAGAAAGCATACAAACCCAGAATGAAGGAGTAATCACACCACAATGGTTATAAAAACTAGACACTTATTTTCACTGGTTTGTTCAGTGAATCAACAAATTTGATCAACAACAAATTTGATTTGTTCAGGTCTCTCATTCAATGCTTAGTATTCAAGGCATAAGACCTCCCATTAAAGGGACGTGTTGGGGTGCTACTACCACATTGGAAGCCTGGTCAATCTTGCTGCAGAGAAACTCTGCTACAATATATACACAAAAGGGGGGCTGTGGGAGCATTCCTGTGGCAAAATGACTTTATAACAAATAGTGGAAGTGCTACTGATCTGATCATCTCTTTTCTTGTTTGTTCTAATGTTTTGGTCAGATCAGTAGCACTTCCACTATTTGTTATAAAGTAATTTTGCCACAGGAGCTACCACAGCCCCCTTTTTGTGTAGCATTGCAAGTATATGGTACTGTACGTCATGTGCTGCATGTATTCATGCCTCTGCTCATTCTTTTATCCACACCATGCGGGGGAGGAAGGAGCTCTTTCTCTGTACTCTGGTGTGCAGCTGCCTGGTATGTAGGCCGCAGGGCTGCTCACTATTTTACTATGTCATAGGATGTTGAGAGGTTGACTGTTGCTGGGCATCCTGGGCAAGTGATTTTAACAGTGGGGGATGATCGTCTTGGGTCCTGTGACCTCACCTGCTGGCTCAGCCAGGTAAGGTCACTGGCCCTAGGCCGATCCTCTCTCTTACTGTTCAAATGGCTGTCACTGTGACTGTGAGATGGTTGGATGTGTGCAGGGTGGCCTATAGGTGTGCTGGATCATTTATGTTTGGGGAGGGGGCTTAGGAGCTGAAATAGGGCAACCCTGTGAAGGACACACCAGTTAAGGTAGATGGTTGAGAGTTCTAGTTTCTATATGTAAGATGGCTGCTGTGTTTCCTAAGTTATACAAAAGTACATTGGGTGGGGTTTATCATAGCAGACGGCGGGAGAGGGGAGGGGGCTGTGATACAATAAAAAGTAATCTGAGTCTCATTGTCACTTATCTTTGCCCTTTTACAGAGAAGTTTCTTAGCTGAACAAAGGCTTCGATTTTAACAACACATCATTGGAACTGATTGATTGAGAACACATCGTTGGAACTGATTGAGAACACATTTGGAACTGATTGATGAGAACACATCATTGGAACTGATTGATTGAGAACACATCATTGGAACTGATTGATTGAGAACACATCGTTGGAACTGATTGAGAACACATCATTAGAACTGGGTAAGTAGAAATCTTTTTATAATATTTTACTATTAGGATTGGACCACATGAGGGTCTATAATCAAAACGACAGGCTAAATGTTGGTCCAATTTATTTTAATAATACACTTAGCAGGTACAGGATTGGGACTGGGTTATAATTGTGCCTAGTGCTGGGTGTCAGCAGGGAAGAGTGAAAGTACAGTGTTTGTGCAGTCACCAGTAGCGGTAAATCATGTCTGATTGTGTGGTTTCCTATGTAGCCACACAATTGCTTGTGCAAACTGTCGTCCGTGGCTACTATTGCCGCGACTAACAGTCATTTGTCCCGGCCATGCATACCTCACAACATTTGGAAATCCCAAAGAGGGACAAAATCTGTAAGCGTTGTGGCAAATAAGGGCGTGGCCACGTTGGTTGGTATGGACGGGGTGTGGGAGGAATATGATTAAAATGTAATAGCAAAAGATTTTTAAAAGGAGATACTTACCTCCCTCTTCTCCACACCTTAATATTATAATAGGGTGAGGACTTAAACAGCTAGGTCCTCCTGGGGAGGGAGGTTACTGTCATGATATGGATCCTGCTGTAAGCAGATCTAGTACAGTTATTAATTATATAATGTCTGTAATAGTAGGATCCCATTTGTTTTATTTATTTGTACCTTGTGTTTTCCCCCTTTCCCTCTGTATTTCTGTACCATTTGGCTGAGGTGCCATAATACCCAGCAGGATGCCACGGATTGTTATTCCTTGGACCTTACTTCTAAAGGATACAGTAGACTTGAGTCTCCTGATCTCAGCAGGAGGTCAAACATGACCTGGCAATGTGAACTTTAGTTTAACTATGATAAAGGCACAATCCCCTTTTCCATAACCTATACATAACTCTGCCTATGTAATAGACTATGGCAAGCCGATATGAAATATGGTTCCAGGTAGGTGAGACCAGTCGGCACAACCCAAACATCATGTATGTAGGCCTTAGTAGAGGCTGGAAACCTACCTTATGTCGTTCTGGTCAACTATATTTTCCATATCTGTCATGTTTGGTGTCTATCAACTGGTAAATTCATGACTAACTAAATTAGTGATTTCCAGTTGGTAGCACCTTGGGACACAGAGATATGAATTCTCTAATACATAATGTCACTGCGGGTGTGTCTTCCATAGGTAATCACATATCTGACACACCCTGAGTCCTACACCTGTTGGTGATTGGTTGGGGTAAATAATTTGCCCTCCTTTTGCCTGGGGGTAGATAAGAATCCACACAGCTACTGGAGGGGAGCTCCTGATTTTACGTCTTATGAAACATCAAAGTGGATTACAGGGAGTTTCCTTTTTGGAGCCAAGGAACTCTTTTACATCAAATGGACTTATTCTTTTAAGGACTTGGACTTTGACCAGAATATAAGTATTTTTCCCTTTTATCCCTTTATTTTACTGTTGCTTGTTTTTATGTCTGTTTATTAATTATTTTTTTAACCACTATTGCACCGTTTTTCTTTTATTAAACCATATTCTATAAAATCGTTAAGCTGATTCTCCTAGTACTCTAACAGAACTAAGTAAGAATCCTGTCCTCTGAGACGCTACGTATAGTCATTGTATTATCTGGTACTATTCCTGCCTGAGTGTGGCAGTGAGTGTACAGGTGTTTAATATTATTTTACATTTATAGCCGTTAAGGCTGGTATCGGTTTCCACGGCAGTTAGTGGGTTTTTGCAGTAGTTTATATACCTGGTAAGGGGTATATGTTAGTGATGACAACCTTCAACCTGGTTTTGACCCAGTGAGCTGGGAAAGCTCTGTTTGGTGTGAGGTTGAGAGTTGAGGTATCATCACTGGTATCTGTTCCCACAGCCGTTTGTGTGTGGGTGGTGGCAGTGTTTTATATACCTGGTAAGTGGTATAAGGTAAGTGACGGCAGCCCTCTATCTGGTTTTGACCCTGTGAGCTGGGAAAGCTCCGTTTGGTCTGACGTTGAGAGCTGTAGTTCCGTCACAGTTACATCTTAAAAATGGGGATAGACTTGCCCTTCTAAGAAGTAATAGAACTCAATGAGACCCGTGTTAGCAGTGTTTCTTGTACAACTCAGTGACATATAATATCTAATGAAGATATTATATGCCACTGAGGAGTTCTGTTTCCATATAAAGTTACAAAGAGACAGGCTGAGTTATACAGAGAAGTCTGGGTACCAATCATGTATTATAAGGCATAATGTATCTCCTACTGTAAATTATAAGGATATTAGAAGTCACTGAGGAGTTCTGTGTATATATAAAGGTACAAGGACGCAGAGTTATACAGGGAACTCTGGGTAGCACTCATGTATTATAAGGGATAATGTATCCCCTACTGTAAATTATAAGGATATTAGAAGTCACTGAGTAGTTATGTGTCTATATAAAGGTACAAGGACACAGGCTGAGTTTTGCACACTGAGGGAGGGGCCTGAGCTTGGGATACTGATGGGAACTGGGCAGCTCTGGCACACTCTTTATATCAATAGATTTGTATGTATATTTATATAGCACCACTTGGGGACGCAGTGTAATATAATATTACAATACAAAAAGTTCTACAAGGGTGACAGTAATTATATAAATAATTATGTACATTATGAAATATACAAGTGATTAAAACATGATGACCATGCCCGTAGTGCTAACAATCTAATTAGGTGGGTAACATAGTATAGCTATAGTAATTACTGGTGCAGTGTCCATAGTCTTATGCCATGCTGTGCTCAGAAAGAGAGGATAAGACTTGGATTTAAACTTTTTTATTGAGGTTTCATAATGAAAGGAAGGGGAATAGAATTCTAGAGGATGGGAGCCAGAAGAGAAAAATATTTAAGGGGAGAGGAGGCAGTGTGAGTAAGGGCTCTGTATAACAGATGGATCTACGATGAGCAAAAAAACTAAATTATAATAAATAATACCACAAATATGTAATAATAAATTACAATATATTCTTTTTTAGCAAAGAATATGGAAAGTTTAGACGAGGAGGATAATGTTTTGACAGCTGATGAAAATTTTTTTTGCATGTTAAATATATTAAAAGGGGGAAAAAAGCTGCAAACAGTAACAGAGGAAAACAGCATATAAGGCAAAGAAATGGAATCAAAAATCGACAATTTAAACAGACATTGTTAAACTTGAACAAAAAGAACAAAATCTCATTAGTAAAAAAGAATTGGATGAAAAAATTTCAAGAGTTGAAAATCCATTAATGGAATATAAAAGAAATATTAAGCACTATGATTATTTAGATCAGTGTTTTATATCAAAAATGGCAAAGCTCATACAACACTTGTGCACCCTGTCAGAGTCAAACCGAATTTTTGAAATCCTTTCTGATCTAAGGACAGAAAATGAAAAAGGTTTGATGTCTGGTAAGGAAATATTTTATTATAACCTGTATACAATTTACAAATTAAATAACAGTGGTTAAAACAATGTACATATAAACCACAACAATTGCAAATAGATAAAAAAAAGCATATATTTTATTGCATGGCAGATAATTATTCTAATTTTTATTTACAAATTGTTTGACTTTTCAGTTATTGTCACACCTTCATATCAAAATGACTTAACATGTACATATTTTTCAAACCATGTATGTGGTGTTATTTTATAAAATCAGAACCAACTCATACAGTGTTTACTGATTATAAAATATTTATAATCGCATGTGTATGGCTACCTTACCTCTAGAATTTAGCACTATAGAAGGCTAGGTTCTTCTATACTGTTACCTCAGACCATCATTAGGTTGTATGTTTATGCTCATGGAAGTGGAACGTCTGAATAGCCGTTTCAACCACATGGTCTGTGGGTGGCCATTATTAGTGTGGGCTTACCTTATAGTTTTCTCCCCAGAAACAGAGCACGTGCCTAATCCGGAAGCCCTTCTCCCATTGGACAGGTCTGGCAAGGTTTTGAGGGGGAGATCTGAGCGGCAACTGGAGGACCGGCCTCAGGGAGTGCTAAGTGGCAGGCTCCTTGCAGATAAGATTTTACTTACCTACAGGATCCTCAAGGTAGGTTGTTACAAGAAGGTTTTGCTAAGTTTTAAATTGTTAAAATATATAAATAAATGAAAATAATTTATTGATGTAAAAGAAAAAGAGGGAATAAATAAATGATATGAATAAGACAAAGTAATTGGTTGGTCAAAAAAAAATTGTCGCAGTGTGCAGAATCTGGCTATAGACTTTATGGTAATAGCCATCTTGGTTGGTTTGATTTACCATATACTGCGGTAAATTTAAAAAAAACAGCAGTGTGTTATGTTTAAATGAAATTGCCTTTTATTGGCAAGTTTTAATTAATTACTAAAATATTAAAGCTGCTGCCAGATTCCTCCAACCTTAAATCGTTGTGGCTTCAATTTGTGTTTGTTATTAATTGTGCAGCTTAACATTCCCATGTCATTTAGACTAATATGTTCAATGTTATGTTCCTTAGGCCCTGGAAATTCAGAAACTAGTACTTGTACCGATTCTTTAATGGAAAGTGGTAATATTTTGTATTCTAGTCTCTTATCATCATAATTCTATAGGGTTATAAAATATACATAAAATATTATTATTCACTATGATGTTCTATACAATGTTGCCAGACGTACAGATCATGTTATACTGTCCCAGAGTGATTTATCACAGGAGATAAATCATGTACTTCCGAAAGAGGATACTAGAGAAATAGGTAAAACTACTCATAATGAGGATGAACTTTCCTTATTTTTACAGCCACATGTTCCCAAAAAGAGAAAACCCAAACCAAACATGTCCTGTGACAAGACATTGATGTGGAGTGTTTAAGTTAAGGAAAATCATTAAATATATTTTCAGCTACTCACTTCCATGACCTGATGGAACTGGAACAACTGATACATTTGCACACATTAAAAGAGGCTGCTGTAAAGAGAGCTGATATCGTCGGAATATATATAGCGCATGGCCGACCAATCTCCATATAGCATACGGGCGATCAGTCAGTTCCATATGGGCAATTCCCCTTTTAATGTCCCATCAGATACCAGTGTGATCTGTCAGCATATTTCAAGGGAAATTGCATTTGTATGACCACCTTACCTCTAGAATTTATCCCTCTAGAAAGCAGGACGTTATCCTTCTATCCTGTTACCTCAGTCCATCATTATGTTGTATGTTTACGCTCTTGTCATTTAGACCATGTTTAATGTTATATTTCGTAGACACTGAACATTTAGAATCATCGATTCTACACTCCCCAACTGCTTCACCAATAGAAAGTAAGTATTACTTATCTCTATTCTAGTCCGTTATCTTAATATAATAGTACAGGGTTAGAAATTATACATAGACTGATATTATTATACACTGATATGTTACATGTATTGTTTGTAAAAATGTCATTATCCAGATAATACACAGAACATTTCTAACAGTGTTAATCTAAAGGTAGCCATACATATTAGCTATAGTAGGTAAAGCCCGTCAGTCCATGGCAAGATTTACCTAATATCGCTAAGGTGTAGGGGCAAATCCGACCAACTGTACTGCCGATGAACGTAACATCCATGGTTGGCATTATGGTCTTTTGGGAAAGATGGAAAATTTCCATCTGTTGGCATCAGCTCCCTTTTTCTTTACAAATTATAGTATATATACTCGATAATGTATCCCATAGTGTAAATTATAAGGATGTTAGATGTTAGCGAGGAGTTCTGTGACCGGCCTCGTGCTTTTATGTAGGACACAGAACTCCGAGGTGACATATGATGTTCATATAACTTAAAGTGTATGTATACTGGAAAAATCACTTTGCGTCATCTTAGTCTATAAATAAATATATATAAGTAGCACTTACTCTGAGGTGTGTGTGTTGCTATATGCCTTCAATAAAGTACTTTTTTTGCTCTGACCACTGACCTGACTATTTTCCCCCCCATACCAACTGTCAATACTGCATACAGTATAAAGGACACCAACTATCAAACCATTCCAGCTACAGCAAAACTGCTTACAGAAATGCTGAAATGTAAGATGTTTCAGATTAGCTATCTAAAGAAATAGGGGGCAGATCAACAAAAATGATACAGTGATAGTTAGGATGAATTATAGTTTCCACTAATAGGCAATTAAAAAAAACAATTTTGTGAGTGTACATACCCTTTAAAGTAGGGTGTACATTGTCTTTTATAATGTACCCCTTGAAATAACTCGGTCACCTGTCTTCACCCTCTCTGTGTACACACACACACACACACACACACAGTTACCTGCCTTCGCCCTCTCTATATACACAAACACACACCATCCCATGCCTTCACCCTATCTCTATATTGGCCGACCGTTTTATTATACCGCCCATGCTGGTTCCTCTACCATCCCGGCAGTGCAGTGAATTCCAAACTCTCGCACAATTACTCCTCTTTTACTGCAGGAATCGAGTAGCCGTTGTACAACCTGCTATGTAAAGTATGGACTTACTTACATTTACTTTGCAGGTTGCGAGATAGCCCCTGACTTTCTGCAGTACAAGAGGTTTGAATGCACGAGAGTTCAGAAGTCACTGCACTGCCAGGAGGGTAGAGGAATGAGAGCGGTGGCAATATGGTTAGTACACTCTCTGAATGTTAAAGTCGGTGCGTTACTACGTAATAGCGTGTTGATTATAACTATATTAATTATCGCACAGTTGGTTCTCATAGAGACCCATAAGGGGTACATTAAATATTTATAAACCTCAGAAATATTATTGCTAAATTCAAACTAAAGTTTTTTTTTGTGATAGCATCTTTAACCAAGAGGAAGCATGTTGAAGATGTTACAGAACATGGGGAGGAGAGTGTCCTTTTATTATCAGCATGATTCTGAGGAAGGAGATGGAGGAGAGGAAGAAAAAAAACAAAGAAAAAGAAGTTCCAAACTTCATAAAGGACTATGCAAAAAAAAAATAAAATAAAATAAAAGATCACATAACGATAAATTTAGCATGTGGCAGTCGGCTTTTCTCCAATTCTACTTTGAAAACCATTTTCGAGGTAAAGTGGATAAAGTCACCATCCTGGACTGCATTAAAAAAGGCCGTGAATTTAATATTTTCAACAAAAAAAAACAGATTACCACCGGAGAGCTGTACACAGCTATAAAAATCAGACTGACAACACTTCGTCAACAAAAAAAAACAATAGAATATGATCCTTTTTTATATATCAGTTTATTATGTTATGTGTTATGGTTATAGATCGTTTTAATATAGATATTGTTTAATAAATCCGTACATCTACTCAATCTAGTTATTCAGTATTCATGTTTTATAATGGAAACATTTAACAAAGTGTTATGAATATATTATACACGCCATTTAAATGTTTATTATATATATGTTATATAGATAATATCCAAGAGCCCTGCACTCTCGCTTCAGAATATATCTGTCATAGTGCAGCTGAAAAAATTTACAAATATATCATTTACCAATCAGCCGTATATAGGACTCTAGCCACAGGCTATTTTGCTCTGGGAATTTTACTAGAATGTAAATCTGTGAGATAGAGATTGTATGTGCGTGAGGGTGTCTGTGAGATAGAGATTGTATGTGCGTGAGGGTGTCTGTGAGATAGAGATTGTATGTGCGTGAGGGTGTCTGTGAGATAGAGATTGTATGTGCGTGAGGGTGTCTGTGAGATAGAGATTGTATGTGCGTGAGGTGTCTGTGAGAAGAGATTGTATGTGCGTGAGGGTGTCTGTGAGATAGAGATTGTATGTGCGTGGAGGGTTCTGTGAGATAGAATTGTATGTGCGTGTGGGTGTCTGTGAGATAGAGATTGTATGTGCGTGTGGGTGTCTGTGAGATAGAGATTGTATGTGCGTGTGGGTGTCTGTGAGATAGAGATTGTATGTGCGTGTGGGTGTCTGTGAGATAGAGATTGTATGTGCGTGTGGGTGTCTGTGAGATAGAGATTGTATGTGCGTGTGGGTGTCTGTGAGATAGAGATTGTATGTGCGTGTGGGTGTCTGTGAGATAGAATTTTGTGCGTGTGGGTGTCTGTGAGATAGAATTTTGTGCTTTCTCATCTCCACTTAGTCTTTCATAGTGTTTGAAGTGTATTAGCCGACGCACAATGGAGGTAAGGCTGCCTTTTTAAAATTCCTTGTGTTAAGATAAATTAATAAATAAAATGCTTGTGAAGGTTCTTATTCAGCCAGGTTATGGTTTAGAATAGAAAGCGATTAGTCTGCATTAACCTTGACCCTCAGAAGCATTATTAAATCTATGTACTTGTGGCTCTCTGCAATTTATTCCAGTTGTGTAAAATAGTGAAGGGCTGTATGTAACTAGAAATATAAACTGTAATATCACTACTGAATTTATTTAGTTCTTAAAAACACTTATAGAAAACTGTACAGAGCCACAATTGTAAAATTTTAGCGTTATGTATGTATGTATTTATGTATGTATGTTTTTGTAACTATTTCTTTAAGGAATCATCGGATTGTTCCTGGACTGAGACAGTAAGTATAAAAATGAATTGGACCAATTAAAGAGACAAAATATGGGCCTGATTTACCCAGAGGTGCAAATTGCACCAGGCAAATATGGCTTTCTGTATTTAATACTGGATTTGCATCTTATGTTAAATCCCAAAAGAGATTTTACTTTAGCACCACTTTGAGATCAGCCATTAGAGTTAAAAGTGGTGCAGATCCTTTATTAAATAGATTGCTCCAGTTGCACGGGGTCTTTTGTAAAACTGGTGCAGCCAGTGCAATTATGGAGTTAAACTTGTGCCAACCTATTCAATATAGGTTCGCACAATTTTAATCCCTATTTTTAGCACAGCACATGTGGGTAATTCAGGCCCATAGTGTTGAGTAACCAGAAACGCTAAAGTTAAAAACTTACAGGCTTATTCAATAAGAGGTGCACAATTCTTACCTTGTTCTTAATGTGCAGCAACCAATCAAATGTTATCAAATGTTTTCTAACTGTAGTAGACCAGTAAAAATGGATCATCTGATTGGTTGAAGCAAATTATCAGCTCGAGCAAATAGTGACACAGCATTATCAAATATTCCACTATATAACCATTAACTTTTTTTTTTTTGGTCAGAAAAGTTCCTGGGGTGTTTGAAGTAAGTAGAAAGCAAAAGTTAACATATAGTTACCATTTAGATACTAAAAATATCCTACTATTTCATTTCATACAACCACACACAGTGATGTCCATGTGTGACATTGCAAAAGCTATGAATGTAACTGACCCCTTGTACAGGAGCGTAACGACAGGGGCCCTGGCCCTCCTGCAGGCTTGGAGGCTGGGTCCCTGACACACCCCCTTTCATTTACCCAATCAGCTTTTTTAAACAGCTGATCGTGCATCCTCAGTAAAGATATGCGTGGTACCGGTACCGGTCCTTTAAACAACTGCAAAAATGCAAATGCAATTAGATGTTTAAAAAAAAAAAACCCTCTGTCCCCGCCCCCCCTTCCTCCCCACGATGATGGGGGTTGCTGTATTGTAAGGACATCCACCATATTAGCGCACACCAGACTTTATAGCAAACAGCGTTTATTAACATATGCATTGGTGTGTGTAGCAGTCCGGGATGAATCTGAGGCTTCTGTATTGTAGGTATGCTACTGCCCTTATACATGACAACATTACAATCCATTTATAAATAACTAGCAAAGTACCCGCGCTTTGCAGGGGAGATGTATTGAAATAACTTTTTTAGTAAGAAAGCAATAATGTATCAGGATTGCTGTAATCACTCGGCACTTGATATATGAAAGAAAGACAATTCAATAAGCTTTACGATAATGCAACACTCATTAACTTTAATTTATTATATTTTTTATTCAACTACGAAATTTTGGTGAACATAACCCCCACCACCCCTCCCCGTCCGCTCCTAATACCCCCCACTATTCCTCTGTCCACCCTCCAAACCTTTCCCCGCGCACACCCTGAATTTTTGGTAAAAATCGGTCCAGCCGTTAGTGTGCATGAGTTCAAAATTCTATTCCCCCCCCATTCACCCCCACCCTAAAAAAAATATTTTGTTAACCTTTTACTGGTAAAGGAGTATATGCATACCAAATTTGGTTGAAATCGGACCAACCAGTCTGTGCAATGTCAGATACTCACCGTTACAGGTGCAATGTCAGATACTCACCGTTACAGGTGGAATTTCGAAACGAAACCTGCTTAACTTTTGTAAGTAAGGTGCAATGAATGAGCCGGCAAATTTAAAAGCCGTCTGCCTCCATGGCAAGTTGGAGAATTAGTGATGAGTAAGTGAGTGAGGGCTTTGCCTTTTATAAGTTCAGATAAATACATAGAGAACAAGACACTTGTACATCACATCATCAGAATCTTTTTGCCTCCACGGCAAGTTGGAGAATTAGTGATGAGTGAGGCAAGTTGGAGAATTAGTGATGAGTGAGTGAGTGAGGGCTTTGCCTTTTCAAACGAAACCTGCTTAACTTTTGTAAGTAAGGTGCAATGAATGAGCCTGCCAAATTTAAGCCGTCGTGCCTCCATGGCAAGTTGGAGAATTAGTGATGAGTGAGTGAGTGAGGGCTTTTGTTGTTTAGATTATCACATCAACATCATCAAATCTTTTTGCCTCCACGGCAAGTTGGAGAATTAGTGATGAGTGAGGCAAGTTGGAGAATTAGTGATGAGTGAGTGAGTGAGGGCTTTGCCTTTTCAAAACGAAACCTGCTTAACTTTTGTAAGTAAGGTGCAATGAATGAGCCTGCCAAATTTAAGCCGTCTGCCTCCACGGCAAGTTGGAGATTTAGTGATGATTGAGTAGTGAGGGCTTTGCCTTTTCAAAACGAAACCTGCTTAACTTTTGTAAGTAAGGTGCAATGAATGAGCCTGCCAAATTTAAGCCGTCTGCCTCCACGGCAAGTTGGAGAATTAGTGATGAGTGAGTGAGTGAGGGCTTTGCCTTTTATAAGTTCAGATAAATACATAGAGAACAAGACACTTGTACATCACATCATCAGAATCTTTTTATACATAATATATACATGGAGAACAAGGCACAATCAACTCTTTTACTATATCTGTTGTATTCAATTAGATCAACTGGACTTGAAGTTTAGTTTCTTGAAGACGTTTCCAGTTGATCTAATTGAATACAACAGATATACCATGACCTGGATGAATGAGAACCTTCACAATCAACTCTTTTACTATTTATAATTCTTGAGCACTGTATAGGATTGTTAAATTGACACTGCACCAGTTCTTACTATGGCACTTGTACCCTTCCCTATGTATTTGTATGTTACCCACCTAATTAGAGTGTAAGCTCTATGGGGCAGGGACCTCTTTCCTCATGTTACATGTTTTAAGCACTTGTATATTTTATGATGCACATATTTTTAATTATTTATATATTTATGTATTAATTTATATTTTTGTCCTCCCCAGATTTGTATTCTAATATTTTATATATAAAATATATAATGTATATTATATACCTGCATACAAAAAAACATTTGATACTTCTTTTTCCTTATAGTTAACTGTATTCATTTATATGACTTTTATACTGTTGTTTACTTGTTTGGTTTTTTTTAGGATCCTAGAAACAGGTTAGAACCTTTGGAACTAATCAGCATTGGAGGATATGGAAAGGTCTATATAGTAAGTTTCTATAATAAAATCTAATTAAAATATTTGTTTATACTACCATAAACAGAATAAAGACAACTAAAGCCTCAGAACAACACCGAACAATTTGATATAAAAGCAGCAATCTGTATCTCCAGTGGCGTAACTAACGCCCCTGCCAGAGAATATAGAATCTGCATAAGAAGAGAGTGGTCCACAGTATCAAAGGCAGCCGAGGAGAACGGGACCGAGAACTGTCCTTTGGATTTGGCAACTTGTAGGTCTTTGAGGCTTTGCAGAGAGCCATTTCAGTTGAATGACCCGGTCGGAATCCTGACTGCAACGGGTCCAATAAGTTGTTAGCATGGAGGTAATTAGTAATGCGTGTAGAGACGATACGTTCTAAAAGTTTTGATGCAATCGGTAAAAGGGAGACAGGGCGGTAGTTTGAGAGACAGGTAGGGCCAAGAGAAGGTTTTTTAAGAAGAGGAAAAATCCCAGAGGTCAGGGAGGAATTAAAAATGTAAGAAAGAGCAGGGGAAAGGATTTTAGCCCAGTGTCTGAGTAAGTAGGAGGGCATGGGATCAAGGGTACACATTGTGAGCGGCGAGGACAATAGGAGGTTGAAGACTTCTGAATGGGTGACGGGTGAAAGATTCTAGAACTGCAGGCGGTGGGGGAGGCAAAAGAAGGCGAGAGTTATCCTGGGGTGAGGGGATTAGAGTGCGGATATCATCTATTTTATTTCTAATGTAGTCTGCAGAATACTGAGGAGTGTTAATGGAATGAAGAGTGTCCGTAGAGGAGGCTGCCAGAGAGTTAAATTAAAGTATTCTATTAGGGTGGATGCTTTCAGATTATGGACTAGGAAAATGTTGGTTTAAAAAAAACTTCTTACAGAGCCGATATAGAGAAGAGGAAGAAGAAATAGCAGTAAAGTTGCCCATTTTAGAATGGTGTCTGTTTGCCTGTCCTATTAATGTGCTGCAACCAATCAGATGTTATCCAACTGCAGTAAACCCATTAATGGCTCTAATCGGATGGTTGATGTAAATTTATAGCAATTACTACTGCAGGAACCTTAGCTATATCTAGGAGGTGTGGCTAGATACTGCACATTCAGTTATTTTCTAGTTGTTTAGGGGCTTTCATTTACTTTGATTCTATTTACTGGGTGGGATTTTAGAATTTATTGGTGTTTTTAGAAAGATGTTTTTCAGAGGCTGGAGTAACAAATTTGGTTTTACTTCTTTTAAATAGCAATTTAAATGATATAAAATGTGTTTCTTTCTGATACTGTATATTTGGAAGTCTGGTAATGTAGGAACTTAACCGTTTATTGGTTTTTAAAACCAGATAAAAGAATTAGATGAAGGTTTTATGCTAAAAAGCTTCCACCACAGCAATGTCATTCAGGGACTGGAAGCCTCCACACACTATGACCTTGAGACACACATTGAGACGTCATGGGTAAGAAGCATCTCAATATACTTGGTTAATGTAAATGAGGGATCTCTCCTTCATCTACTGATAGAAAATGTAAATAATGTGACCATAACCTTTACCGTAACCTAGGGATGGGTTCTAGGTTCGTTATTAACCCGGCTTTGATTGAAACCGACGCTTTAAGAGTTCTGCGGAACTTTCCTTAAACTGAAACTTTTGGAAAAACTTTACATTTTTGATGGGTTTAATCGATTATTCAATATTTTTTCAAATTCTTGATAGAATTTTCAATTGGTCGAGGACCCTGACCGGAGATGTTTTAATGTTCGTTCCATTTTCGTATTAACGGTTCTCGGAAAAAATATGAAAACGGAACAGATTTTCGAGATTTCCGAACATATTTTATACAAAGTGAATTCTTATCGTGACTGAAATCCATTTACAGTTTAATTGAATATTTTTTATTTTCTTGCAGATCATAATGGAGTATGGTCAAGGAGGCTCTCTAGTAGATCTCCTTAACACCCAGTATTCAGTCTGCCAAGACTATTTTAAGGAGGACTGGATACAGTATGTTTCAATGGAGATACTGCAGGTAAGGCATCTAACTATTTTCTCAATCAAGAATATGGATGGTGTTTTAAAATTGATTGCAATTATAATTTGTTGAACTACCAAACGTTATGATTAATGTTTTTCAGTGATAAGATTCCGTATAATCTAACATTTATTTCTAAACTAAAGCAAATGTTATTGATTTGTCAATCTCCATAGGGATTGCTTTACCTCCACTCAATAAACATAGCGCACATTAAAGAACATAACATCCTGTTTACTATTGATGGTGGAGTAAAAATTGGTAAGAAAAATAAAGTCTTTAAATGAACAGCTTCATGATTTATCAAACTAAAATCGGACCTGTACTTGCTACACTTTACTTCTGATGTTCCTAATCACAGTCCCACCCAATTCAGATAACTGACAAGTCACCAGTTTTTTCATTTTAAGCGTGGACATGTACTACATGTAATTATATTTTATTTATTTTTTTATTAGATTCACATTGGCTATTTTATAATAATTTATAGGTCTAACTTTTATTTTGCCCCATAGCTCCCAAAATTAAATGTGTTACAATAGCTGAATTGTCTGTGTATATTTTACTAATCATCCATTTTAATAATGTATGTCGTGTAATCACAGCTGATTTTGGTTTGGCCATACAATTTAATGGTCCAGAAGATAATAGCAGCGATTGTGTGGGCACCACATACTGGATGGCACCAGAAGTCCTTAGATGTTCAAATGACACCAGTACAGGATACAATGTTATGGTAAGTTACAGATTTAATCATTATATTGCCATCCTATATTGCTCTCTTTGTTCTTATTTAGGTGGGTAAATATATCACTGGATAAGAAATCCCAGTTTACTTTACAGGAATAATGAATGGAATGAACATATTAATGTTTTGCACTAGTCTAACTAACAAGTCTCACTTTCTTTATTGGTAATGGCAATTTTGGTAAGTCGATGTGGTTAAATTTCTTATAGTAAATATATTCATCCTATCAGAATAGTTGGACATTTCTTGTGGATACAAAATAGATTTGGGATCCCTGACACTAACCCTAGAACCATGCCCAGACTGCTTGGACATTTGGAAGGCATGGCCGGTCTTAAAAAAACACTTTTCAGATATCTAATTTTTTTCAATCTCTTTTCTAGTGTGACATCTGGTCACATGGGATAACCTTAATAATAGAGATGGCTGAAGGATGCCCACGTAAGTAAACTCTCTATTTTAAAAAACACTAATATATCCCTAAAAAAGACACACAATGACATACTGCAAGGAACCAATGTGCACTATAAATACAACTTAATGTTAGTGGATTTCTGTGGCTTTAAATCTAAAGGTTTTATATTGTTCTAGCTCCTTTCCATACCCTACCTTTACTGCCTGAAAGTTGCTGTCGACCTCCTCCTGTATAATCCTGTTTTTAGCTCTGCCCCATGAGTCTTTAAATCCCTTTGTCACACGATACATTTTCCATTTGCAGAGCACACAACATTCGCTACCTCCACATCAACATAGAGGTGCTTCTGTATCTCTTACATAATAAAAAAATAATTTGTATAGACGTCTACTTGGATATTTACAGATTGCACTAAATACATACCCACTGATTGGTATAGCAATTAATGTTTATTTTTTTATTCAAGGTCTGAAGAATTTAGCGATTTCCTGGAGTTGTGCCTTACGAAAACTCCACATGAAAGGGCCAGTGGTGATAAACTTTTGGACCGCAAATTTTTAAAGGAGCAGCCAAAGGATTACATGGCCATAGATTCTATAACTAGGCTTGTAATAATGAGGAATCTACATAAAGGTTTGGAATTTGAGAGAAACATTTTTTTTTAAATAAAGATGCTGTTGAAGGAGATTTATACTAATACAGTAATTGGCTGTTTTATGGCTCCTCCCCCAGTTATTGTCTCTGATGATTCTTTCATCTCTAAAATTGGAGAACATATGTTAATTAAGGAGGAGCTTAAAAATAGACATTTGCATGAGTAGAATTCTCCTTTAATTAGGATAGCAGAAAAAGATCATTTTTCCATCTTTAACAGTAGCAATAATGACTTGTTCTTGTAGTGAAGCGTCTATGACTTGGAAACATTAATGTTAAAAGATTTTTATTGTTGTTAGTTTTGTTTTATTAGGAGCTGGCTAAAATGCTTCATCCTTTAACCCCAGAGTAGGGCCATAGAAAGGGAAGATGCTCTCTGAAAGGAGTAGGTCCCTTCTAAGGCCGTGTACACACCATGCAGTTTTTTGGCCCAATCGACCAATAAATCTGTATATAGGTCGATTGGCCCGAAAAAATTTCATGAATTTTTGGCGCCTCACGACCATCAGATCAATTATACAAACCAGACAAAATAGGCAATCAGATGCAACCTAAAAACTATGGACAATCGCATGGTCCTCTATGGTTTTCTGCAGCTGCTTTTGTTGCTACCGATAGTCCTTTGTCCTGGCCAACAAGTCGGAAATTCCTAATGGTTGGTCGGGACAAAGGATCTAATGGTGCGTACTAGGCTTAAAGGATAAATATAGTGGGAGCTGCAACTTTTGCTCTGCTGATCTCTTAGGTATGAGAAATAACCATTTTAATATCTCTTAGTACAACAGATAGGATAGTAGTTAAATTTACTTTTTGTTGCTTTTGAATGAATGGCTGTGTAATGGGGGCAAGTGGAGAATCTTATAGTTATGCTACTTGATTCCTGTCCTGATGACATGAGTATGTTAGGGGTCTCAGTCATTACCAGTCCTAGTGATCTCTAATGTGGTTTTCAATTTTCTGATTAGTAAATCTGTTTTATTAAAGTGGTGTATAAAGAAGAAGAAAAACAGGAAAATATAGCCCAATACTGCAACGAGGAAGAGAATAGTATGGACTACAGATATCGGTATTGGGCTGAAGATGATATTGAAGAAGATTCAGATGATGAAATAGCTAGGAGCTCTTCAAAAAAACCTCACCTTACATAAAGGTAAGTAAAAACATCCTAGTTATTGCTCTGAGATTAGCTATAGTGGGAAGAATAGAAAAGATTTAGGGGCTGATGCAATAAAAGGTACAAAAGTTTTCCTGTACTATTAATTTGCTTTAACCAATCAGATGTTATCTAACTGCAGTGACCCAGTAAAAAATGTAACACCTGATTGGCTGGATTAAATAAATAGCGAGGCAAACACTTATTGCATCTGAATGATTGTGTCTGAAATTGTTGCAGTTTTCTTTTCATCCAGATAATATTTGTATAGAACTAGGAAAGATTTTAATTCTTATCTCATATACTAACCTAGGGCTGTAAATATGCATGCCGAGGGTGGGTTGCGTGCAAGGTTCATGTGCCGCTGGGATTGCTAGTATTACAGATGATAATAGGATGTATTCTAATATTCTTTTTTTATGTCAATGTAGCATAATGGTAGACTGAAGAGCACAGATACCGTATATATACTCGAGTATAAACCGAGTTTTTAAAGGGCATCTCCACCCTTTATAAAAACATTCAGTATATTATAGTCCATGGTCCCCCAGCCCCAACCACTATAATTATATTCTCAGAAAGTGCCCCGATAGTTACTTACCATGCCTCTATCCTTCACCACACTGCCCTGGCCCTCTGCTTGCACCAAACTGCAAGCAGGAGGCAGGACCGTCAGCTGCGTCTGTGATTGGCTGAGAGGCAGCTACTCACAGTCGCGGCTGCCGGCTGCTCAGTGCGGCAAAGGATTGATGCATGGTAAGTAATGATCGGGGGATTTTCTGAGAATATAATTATAGCGGTTGTGACTAGGGGACTATGGACTATAATACACTAAAAGGAATTTACACTAGGGGGAGGGAGACCAAAGCGTGTAGGAGAGGGAGGGAGAGAGAGGGAGAGGGAGAATTGCTACACTAGGAGACTCTGCTCTCCTCCTGGTGGACACTTTTTTGGACTTTGGGGGGATTTTACTGCAGAACCATTTAGAGCTGGGAAGTAAGGTAATGATTTTACTACACTACACAGTGGGGCCAGTAGTGGGGGGATTATAGTTTTGGGGGTGGACATGCCCTTTAAGGATCCAAAAATACCTTAAAAACCTGGCCGGAGAACGGGCCATTATGGGTGGGTTACTTGCCCTTAAGTCTAAAGGTTCGTACACACATGCGATCGCAGGTCCCGACTGGCGACGCATGATGTGTACAAACATCCATTTCAGCCAATAAAGTGCCCATACACGGCCCGATTATCAGGCAAAATGGACGTTCGTACACATCACACGTCGCGGTTCTGGACCCACGATCGCATGTGTATACGAACCGTAAGAGGTTCTGTAATTGTTGTTGTTCTGGGTCATATAAAAGTACTAGAACTCAATGAAACCCATGTTAGTAGTGTATACTCCGTTTGCAATACCCATGCACACCCACCCCCTGCCACACGCATCCCCTGCATGCACCTCCTCCAATTGACATCACTCTTGACCACATACACCCAGCGTCCGTGCATATGACAGCCCTAGGTTAGTACAGGGTATGAGCCATCTGCTAGAGCAGTGAAAAAAGTATTTATTTATATTGCTTTTAATTCTAATTATGGCTATGTATGCAAACCGTAAAATTCTAACCTTAAAATTGCCACGCTAGCACCATCCCATTACAAAGGGCCCGTGACTAGAGGTAGAGGGTGTGGGGGCTTTAGGTGGAGGATCTTTTATTATCTGGGGCTGAGGCACTCAAACTTTATGATATCAGACTGGGTTTATGTTTTATTAGTCTGATGTTCAGTGAGAGGGGGTTGTGGGGGAGGGTGTTACCAATTACAACCTGCAGCTTAGGATGGGGGGGTTACAATATGGTTGTGGGCATTGAAAATCTCAATTATGGTGGGTGGGAATGTTCTATGCTTTTATTTTTTTAATTCAACACCATTACTTATTGTGGAATAAATGGATACAATTAGTTATACGGGTATTTAGCTGTGTCTCAGAGACCTTCATAATGCTACTTTTACCTTTATGTGGATACAAAACTCTATAGTGGAGTTCCCTGTATAACTCAGTCTGTGTCCTTGTACCTTTATATAGACACAGAACCCTTCAGTGACTTCTAATATCCTTATAATTTACAGTATGGTATACATTATCCCTTATAATACACGAGTGGTACCCAGAGTTCCCTGTATAACTCAGCCTGTGTCCTTGTACCTTTATATAGACAGATACAGAACTCCTCAGTGACTTCTAATATCCTTATAATTTACAGTAGGGGATACATTACCCCTTATAATACATGAGTGGTACCCAGAGTTCCCTGTATAACTCAGTCTGTGTCCTTGTACCTTTTATATAGACACAGAACTCCTCGGTAACTTCTAATATCCTTATAATTTACAGTAGGGGATACATTATCCCTTATAATACATGAGTGGTACCCAGAGTTCCCTGTATAACTCAGCCTGTGTCCTTGTACCTTTATATAGACAGAACTCCTCAGTGACTTTTACTATCCTTATAATTTACAGTAGGGGATACATTATCCCTTATAATACATGAGTGGTACCCAGAGTTCCCTATAACTCAGTCTGTAATAAAAGAAGTAAGTTTATTTTCAAGCACCCTTAACTTAATACTTTAGAATGAAACACATTGAAAAAAACACATTTGACATAATCTAACCATAATACTAAAAGCAATCTTTTACTATTATGCTGTAATCATACTCCTCCCACACCCCACACACTTAACCATACCCACCCACATGGCCATGCTCCCTTTTTTCGCGCGGCATGCTTTGCACGCCGCTTATAAGCACTTTGCCCCTCTTTAGGATTTTCAAATGTTGGGAGGTAAGAAATTTTGTTTAGAAAAAGATAACGGACATTGGGTGGGGTTTTATGATAGGAACCATGGGGGGAGGGATTGTGATCTAATATACAGTTAACTCAGTCTTTGTGTCCTGCCCTATTAGTACTGCAAGGGTCTCTTTGTGTCCTGCCCTATTAGTACTGGAAGGTTTTCCTGAGCAGACAAGGGAGTCGAGACAACTGGGTAAGTAGAATTCTTTTTATATTAATATTTTACTATTAGCATTGGACCACATGAGGGTCTATAATCAAAATGACAGGGTAAATGTTGGGCCATTTATTTAATAATACACTTAGCAGGTACAGGATTGGGACTGGGTTATGATTGTGCCTAGTGCCGGGTGTCAGCAGGGAAGAGTGAAAGTACAGTGTTTTGGACTGGGTCCTATGTCTATGGCAGTATCATGTGATAATGTGGAATGCCCACCATAGTCTTCTGGTACAATAAGGGAATGGCCAAACCAGTGGAAGGCTTTTTGTCACACCCCTGCCCAGCACCAGGCTGGATATATGATAGGCTATTACAGTGGTAACTGTATCCAAGACGTACTATGCTGCTACCCATTTGTACCATCACCAGCAGTGGGATAACTATAGATCTGCCTGCTAGATATTGTAAAAACAGCTGATCGGTACCTAGCAGGCAGATCTATAATAATGTTGCTTAACATGTGTGCTTTATAACAAAAGATGTATAGTAATCGTAACCAATGCTATTTTAGACCATTTCTTACCTATTTTATATATGTAAGGTTAAATATATGTAATATTCCTCATCAGCTAGAAGACCAATTGTTATCATTTTAAAATAATGCTAGTTTGTAATATAATACGCAGGTGAGTATACCTGACCTTTCCATATAGATTTATTATATTTGGGGGTAAGAATATGTAAAAGAAATGATCAGCTAGAAAAACAATTCATGGAGGATACACCAGTAAAGGTAGATGGTTGAGAGTTCTAATTTCTAAATCTAAGATGGCTGCTATCTTTAGTAAGTTAGACAATAGTACATTGGGTGGGGTTTTATTATGGCAGTCATGTGGGAAGGGACTGTGATCTATAGAGTTAACTGAGTCTGCCAGAAGGCTTATCTCTGCCCTTTTATAGGAAAGTGTCACTGCAGGATTATGACTGCACACTTGGAGTTTGAGAACATATCATTGGAACTTTATTAGTATATAATCCACCCCTTCCATGGATTCCTATGGGGCCAAACTGTAAATAATAATCTTATAAAATTATAACTTTCCGGAACTGCCTTACCCTCTTCTCTCCCCCTTGCCTCACTTCCCCCACCTCCGTTTACTTTTCCCTTTACGCTTACCATGTTCGCGTTCTGTTTCACAGAGTTACGCGGCTTCGGCACCACTGTGTATGGCGCGGCTCCACCTTTTCCTTTTACATGTAAAAGGAAGAGGTGGAGCCGCGCCATACACAGTGGTGCGGAAGCCGCGTAACTCCGTGAAAGAGAATGCGAACACACTAAACCTAAAGGGAAAATTAAACGGAGGTGGGGGAAGTGAGGCAAGGGGGAGAGAAGAGGGTAAGGCAGTGTAAACCTAAAGGGGAAAGTAAATGGAGCTGGGGGAAGTGAGACAGAGGACAAGGCAAGGCAAGGGCCTGGATGGTTCTCAAATGAGGGGGTGGATTATACTAAATAATGCACCCCCTACAGTAAAATATTCGGATATTAGAAGTCACCTTGGAGTTCCGCGCCCTGTATAAAAGGCACGCGGCCTCGTGCTTTTATATGGTCACGGAACTCCTCGGTGACTTCTAATATCCTTATAATTTACAGTAGGGGGTGCATTATTCACTATATAACCTACCCCTGTAGTGGATTTCTATGGGAGGAGCTGTAAGAATATATCCTTATAATCTTACAGTTCCAGGAGGAGAAGGAAACCAGAAGCCACAAAGGGGTAGGTTATAATAAATAATGCCCCCCGAACTGTAAATTAAAGGGATATTAGTAGTCACCTCGGAGTTCCATGCCCTGTATAAAAGCTATTTGTCCTGCAGCCTTGTACTTTTATATGGTCACAGAACTCTTTGGTAAATTCTAATATCCATATAATTTACAGTTGGAAGTGCATTATCCACTCTATTACCACTGGTCTAAAGTATTTATATTTATGTCACCATAAGTATTTCTAAATATTCCTAATTCAAATATATATATACATTCATAAGCAATAAAAAGGAATAAAGATTAATGCTGAACTTTTTGGTGATAAATCTGGAGAAAGTTTGTGAGGAACCCAACTGTGATTGCTAAGTAGAATATGTTGTTATGTTTGTAAAGGTAAATAATTATTCCCTTCCCTAATGGTGTATTATAAATAGTGAAGGGTTAATAAACCTAACATGACAGGAATAGTTATCATGTTTGTGATAAGTGTAAATAAGAGCAGTTCCCCAGTCATTATAAAATGATAAATCTCACCAGTAAAGGGTTCATATTTCCATTTGTATCCTCTCACTACTCTGGAAAGATCTCCATCATTTCTCTTTCTGGAGTAACCCAAAGCCCACACATTACATAGCAGATAACACATGGTTTCCTAGTCCTTTCAGCAAATCATTTGTTTGTGATATGACAGACATTCACACATATACAAACACAAAGACTGACAGACAGACATTCAAACATGCACAGACATTCACACAAATACACACCCAATGACTTGCACACACATAGACTGACAGACATTCACACACACAACGACATTCACACACATTTACACACCGACTGACAGACATTCACAGACACACACTGACAGCCATATACATAGACTGACAGACATACACACACAGTGAATAAAGAAAGAAGCACCAGAAGCTTAAGATATTACAGTTGATCCAACATTTGTCCGATCAAACATGGGATCAATTGTAATAACGTCATACAGGCTCATTTAGCTAAAGTTGCTATAGCTCTGGGTAAATGTTAGGTTCATGAAATGAATTCCTGGAAAAGAATTATAGCGGCTCTGGGTAAATGAACCTTATAGTCTATGGCCAGCCTAATTTGGGGGTGAGTCTATTTATATTCCTCAGTCATAGATTGCAGGTCTTGATGGTCTTGATTTAATGTTTAAGCAAGGTAGGTGTATTTTCTGTATTTGTCAGACAGATGTAGGTTGTTAGAAATATAAGGTGGTGTATTTCCTTATGGTGTTACCTGATATATATATCATTGTGGCCCATCGCCTTTATGTTATCTGGGATATACCACCTCCCTGGGGTTGCATATTTAAAATACAGATGTCCTATGTTTTTATCCATCCTTTTAAATAGATTTGTAATGCGTGTGCCCACCAAATCCTATTTATTAATTCTGCTCTAGTGATATCTCCACCCTTCCATGTTTTGGCTATACGTTTTCTGGTGATGGCATGGATCTTTTTTATTAATATATTATCATATCTGTTGTATTTTGCCATCGGGAGGTTAAATAAGGCTGTATAGGGGGGAGAGGGTAAATGAGGTATCAAATATATCTCTTCTGATTTGTTTGCCAAGCTTGTTGGACTTCTAGACATAACCACCAGTAGTGAAGCTGGTCTGCTACTTCCTGGCATCCTCTAAAGCATAGGGGTGTCAGCGAAGCTGTAATCCTATGCATGGAGGCTGGAGAGGCATACCAGTTGTATAGAATTTTGGATCACAATTTCTGGACTTATAGTAGTTCAAACTAATGCCAATTTGTCCATGGAAATCAACAGCTTCTTCTTTCTGAGGTGTTGATAATGTAAACTAAATTAGCAGAATTATCAACCCCTCGGACTATAGAACAAAAGTTGGTCAAATGATATCTTTCATAACTCGTGATCACATGGTGCAATAAACTTGTAACTTGGAGAGAATTTAGACACACACGTCTGCTCAAAATGTCGCAAGTTGTGAGTGGATTGTATTATAAGTTCTGGACTAGTTCAAATCTATGCTATTTTGTCTATTGAAATCAATGGCATATTTTTCCCAAGTGGCTTATATTTTAAAACTCAGGATCACATGGTGCAATAGACTTCTAACTTGGAGAGAGTTTAGACACACATCTCATCTCTAAGCACAGGATCCAGGATTGCATCACAATTTCTGGATTTATAGTAGTTCACACAAATGCCATTTTGCCAGTGGAAATCAATTGATTCCTCTTTCTGAGGTGTTGATAATGTGACCAAAATTGGCAGAATTATCAACCCCTCGGACTATAGAACAAAAGTTGGTCAAATTGTATATTTCATAACTCGTGATCTCATGGTGCAATATAACTTGGAGAGATTTTAGATCTCTCTGCCTATGGAGGGTTTGGGCACTCCTTTCCTTAAAGGACCAGCAGAATATGTGGGCAGTGTACAGTAATTTAATTTCTTTTAGGGATAAATCCAGGGTGGCAAGTGCCCTCCCTTGCCCCTATATGCGGATGCCCATGTCCTTCACTGTTGAAATCGCTTGCCCGTGGGATATGTTCCTTCCAATTACAATCTTCTTTGCCTAGAAGTGCAAGTATATGGTGCCATGTGTCACGTGTTGCATGCATACATGCCCTACCTCTGGTCATTCTTTCAACCACGCCACATGGGGGAGGAAGGAGCTCTCGGTCTGCACTCTTGTGTGCAGCTGCCTGTTATGTAGGCCACGGGTCGCTCAGTATTTTAGTGTGCCATAAGGTGATGAGAGGTTGACTGTTGCTGGGCATCCTGAGCAAGCGATTTCAACAGTGAGGGAGTATTGGCTTGGGGCCTGTGACCTCACCTGCTGGCTCAGCCAGGTGAAGTCACAAGCCCCAAGTTGATCTTCTCTCACTGTGATTGGCAGATGGTTGGATGTGCACAGGGCCATCCACCTCCCATGGGGGAGGATGGATGAAGGACCTCTGTATCTGCAGGTTGTGGTCTGCTGCCTGTTATGTATAGGCTGCAGACAGCCGCACACAATATTTCAGCAGAGTCATTTGATCTTGAGGGAGAGGGTTGGCTTGGGGCCTGTTGCCTCACCTGGCTCAGCCAGGCAAAAGCCAATCATCTCTGTTGAAATGGCTGTCACTGTGGCTGTCAGATGGTTTGATGTGTGTAGGGTGGCCAGCTGGCCTATAGGTGTGCTGGATCGTTCATGTTTGGTTAGGGGATTAGGGATGCTGGTCTGGATTCCTTGGAGGGGTTAAAGATGCTCGATGTCTGCAGAGGGTGTAATGTCCAGCAGTCCATGGCAGCCTGTCTGCTATTTGGTACTTTGCCTTAAAATTGCAAGCAGCTTGTAGAGGTTTATGGAAATATGGGACAATCCCACTGAAATAGGTCAACCCTGTGCTTTTTTTTTTTTTTTTAAATAAAGGCACCCTTATATATATGTTGTGAATATATGACTTTTGGGCACATGCTTAATTCCTATATATTCTTTACCGTCCATTTTTTAATGACATATCCAGTGCCTAGATGGTTACCTAATATAAGATACAATGTGATGATATCATTGATCAAAAAAGATTAATGTATATTGCAGGACCCCGTTTAATACCATACTGTTTGCTCTAATACATATGATAAAATACACTATTATATATTATAGAATAAAATAGTAAAAACAGTGATTTTAATCATCTTTTTTCTATGTATTAACTTGTTTCAATGGCAACCTATTTAAATGACTGAGGGGAACTTGCAAGCATTGATGATGTCATTGATGACAACACACATTATAAAAGAACATTCTAGATAAAGTTTACTCATTTACATTTCAAATTCATTAGAGGCGAGTATACATTTTTTTGTTGTTCATCATTTAATTTCAGTTGATATCAAATGCAATAAAGAATTAATTTCAATACAAAGGGCACTGTGGGATAATTCCTTGGGTAATATTATAATTACTTAGAGTAGAAGTGCTACTGATCTGACTGACTGATACCATACTGTTTGCTCTAATACATATGGTAAAATATACTATTATATATTATAGATATAGATATAGTAAAAACAGGTGTTTTAATTTTAATCATCTTTTTTCTTTAGATTAACTTGTTTGCTTCCATGGCAACCCATTTTTTGTCCGTTATTTAATGTCAGTTGTTATCAAACGAAAGGTAGAATTAATTTCCATTCACAGAAGGGGCTGTGGGATCATTTGATATGTTATATATTAATATCCATAGTAATTATGTTGTATTAACCACAATACAGACAATGATCACAGAAACATTCTTCTATTTTCCATCATACTGTCATTTAAACTGTAAATATATTTCCCAATATAAATCTAATTTTGTGCTTTCTCACCTCCACTTATAGTCTTTCATAATGAGTTTGAAGCCTATTAGCCGATGCATAATGGAGGTAAGGCCGCCTTTTTTAAATTCCTTGTGTTAAGACAAATTAATAAATAAAATGCTTGTGAAGGTTCTCATTCAGCCAGGTCATGGTATATCTGTTGTGTTCAATTAGATCAACTGGATTTCTTGAAGATTAGCGTAACGAAAGAAAAGAGAGCGATTAGTCTTCATTAACCTTGAGCCATCCAGAAGTGATTGTGTGCAACTAGAAATTCAAATTTTAATATATATCTAATGAATTTAGGGACAGAACAGGGGTAGGAAGCAAGAGGACCTTAGTGTAAAAATGGTCAATGACAAAGGACCAATATCTTTAAAGCACACATGTCAAACTCAAGGCCCACGGGACAAATCCGACCCTTCTGCTCATTGTTTATGGCCCCCGGTGAATGTACATCACCCAAGACTTACTACACTGCTCTCCATTTGTGCAGTGTCAAGTAGCGGTGTAACTATAGATCTGCCTGTTAGACACCTGGATCAGCACTTTTTAAACAGCCAATCGGGCACACACACATACTAAGATTGATGCGACCAGCTGTTTAAAAACAGCTGATTGTGGTATCTAGCAGGCAGAGCTATAGTTACGATGCTGCTTGGGACTGCACAAATACATAGCAGAGTAGAAAGGCTTGGATGCAGTCACCTGATCGCGTACGTAGCCCGACACTGGGGAGGGAGGTGTGACAAAGGGCATTCTATTGGAGTTGGCAATTCCATTCCAACGCCAGTTAAGTAAGAGCGGCGTTCCATATGAGCACATGATCACGCCATAGACAGGAGGATCTAGTCCAAAACAGTATGCTTCCCATCCTTTCCCTGCCGAGACCTAGCACTAGGCACAAGCGTGACAGTCACAATCCTGCTCCTGCTATTTATCTTAATAAAAAATCTGTCCCATCGCATAGCCTTTTTGATTTTGACCCAGCAGTAAGTCCACTCAAACACACCACAGGTGGCAAGGTCTGTGTTTGATAGGTGCAATCCTCTCCACCCCCTACCCTAGGGTTCACAATAATCCAATAAACGAAACTGAGAAAAGCACACTAAATAAGTGTCTAATTCTTTATTTGCAAAGCATGCAACATTTCGAGGGCTGAGCAGTCCCCTTCCTGAATTCTACAGCTGACTGGTTATGGGTCTATACTGGAATACTGCCTGGTTGTATGTTTTGTAACTATAGTTAAAACTATAGCTAACAACTCTATTTCTTTAAGGAAACATCGGATTCTTCCTGGACTGAGACAGTAAGTATAAAAATGAATTAGACCAATTAAAAAAGTAGACAAAATAGTATTGTGAGTAACCAGAAACACTAAAGTTAAAAACTTACGTGCTTATTCAATAAGGTGTACAATTCTTCCCCTGTTCTTAATTTGTAGCGACCAATCAGATGTCATCAAATGTTTTCTAACTGTATTGGTTGAATTTGGTTGAAGCAAATTATCAGCTCGAGCAAAATTATTAAATAAGCCTGTTAAATTTTAATATGGATGGGATCCATAGCTGATAATACCCAGAGTCCCATTATCAATGCTGTCACTATATAGTGATTGGGAAAGAATGTTTGAAATATTCAACTTTATAACCATTAACTTTTTTTTTAGGTCAGAAAAGTTCCTGTGGTGTTTGAAGTAAGTAGAAAGCAAAAGTTTACAAAGTTACCATTTAGATACTAAAAATATCCTACTATTTCATTTCATACAACCACATACATTAGTGATGTCCATGTGTGACATTGCAAAAGCTATAAATGTAACTGACCCCTTGTACAGGAGTGTAATGACAGGGGCCCTAGCCCTCCTGCAGGCTTGGAGGCTGGGCCCCTGACACACCCCCTCCATTTGCCCAATCAGATTTTTTAAACAGCTGATCGTGCGTCCTCAGTAAAGATATACGTGGTACCGGTACTTTAAACAGCTGATCGTGTGCATGACTGAGGAAATACAATTAGATGTTTTAAAAAAGCTGATTGCACATGTTAATAAACAAACACTGTTTGCTATAAAGTCTGGTGTACGCTAATATGTTGGATGTACTTTAATTATATGCATTGGTGTGTGGAGCAGTCCGGGATGAATTTGAGGCTGCTGTAGCTTAGGTATGCTACTGCCCTTATACATGACAACATTACAATCCATTTATAAATAATAAATACATAGAGAACAAGACACTTCATCACACATCACATCATCAGAATCTTTTTATACATAATACATGGAGAACAAGGCACAATCAACTTACTATTTATAATTCTTGAGCACTGTATAGGATTGTTAAGTTGACACTGCACCAGTTCTTACTATGGCACTTGTACCCTTCCCTATGTATTTGTATGTTACCCACCTAATTAGAGTGTAAGCTCTATGGGGTAGGGACCTCTTTTCTCATGTTACATTTTTTAGGCACTTGTATATTTTATGACGTACATATTTATTTATGTAATTTTGTCCCCCCAGATTTTTGTATTCTAATATTTTACAGAGCTGCATCCCCAAGTGGAGATATATAAATAAACATATACCTACATACAAACATATATATTTGATGCTTCTTTTTCCCTATAGTTATCTGTATTAATTTATATGTTTTATGTTCTCCGCGTGCTTGCATGGGTTTCCTCCGGGCACTCCGGTTTCCCCCACATCATAAAGACATACTGATAGGTTGTATGTGTCAAATAAATGTGCTTAGATTGTAAGCTCTTCAGGGCAGGGCCTGATGTAAATGTATACATGTAATTGTAAAGTGCTATGGAAGATGTTGGCGCTATATAAATCCACAATAATAATAATAATAATAATAATAATAATCTCCAGTGGCGTAACTACCGCCCCAGCCACCCCTGCGACCCCGGGGTGCCATACGGTAGTAGGGCCTGCCACAAGCCCAAGCTGTCTTCTGTGATCAGCCGTTTTAAGCAGCTGATTGCATGTATGAATGAAACATACGTGTGATCAGCTGTTTAAAAGACCGGACATGAACTTCCAGTTCAGTTCCGAAAGTTGGGGTCCAGTCTTTTAAACGGCTGATCACGGAAGGCAGCTTGAAGGAAGGAAGGGGTCATAGGCCCGGGATCAAATCTCACTGGGGGCCCGGGCCCCTGCAGGTACGCCCCTGTGTATCTCACCTTTAATTTTGATATGGTTGCTGGAAAATTTACCTTAAATTTAACATGAGGTTGTGTTTCATTTCCCAATACTCACACATGCCCAATCCTAAACTATTGCAAGATTTTATTACAGTAGGTCACGCCTATTAATCTCTAGCTAATCCTGGAACAGTCCCTATTAGATAGGGAATCATGTGTGGCCAGATAATACGCATTCACACTGTTATCGATTTCTTCAGGGGATTACATTTACTTGCAAGTTGCAGATTATTGGTATTGTATTATGGTGGATGCTTTTAGATTATGGACTATAAAAATGTTTGTTTTACTAAAAATTTCTCTTACAGAGCCGATATAGAGAAGAGGAAGAAGAAATAGCAGTAAAAAAAAGCACGCCACAAGAGAGAGAATCAACTTTAAAAGGACTACCCTAGGGGAAGTCCCAGGCCCGGATGGTGTACATATAATATTAGTCTTTTCTCCATCTCAGCATTTGATCTCATTTTCAATTCCCTACTAAATGGGCAGGACCCCCTCCATCATTTACATCTTCATTTATTACTCTCATACCCAAACAGGAAAAGACCTGACAAACAGGGCAAAATAACACCCAATTGCTTTATTGAACTCTGATTATAAATTTTCACAAATATGGTTAATTGATTAGCTCCCTACCTCCCCATCGATCCACAATAATCAGGTGAGTTCATCACTGGGTGACAGGCGAGTAAGTAATATACTTGAAGGATTATAATATCATATATTATGATAGAGATTAACACACCTATTTTTAGTATTGAGTCTAGATGCTGAGAAGGCTTTTGATAGCTGGAATGGCCATTTATGTTCCAAAGTGACGGCCTTTGGCCTTGATGAGAATTTTCACACAAGCATTGTGGGCCTATACTCCACACCAAACAGCAGATAAAGGTCCCAGGGGCTCCGACGGCACAGTTTCCCGCTGAGCCGGGGAACAAGACAAGGGCTGCCCCCCCGTCTCTTCTCCTATACGCTCTAAGTATTGAACCTTAGCGGCAATGATTCGGGAATGCCCAGATATTCATGGCCCAATAGGGTATAAAAAATGAGAGCAAATCAGAAGCACTACCGCTGAACATGTCTATAACCTGACAAACTCCTTAAGCTCAATTTCCTATACTCAAAAACACTCATACAGTATCTAGGCATTAAAATAACTGAATGTCACTAATTTTGGCCCCCCTTATTGGCACAATGGAAACTACAAAATCTCCTGGTTTGGGAGGATACATCAATCAAAATGACAATTTTACCAAAATTAAACTATTCTCCACACTTCCAATAGATTCCCCTAAAAGGATTAGAGGCTGGCAACAAGATTTATTAATTTTGTATAGGACAACAAAGCCCACAGTATATCATGGAAAGTGGCTGTGGCCAGAAAATCCCAGGAGGACTGGGGTTTCCAACTTGCTTAAATACTACTATTTCCTCTCAGCTACGCCATCTGCTCACTGGGCACGTCACCCCGACAAGCAAGGTTGTCGAAATTGAAGGAGCTCCGATTTTTCCTTGCCCACATCTATTGACACTATTACATTCTCCCCAAAGCCCCCTCCCAGAGCTGCTTTACAGGCCCAATGTGAGTCACGGACATTATAGTCACACTAGTCTACTATCTGCACACTATAGGGCATGGCTCCACCTACAAATGGCACGCTACTACGAACCATAGTGGATAAGATCACCAGGAAAACTACACACACTTCAAAGATTTGGTGTCCAGGAGAAGGTCCCACAAACTCTATTGTATGTTACTGCCAAATTGAAACACACAAGCCGAACCATAACCCACAATGGGATATTCCCACAATTTGAAGCCCTCATATTACAAGGCTTCATATATCACATTTAAACACTATCCTCCAGCCTTCCCATTCCAACACAAAATATATGGAAAAATGAGAGAAGGCCTGGGGCCCCAATTCCTCATGACACATGGGAGAAGATCCAGTATGGGAAAATCAGCCGAGAGAGGATACAAAAATTCTCCTCTTGGTACTTCACGCCAGGATATTACACGCCATAACCACTATGTTGCCTGCAAACATGCGGAGATGCAATTCTGAAACCGGCAAATTGCTACACAATATTGGTCAGTCCATCACTCTTGACATACTGGTCTGAGGTCTGTATACTGGTGGACACTCTGATGGGACGGCCAATACAATCTCTCCCTCATCATGTTCTGCTTAACATTCCACACCCAGACTTAACGAAACACGATCAGCAATACTTAAACAACATCCTTACAGCGGCCAAATGCCTGATACCCAAACACTGGAAAGCAACCCTCACTACCTCTAGCCAGAAACTTATGGGTAGAATCCGGGTCAGGAGCACATGACAGCACAACTTTATAAAAATGGGAAACTATTTGGTACCCATGGTGGAGATTATGGGAGCTATATCCTAGAGAAAAAATACCACCATCAAACCACCATAGAACAAGACAGCTCAGTAGTCAAAGGGGAACATAACCCCCGTGGAGCCCTGGTGTTCCGGCGCTGGGTGCCGGGGCCGTCGGGCGATGACAAGCCAGCACATAGGACAGTCACCTAGGGGTCAGTATCACTTAGTCAGTATCCCTAATTAAGTGATCTCCCTTAGTTATATTTGTGTTATTATTATATATCATGTAGAACAACTGTACAAGTTGGAAGAAGAGAGACAGCATTAATAAGAGTTTACTATGCAAGTTTTATATGAATAATGGCAGAACCCTGTAAACGTACATATATTAAGTCTTTTAAGCTGTTATAAAAAATTTACAATACCAAAAAATAACTGAAAAAAAGTGATTAAAGTGATCAAACCAAACAATATAAAATATAAAACTTAAAAACATTTGAAACACACATGTCTGCAGGCGGTCATTTTACCTTTAAAAGGAAAGTAAAAGTCAGTATTAAAAAGTACATAATTATTTAAGAGTTATATATACAATTACCATCATATTTATTTTAAACTTTAAATTTGCATTTTTGTTACAAATGTAATTTTAGTCTGTATAAAGTGGTTAAGGGTTTTTAGACACTTAAATACACTTGTGCCAAGTACTTTAAGTTGATTACAATATATTTAAGGAGATATCAGTTTGTATGGCCAGCGTAATCTGCCTAAACATCAGGGGTGTGTAGCTAGAAATATTGGGCCCCATAGCAAAACTTTGGAAGGGGCCCCCAAAACCTCAAGAAGAAAATGTAAACAACTTACATTGCAGTACAGGGGCCTCCACCAACGAATTTCCAACCTCTAAGACATACAGGCACTCACACACACACACATTACCACTCTCGACATAGAGGTACTCCCGCATACTCTTGACACTCAACACTCTTTACTGACAGCAATTATGCACACCCCCCTCAGACATACAGGTACTCCCTCGTACTCTCTCTAGACAGACATTCACACACATAAAATTACACACTCTCTCTAAGACAGGCACTCACACATCCCACTCTGACTGACATACAGGTACTCCCACGTACTCTATCTACTGACAGGCTCACACACTCACTGTCATACGGTACAACTCACCGGGTGGTGATCACTACACCACTGCTAACTAATAATAATTGATATTTTGGTATGTCACTTAACCAATAAAAGGTATCACAGCTCTACTTATCTTCTATAAATTCTACAACATTTTAATATAAAGAAAAGATAAAAAGCTATCTAACAAATGTTTAACTTATGGTTTGTATAGAGGCAGTTTTAGTTTTAAAAGAAAAACTCAACTGACATTTTTACAAATAAAATACATATGCAATCATTTCAAGATTTCCTTCCGAGTAACGAAGAGTAAAAGCATTTCTGGTGTCATCCACTTTTAAAAACTTAAATTTTTCGGTTTAATATCTCTATTCTTGTTATTGACTCCTTTAAAAATATTAAAATATGCAATGAATGCTTAAAGAGTTTCAGTTTGTCATTTGGGGATCTTTCTTTTTGGAAATGTTTTAATGACTTTCTAATCTTTAATTCTTAATCAGACTCTGCAATAGTCCGCTCACTGGATTCTGTCTTTAACAGCTTAAAAGTGTATCCAACTTTTCTTTTTCTTTGGCACTCTTTTGGCAGGACAGGACGTGTCAATTGAAGAGTCTTCACTATATTCCATAGATTGTTTCTTTTTTGACATAGCAGTACTTCAATCAGAGAAACAGTGGCGTAGATTGCATAAACCAGTGTCTTGTGTTGACAGCGAATCTCCAATCCAAAAAACATTTGGCATAGATGCAAATTCAATGTGTTCGTCGTTGTGAGCAGTATCTCCAATTAAAGAAACTGTTGAGTAGATTCTGTAAAATTCAGTGCATTTGCTGGCTGAGCAGGATCCCTAGTTAAAGAACCTCTTGAGAAGATTGCAGTAATTCAGTCAGGGTTATTCAATAAAAGTTATGTTTTAAAAATGGTGCTAATTTGCCCCAACCAATCAGATGTTAGCTTTCAAATGTTAAATAAGATCTGATTGGTTGGGGCAAATTAGCACCATTTTAATAAGAACTTTTATTGAATCTCCCCGAGTATCTTTGTTGGGAAACCGGATATCCAATTAAAGAAACTTCTGTAGAGATTCCAGTGATTATTGTCACAATCAAGTTTAAATTCTCTATGTTCACTAGTAAATATTCCATGATAACAGGTGCATGTCGTGAAAGATATCTAGTAGTTGTTTAATTTATTATTGTTGCCAAAATATGAGCTACAATTGTTCCCTTTTTTTCTAAAAAAAAAAACATTAATGCAGGTAACTTGACTGAAAACAAGACTACCTTACCTTATTTTAGTTTCATTTTTTTGTTTGCAAAAATAACCTTGGATTAAAAGAAAGGTTTGTTCAGATTAGTCGGTAACCATAGTGCGGTATATTATGCTATATAGATAACTATGGGCCAAACAAGAACCATAAGACTATCAGTGTATTACGTCGGTAAGGTAGTTAAAGGACAATTCTAAAATATATTCTTAATCAATTGAAAATTGGAGTTTAGTTCTCCTTTAATTACATTCTCCAGACTTCCTCTAAAACAACCAATAAAAACAGTAAAACTCCAGTCAATGTCATTAAAATTAAAAGGAACTAGATAAAACTTCCTGACCCAGTCACGGGCTTCTTTGCTAATTCTTCCTGTAGGATGGCTAGGGACTAAGAATAGGTATAACCCTCTGTATATGTTTCTGCCTTACCTTAGCGCTGAACATGTGTAAAGCACATATAGTCATTCACAAACTAGGGGATACTAGAATTGCGGAAAATAAAGAAAACAACTAAGTAGTAGGATAAACTTTCCTGCAACTGTCTAACAATGACGGGTTAAAACGCGGTTGAACTGCTTTTATAGCAAGAGCTCATCTTGTTCTGTGGCTTTATTCTCCTTTAACAAAGCAGTTAAAGACTGGACCTTATAAAATATGTGATAGGATTCCTTATAACAATTATATAAGAAATGGATCTTCACCTGCATGATGTGGAATTTTTCATATACCGAAATATCATATATTTAAAAAAACTTCAAGTAACCTCACCTGCATATTCTCATATTTATTGACATAAGAAAAAAAAAATAATACAATAGCATTAAAATCACCTATTATAATACAAATATTTTCATATAGAAAAACTTCAAAAATGGTGTGACAATTTTATGAGACTTGTTATATTCTTTAAAGGACCTTAAAACAAACAAACCAACCTACTTAACTTTTAAAAAATGCCACTACTGTACCCCCTTTTTCAAACAATTGTAAGTAACCTGTGTACTGGCAATCTGGTGGTTAATCAAGTAGTACCTAAGTATATTGCACATCTTCCGAATATAGAGAGTACAATGCTTTGTTTCATTTTGTGCTGTTACTATGATAGGAGATAGAACAAACAACTGCACTGTAAGGGGTTCGGTTTACTTTACAACTTTCTTCCCACCCACAAACTAATAAATCAGTATTAAAGGCCACATACACACATTCATTGCATTTGTTTTTCAATGTATTTTGTAAGCAAGATTTTGTGCATCTGATTGTTTTCTTGGAACAATTGTCAATTCAATTTAATAATTGCAGCACTTTTAAAAGTAGGTGTTATTGTTGTGCAATATACGTTGAGTCAGAAGGAATTTTTTCCCCCTTTTTAGCTGGGGTTTTTGCCTTCCTCTGGATCAACTGTTAGGTAAGGTTAAAAAAAAAAAAAAAAAAAATATATATATAGGTGAATAGGGTGGACTGATGGACGTATGTCTTTATTCAAACTTAATTACTATGTTACTATAGTCACATAAAGGATATTGCAAAATGTCCAAATTGTTTCCCCAAAGTAAAAATATAAGTGGTATCCATTGTTAAAGGGGAAGTTGATGGTGCTGCTGGGAAAGCTGGTGCCATCACGCTTAAAGGGAAAGCGGGGCCATACGCTTTAAAGGGAAAGCTGGGGCCATATGATTAAATGGGAAGTTGATGTGAGGCTCGAAAGTGTATCAACTTCCCCTTTAACAATTGGATACAACACCTCAGACTTATTTTTTAGGGTAAAGGTTTGGATGGATCCTTTGCAAAAACGTGCAATGCCAAGTACTTGATAGTAATATATATAAGAAATGGTCATGTAACCTCACTTGTATATTATATCACAAACAAACCTTATCTCACATTAGAAGTAAATGGTGTTTAGGTGATATTTCTATATTTATGTACCCTTAAATATATATATAAGAAATGGTCAGGTAATCTCACCTGCAATTAGATTACCAACAACAGGGATTCTCATACAATGTGCTTCCATATGTTGAGCACGCAAACAGGTGCCTCCAGATGTTATAAACTACAACTCTCAACATTTCTGGTCTCTATATAGTAGAGGAATGCTGGGAATTTGTAGGTTTTCAATCTTCTTGAGGCACATTGTTAAAATCTGTAGTTTAATAGTAAGTGAAGACATCTTGATATAAAGCAATACCTTTTATGTCTAGCTAAAAGATTGTTAAAATAGTCTACTACTATTAACAGTAGTGGAAATGCTTGGGATAGTAGATCTTGCCGGCTACGGGATGGACATCTGTGATGTTACCGACATTATCATTTTATAACCACTGCAAACTGACACTGTCCTTACCTTCTGAGGATTTCAAGACTGCCTTTGCTGTGCACTACAGAGAGGTTGATATAGGGAGTGGAGATCAGACTAGGCTGTTAGTATGAACTATTAATTAATATGGAAAACCTGCTGGGTCCTAATGCTTAGTTTCTTATCATTTAACTTTACTTGTTGGGCTCAGTCTGAACTCTCCACAGACACCTCCAAAAGATGTGTAACTCAGATGGCAAGGGGTTGGGGGTCTGGCACATGACCTTGGATTTCTGATAGCCTGTCCAAATTTTAAAGGAGTCAGTAAATGGCATTACAATGGTGCCGGACCTTTTCGGACCCTTTGACCTGTTGAAAATATATATAATTGCTTTATGGGGCCATAGACGGTGCAACCTTTATGTACGAGGTCCTACGATCACGAGGATGTACGAAAGTTGATGGTTAATGTAGCCGACTTAATCGGGTCCAATGTTTATTGTTGGATTTAGATTGTTGTCAAATTTTATCTTGCGTTGCTGAAAAATTTAATTATAAGTTATAATCTAGGTTGTGATTAAATCATCTGAAAGTGTAAATTAAAAAGTGATATTAGACACCTTGCAGTTCCTAGCCCTGTCTAAAAGTTATTGCCCTGTGTCCTCTTACTTGGATATAGTTATGTAACTCCTGTTTACATATAATATTGTAATATTTGATATTTTTGGTTGCGTTATCCACTATCTAATTGCTTTTTTCTAAATTTATTTTCCATGTGGTTTATGATGAAACGGCCTTTCACGCTATTGACAATACACTTTGTAAATATTGTGAAAGCCCATTAATTCTTTTGTTATTTTTGCATCTGGTAGTGAGCACCTAATTTATTATTTAGAATATATTACAAATGTAATCCTCCATGTTTTACTCCACTCTGTTAGTTGGCACATGTACTCATACATATTAAAACATATTGTCAAAATATGCATGTGTGACATTAGTGCATTCTTATCTGTATCCATTAATTCATATCTTGAACACCTTTATTGTTAGTTGTTTTACTTCTTAAATGATATTGTTTGAGCACATACAGTGTTGAGTGTAATTATTAGTAATTCAATACCAATAATGGCACCTGGAGTTTCTGATGTTTAGCTGTGTCCACTTAGTGTACAACATGTGAGAGTACGGTTTATTATTGTCATGTCAATTGTGTTTGGAATGCTAATGACATAGCAACATGTGCATATGGTACAAATTTTAGCGTTGTATTTTGCATATATATTCCCGTTGGTATTTTGGCCAGTATCTTTATTTTTTCTCACCATAAATGACATCAATTTACACCATCCATACATGGCAAAATGATGGTAGTGGAATGTAATGAATATTCCTGAAGACATGTTTAGGAATGTTTGGCCCCTCCAAATTGTAATGAAACATGTGATACACCTGTGAATAGTCAATGCGGGTTATTACTGTGTTAAGGGTATGTTAGCGTTCAGAGGATTGTTAAAAGTGTAATTTGGTATATATAAATATACCACCACTCCTGAACTTTATACATATTGAAATATGAACTGTAGATTGTGAAAAACATCATTGTAATCTTATCATTTACAGGGAAATACTTGTCACTCCAGAAGCATAAATTATAATATGCGGCCTATGCCTGACCTATCTGCCTGGCACCCCACCAAACTTTCTGAAACATTTGTAATAATTAGCAGACAAAAGGAGGCAGGAGGAGATGTGTAAGCAGAGCAGTGTCTGTGCTGAGGTGTGTAGAACTTATAAGTGTCGTAGACACTACAAGAAGGCAGTGCGTAAAGGAGGGGGTGGGGAATTAAAAGTATGCAAATAAGGAGTATGGACCCTTTAAGGGAATGTCCACCCCTCTAATCAAAAAAGCATATATAGTAGAGTACCCCCCAAAACCTAGAGTTCGTTTTATAGAAAACTTTGAGCTATTATACTTGCTCCTCCTCAATCCACCGCCGCGGCTCTGCACTTCCGAGTAAGTCAGTCAATCATGACTGCCATTCCTGGAGCAGTCTCCACTGCGTCTGCTCAAGAACACAAAAAGAACAGAGCAGCTACAGTGGGGACTGAGTTAAGAACCCGGAAGTGGCGGTGGAGCGAGGACCATGTAAGTATAATAACTGTGTGGGAGCCGATTAAAAGTTTCTATAAAACAAACTCTAGGTTTTGGGGGGTATTCTACAATATATGATTTTTTGATTAGAGGGATGGACAGTCCCTTTAAGGAAAAACTATGTATGAAAAAATACTTTTACACTATTTCAATACTTAAATGCAATATCATTTGCCAACTACAGACCTATTTTGGTCTGTAGTTGATGCATGCTAAAGATGTGACTAAAATGTGATTTTTCATGGTAAAAATGTTATGTTGTTGGTATCTGCGTAAGCAGAGTATGGGTTTAACCATGTGTTTAGTATATACATATTGAAGTGAAACACTCAATGTATGATATAGTTATGGATAACGACACCCTGTAGTTAGGATGTACAGAAGAAATTAAGCAAATTTAAGATTACAAATAGTTTTCAAAAAAAAGTAGAGCAAGTTACAAAGTAATTTTAAATTACTAAAGTATACGGAGATCTAAGGAATGTTACTAAATAATTTATTTAATTTACTTGTAGAAATTTAATTGGCCAGTTTCATTGTGCGTTATATGGTTATTGAACTGGCTAGTCATTATTATCCTTGTAAGGTAAATAAAAGATTGCATGTAGTATTGTGTTGTTAACTGATATTGTTTATTTGTATACGCCATCAGTTGTAGGACAACTTGGAACATTCCATGTATGTTAAAATAGACACTTTTGCAGAAGCAATAATAAATTGTGATTGTTGTTGCCCTCATACATGGACTTCAGATGGATTCGATTTTTCCTATCATAGTCCTATGCCACATTAAGTATTGACTGTGCATGCTGTCTTGAACAAAGTCATATGTCAGTGACCACTTGCCACCATTATAATGTGTCCTCAATCACACACTTTTAAAATAAAATTTCATATTTAGAATAATTGTTAAAAGACCAATCACTATGCAAATGTTTTTGTGCTCTATATAAAACCACTGGCCATTGCGGTAGCAAGCATTCTGCTAGCCTATGTGCAACTCATGGCTATGCCTATGTGAAAGTACAATACATTTGTTATCTCTAAAATTACGGAGATACCATTCATTTTGCCTTGCTAAAAACAGGGTGTTTGCATGCAATGGTCAAGGGTTTGGAATGGCCTGTATGCATTTCGTATACTTTACATGTCTCTCCTAACATTAATGGCCAAAAATTTGCAACATGTAAATATTAAATGTCCTGATTGAGATTCTGGACCTGAAAGGCAAGGTAATGTATCAAAGGAAAAACATCACACATTGTGAGTTCTCTTAAAGGAACACTAAACCCCGAAAATTAACTGTCCCATTCGTTTCTATTATTCACAGGGAGGTGAGAACGCTTATTCTCACCTCCCTGTGAATAATAGGACGATCGGGGGACCTGGAACTTACCTACACGCGTCCACTCGCAGCCTCTCCTGCACAGAACAGCTGTTCTGTCCCGATCACGCGCCTATCTTTTGAAATTGGCGCGCATGCGCATAAGATAGGGCGCGTGGTCGGGACCAGAGCGGCTTTCTGTGCAGGAGCGGCGCTGCGAGTGGAGCGGCGTGTAAGGTAAGTTCCAGGTCCCCCCGATCGTCCTATTATTCACAGGGAGGTGAGAATAAGCGTTCCACCTCCCTGTGAATAATAGAAACGAAAGGGACATAGTTATTTTGGGGGCTTAAGGGGGGTTTACAGGTCCTTTAATGGTTAAGAGGTAGTATCTTTTTTTTAATGTATATTTTCTATGTAACGATTTGATAAACAACATTGTTAATAAAATAACATTACTGTTCTAGTAATGTTTTATTAACATAACCTTTGAACCCCAACTTTTCCCTCCATTTTCAACCCCGAATTTTTCAACCCTCTCACTCCCACCCCCACTTGGTACCGATAAGATTCCCAACCAAAGTTGCCCAAAAAAAAATTTGACACCCCAATTTTTTCCAACCCTAACTTTTAAACCCCAACTCCACCCCTAAATTTTGGACCCCGAATTTTTCCACCCTTACATTGTGACCCCCACTTGTTAACGATGACATTCCAACCCAAAGTTACCCAGACAAACTTTACAACCCCGACTTTTCCCAACCTAACTTTTAACACTAACACTTTCAATCGGTCACTTACTGCCCTCTGCTGGCCATGCCCCATATCAATCACCACCCTCACTTTTTTCACTATCCCTGTAAGTGGGGACTGAGGGCACGGTCACACTGCAACGCAAATGCAATCGCATGCGATTTCATGTGCAATTTTTTTGCGTTTGCGCTTGCTATTTCTTCAATAAGTATAGGAAAACGCATGCGAATGCGATTAAAAATGCAGAACGCAATCGCAACCCACCGAAAAACGTGCGTTTTTTTGCATTGCCGCGTTTTCAATGATTTTTTAAAAACCAATCTCAAGCGCAAATTCAAGCGCAAACGCAAAAAAGCAGCAGTGTTGGCCTAGCCCTAAGTGGTGAAAAAGTTAGTGTTGAAAATATTTCTAACACTTTCAAAGGCTCACTACTACCCTCTGCTAGCCAACCCCAACCATAAGACCAACCCCAACCCTAAACTTTGAACCCTGACTTTTTCCACCCTCACATTCCCACCCCCACTTGTTAACTAACATTCCAACCTAAAGTTGCCCGGAAAAACCTCGACAACCCGACTTTTTTCCAACCCTAACTTTTGAACCCCCACTTTCCCCCCTAAACGTAGAACCCCAAATTTTCCCACCCTCCACATTCCGACCCCTATTGGTACGATAAGATTCCAGACCAAGTTGCCCGGAAAAAAATGTTTACACCCCTACTTTTTCTAACCCTAACACTTTGAACCCAACTTTCCCCTCATTTCAGCCCCAAATTTTTCCACCCTCTCACTCCCACTTGGGACTGATAAGATTCCCAACCAAAGTCACCCAAAAAAACCTCAACACCCTGTCTTTGTACCAACCCTAACTTTTGAACCCCCACTTCCCCCCTTAACTTAGTGCCCTAAATTTTTCCACCCTCACATTCCGAAGCCCACTTGGTACCGATAAGATTCCCACCCAAAGTTACCCAGGAAAACGTTTACACCCCGACTTTTTTTTCCAACCCTAACTTTTGAACCCCAACTTTTAACTCCTTAATTTTCAACCCCAAATTTTTCCACCCTCACATTCCGACCCCCACTTAGTACCGATGAGATTCCCACCCAATGTTTCCCGGAACTAGGCTATTTCAGAGTACTTCACTAAAGGGAATGCTGGGAGTTGTAGTTTTTAAGACACACAATGGGCTGCTGTTACACAGTTTCCCTCTGTTATCATTTTGTAAAGATAACCAACTCCCAGCATTCTCTGACAGTCCTAGGCTATTTCACAGGTGCTTTACTAGAGGGAATGCTGGGAGTTGTAGTTTTGAAGACACAAGGGATGCTGTCGGACAGTTTCCTTCTGTATCACTGCACTGTTACTGGGTCACTGCAGTTAGATAACATCTGATTGGTTGAAAACTTTTGTACCTTTTTATGCATAGCCCCTAAATCTTTTCTATTCTTCCCACTATAGCTAATCTCAGAGCAATAACTAGGATGTCTTTACTTACCCTTTATGTAAGGTGAGGTTTTTGAAGATTAAGTTATGTAGAGCTCCTAGCCATTCGAGCCCTAAAGGCATACCATTTTCCCAGCTTATTTTCAGGCTTTTGGAGTCTAGTTGATTCTGATTTGCTGATTTCTTCATCCTTATTATCATTTTCATCTGAATCTTCTTCCATGTTCTCCTCTGGTCCCAATACAGATTGTTTCTATCTCTTCTTCATATTCTCTGGTGTTGATCCATATTCTCATGCTTATCTTCTTCTTTATATACCACTTTAATAAAAACAGATTGCTATCAGAAAATTGAAAAACACATTAGAGATCACTAGGACTGGTAACGGCTGAGACCTCTAACATACTCATGTCATCAGGACAGGAATCAAGTAGCATAACTATAAGATTCTCCACTTGCCCCCATTACACAGCCATTCATTCAAAAGCAACAAAAAGTAAATTTAACTCCTATCCTATCTGTTGTACTAAGAGAGATATTAAAATGGTTATTTCTCATCCCTAAGAGATCAGCAGAGCTGAAGTTGCAGCTCCCACTATATTTATCCCTTAAGCCTGGTACGTACCATTAGATCCTTTGCCCCGACCAACCATTAGGAATTTCTGACTTGTTGGCAAGGACAAAGGACTATCAGTAGCAGAAAAAGCAGCTGCAGAATACTGTTCACAGCGACCAAGCCTGCAGTCCGTAGAGGACCTTGCGATTGTCCATAGTTTTCAGGTTGCGTCTGATGGTCTGTTTGTCTGATTTGAATAATTGGTCTGACGGTCGAGAGACACCAAAAAGCCATGAACATTTTTCTGGCCAATTGACCTATACACAGATTTATCGGTCGATTGGGCCAATAAAACAGCATGGTGTGAATATAGCCTTAGAAGGGACCTACTCCTTTTAGAGAGCATCTTCCCTTTCTATGGCCCTACTCTGGGGTTAAAGGATGAAGCATTTTAGCCAGCTCCTAATAAAACAAAACTAACAACAATAAAAATCTTTTAACATTAATGTTTCCAAGTCATAGACCCTTCACTACAAGAACAGGTATTTATTGCTACTGTTAAAGATGAAAAAATGTTTCTTTTTCTGCTATCCTAATTAAACGGGAATTCTACTCATGCAAATGTCTATTTTTAAGCTCCTCCTTAATTAACATGTTCTCCAATTTTAGAGATGAAAGAATCATCGACAATAACAGGGGAGGAGCCATAAAACAGCCAATTACTGTATTAGTATAATCTCTTCAACAGCATCTGTATTTAAAAACAAAAAACTGTTTCTCTTAAATTCCAAACCTTTATGTAGATTCCAGATTTTTACAAGTCCAGTTATAGAATCTCTGGCCATGTTATCCTGTGGTGCTCCTTTAAAAATTGTGGTCAGGAGTTTACGCCCACTGGCCCTTTCATGTGGAAGTTTGGCAAGGCACAACTCCAGAAAGTTGTAAATTCTTCAGACCCTGAATAAAAAAAATAAACATAATTGCTATACCAATCATCAGTGGGTTTTGATTTAGTGCAATCTGTAAATATCCAAGTAGACGTCTATCAAATACATTTAAAACACGAGAATTACTCACCATGATGAAGACCTTAGCATTGGTCTTTCCCCATGAAGGATCAGATCTTCTGTCTGCAGAATATTTACAAAAAGCTAAAAGTTATAAAAACAAAAACACAGAGAAACTCTTTATAATTAAATTTAATAAAGAAAATACAGTAAAAACACAGGAAGCGTTGATTTAAAATGTCTGATACAGAAGCACCCTATGTTGATGTGGGGGTAGCGAATGTTGTGTGCTCTGCAAACGGAAAATGTATTGTGTGACAAAGGGATTTGAAGACTCGTGGGGCAGACTAAACTGGATTATACAGGAGGAGGACGACAGCAACTTTCAGGCAGTAAAGATAGGGTATGGAAAGGTGCTAGAACAAATAAAAATTTTTTTTAATTAAAGCCACAGTATCCCAGTAACATTAAGTTGTATTTATAGTGCACATTGGTTCCTTGCAGTATGTCATGTGTCAGTTGTGTCTTTTTTGGGGATATTATAACAGTTTACTTACGTGGGCATCCTTCAGTCTTACGTGAGCACCTTCAGCCATCTCTATTAAGATTATGCCATATGACCAGATGTCACACTAGAAAAGAAATTTTAAAAAAAATTTTAAAAATTTTATAAGGAAATTAACCACATCGACTTACCAAATTCCATTACCATAAAGAAAGTGATCAGACTAAAGCGGCCATACACTAGGCAGACCTTAGATGATTGAGATATCTATCTAATATCTAAAGACCATATTTTACAAGCAGCGGTTTATTGAGATGTTCCCATCTGACCCATTCATTTTGTGATCTCAAATTGATTGTATGAAAGTAATGGGATAGGTGGTTCTAGATAGATTAGACATTTATCTTATGAGAGATTGGACATCTGTCTGTTTCCATAATGTATGGCCACCTTAAGTTCCAAATTTTAACTGAGACTGTTAGACTAGTGCAAAACATTAATACCGTATATACTCGAGTATAAACCGACCCGAGTATAAACCGAGGGTACCCATTTCTACCTAAAAAAACTAGTAAAAACGTTTGACTCGAGTATAAACCGAGGGTAGATGTAAATTCATTTATAATGCCACCCAGCAGCCCTTCCACTGCAAAGAGACCCAGCACCCCCCACCCCACCCATAAACCACCCCATGCAAATACATTGAAAAGCATGACCCTTATATATTGGGCTGAGTGCTGGTAAAAGGTTCTTGGACTGGTTTCCGGTGTGGCTGTCTGCAGGCTCCTCCATTATACCGGTAAGTAGGGTCGGTACAGGTAGGGTCCGGCTGATTATGTCAGCAGAGCGTGCGTGCACGTAAGTTACGCACGTCCCGCACTCTGCCTCTTACAGCTCTCACTGGTCTGCCTTTACAGCTGCGCTGCTCTTAACAGCTCTGCCTCTTACTCTTCACGCTGGTCTCCCGGTCTCGCTCTTTTGTCCTGCAAACTCCGGACTGCATCAATAGAAAGGTACCAGCTACTACCGGTATTTGCCAACGTTTTTTCAAGATGATTTACCGATGACTCGAGTATAAACCGAGCCTAGATTTTTAAGGTTTTTGGAACCTTAAAAACTCGGTTATAACTCGAATATATACGGTTGTTCATTCAAATCATTATTACGTAAAGTAAACTGGATTTCTTATCCGTGATATATTTACCCACCTAAATAAGAACAAAGAGAGCAATATAGGAATAAGAATATAGGCAATATAATGATTAAATCGTAACTTACCATAACATTGTATCCTGTGCTGGTGTCATTTAAACAGCTAAGGACTTCTGGTTCCATCCAGTATGTGGTGCCCACACAATCGCTGCTTTATCTTCAGGAGCATTAAATTGTATGGCCAAACAAAATCAGCTGTGATTACATGACATACATTATTAAAATGGATAATTAGTAAAATTACACAGACAATTCAGCTATTGTAACACATTTCATTTTAGGAGCCATAGGGCTAAAAGAAAGTTAGACCTATAAAGTATTATAAATAGCCAATGTTGAATCTAATAAAAAAATAAAATGTAATTATTGATTGCATTTCATGTCATGCAATGATCGATTTATATTATATATATTCAAAGGTACATGTCAACGCTTAAAATGAAAAACTGGTGACTTCTCAGTTATCTGAATTGGGGGGGGACTGATTAGGAACATCAAAAGTGTAGCAAGGACAGGTCCGATTTTAGTTTGATAAATCTGAAGCTGTTCATTTAAAGACTGTGTATTTTTCTTACCTATTTTTACTCCACCATCAATACAACAGGATGTTAGTCCTTTCTTTAATGTCTCTGTGGGCAAATCATTGAGTGGAGGTAAAGCAATCCCTATGGAGATTGACAAATCAATAACAATTGCTTTAGTTTAGCAATAAATGTTAGATCATATGGAATCTTATACTGAAAAACATTTATCATAAACTTTGGTAGCTCAACAAATTATAATTGCAATCAATTTTAAAACACCATCCATATTCCTGATGAGAAAATAGTTAGATGCCTTACCTGCAGTATCTCCCTGAAACATACTGTATCCAGTCCTCCTTAAAATAGTCTTGGCAGACTGAATACTGGGTGTTAAGGAGATTTACTAGAGAGCCTCCTTGACCATACTCCATTATGATCTGCAAGAAAATAAAAATATTCAATTAAACTGTAAATGGATTCAGTCACGATAAGAATTCACTTGTATAAAAAATATGTTCGGAAACCTCGAAGTCCGTCAGTTTTAATATTTCATATATTTCCGAGAACCGTTAATACGAAAACGGAACGAAAACGGAATGGACCGGTTGAAAATTCTATCAAGAATTGAAAAAATAATATTGAATAATCGATTAAACCCATCAAAATTGTAAAGTTTTTCCAAAAGTTTCAGTTTAAGGAAAGTTCCGCAGAACTCTAAAGCTGGTTGGTTTCAATCAAAGTCAGGTTAATAACGAACCTAGAACCCATCCCTAGGTTACGGTAAAGGTTATGGTCACATTATTTATATTCTATCAGTAGATGAAGGAGAGATCCCTCATGTATACTATTAACCAAGTATATTGAGATGCTTTTACCCATGACGTCTCAAGTGTGTCTCAAGGTCATAGTGGGTGAAGGCTTCCAGTCCCGAATGACATTGCTGTGGTAAGCTTTTTAGCATAAAACCTTCATCTAATTCTTTTATCTGGTTTTAAAAACAATAAAGGGTTAAGTTCCTACATTATCAGACTTCAAATTTTATGCAGTATCAGAAAGAAATACACATTTTATATCATTTAAATTGCTATTTAAAAGAAGTAAACCCAAATTTGTTTACTCCAGCCTCTGAAAACATCTTTCTAAAAAAACCAATAAATTCTAAAATCCCACCCAGTAAATAGAATCAAAGTAAATGAAAGCCCCTAAACACTAGATAAAATAACTGAATGTGCAGTATCTAGCCACACCTCCTAGATTAGCTAAGGTTTCCTGCAGTAGTCCGATGCTATAAATTTCATCAACCAATCGGATATTAGATTAATGGGTTTATGCAGTTGGATAACATCTGATTGGTAGCAGCACATTAATAGGACAGGCAAACAGACACCATTCTAAAATGGGCAACTTTTACTGCTATTTCTTCTTCCTCTCTAAATAACATACATACTGTATAATCTGTATTGTTATAATGTACAGCGCTGTGTCCCCAAGTGGCGCTATATAAATAAACATATACATACTGTATAATCTGTATTGTTATAATGTACAGCGCTGTGTACCCAAGTGGAGATATATAAATAAACATATACCTACATACAAACATATATTTGATGCTTCTTTTTCCCTATAGTTCTCTGTATTTATTTATATGACTTTTTTTAGGGTCCTAGAAACAAATTAGAATCTTTGGAACTAATTGGCATTGGAGGATATGGAAAGGTCTATATAGTAAGCTTCTATAATAAATATAGTGGGAGCTGCAACTTCTGCTCTGCTGATCTCTTAGGGATGAGAAATAACCATTTTAATATCTCTCTCTTAGTACAACAGATAGGATAGGAGTTAAATTTACTTTTTGTTGCTTTTGAATGAATGGCTGTGTAATGGGGGCAAGTGGAGAATCTTCGTTATGCTACTCGATTCCTGTCCTGATGACATGAGTATGTTAGAGGTCTCAGCCATTACCAGTCCTAGTGATCTATAATGTGTTTTTAATTTTCTGATTAGTAAATCTGTTTTTATTAAAGTGGTACATAAAGAAGAAGATAAGCACGAGAATATGGATCAACACGGCAATGAGGAAGAGAATATGGAAGAAGAGTATAGAAACAATCTGTATTGGGAACAAGAGGAGAACATGGAAGAAGATTCAGATGAAAATGACAATAAGGAGGAACATGGCATTGCCTGGATTGTCTAAGTTACTGGCTGTTCTGCATTTTTTGGGCAATGGCACATTCCAGCCTGTGACGTCACATCTCCTTGGCATGAGTCAGCCTTCTTTTTCTAGGATCCTTCCCAAGGTTCTGGGTGCAATTTTGCCCTTGTCACAAGAATACATCCACTTTCCATCCAGTGAGTCAGAGTGGCAAAACATCAAAAAAGATTTTTATCTGCAAGGGGGTTTTCCTAACTGCCTAGGAGCCATTGATTGTCCGCATATTGCGCTGGCACCACCTAAACAGAGAATGGAAATGTATCTTAACAGAAAACACTTCCATTCTCTGAATGTTCAGGTGGTGTGTGATTCCCACCTGCGCATTATGAGTATAAACAGTGCGTTTCCTGGAAGTTGCCACGACTCCCATATTTTGCGCCAGTTTGCTCTCTACCGCAAGTTTACCAGAGGACAGATGCCAGAGGGCTGGCTTGTGGGTAAGTCTTTCTTTCCATAGAATGTGTATGTAATGTGTATAAAAATGACTTACATAGATACGTTTGCTTCCAAACAGGAGACGCAGGGTATGGGATTCATTCCTGGCTCATGACCCCCCTGAGGAATCCAAGGACACCTGCAGAGAGGCGCTATAATTTAGCACACTGTCAGACAAGAAACGTGATTGAAAGACTCTTCGGAGTCTTGAAATCACGTTTCCGGTGTCTCTCATCTACCGGTGGGAAACTCCTTTATTCTCCCGGGAAGGTGTCAGATATCATTGTGTGCGCTGTGCTCCATAATTTAGCTAGAAAGCATGTGGTACAGCTGCACAATGATGATATGCTGCCAGCAGAGGATGAGGGGCCATCTGTAGATGCTGAGGATTCCTCTGAAGATGGACAAGGGCACATTAATTGCATCTTTTTTTCAGGGTAAGTTGATATTTTAGTGTCCTAATTTGTACAATGTTATGCATGTAGTAAAAACATGTTCAATAACACACGGTATGTTAGACTGATTGTCTTATCCTTTTTTAGGAAATGAAAGAAGGCTGACCTGCCCCTAACTGGCATTGTTTTACAGATACAACTTTTGGGTATGTCAATAAGGTATGAAATCATTGCCATAGAAATATGATTTACTTTTAAAGCAACTATAACATATTGCCTTATTTAATCTGTTTTTTCAAGCATAATTCAAAGTATATAATTAAATATACCCTTTAGATATACCATTATGTATTTTTTTTATTTTCATTTGCAGCCAAATCATCCTCCGACACCCCACCCCCACCACCGCCCCCGCGAGAGGAAAAATGTAAGTGCAGCCTATTGGAAAAACCTTTTTTTTGAAATTTCTCATTTATCCAAGGCCACATTACAGCACACACGAGCGCTCCAGAAACAAGCATACAAGTGCGTGTTACCGGTGCGCTCATGTGTATTGCCTTGCGAATGCTGTACGATAGCACAATTGAACAAAAATTGAGGATCACATTGTGTCACAATATTGTGTGCTTTTTAACACGTTGATGTGTCCAAGCCCTTTATCCAAATGTTGGCATATTTTTTGACAACTTCTCTGAGAATTGTTTTAGTAAATGTATTTGAACATTTAATGACAGTGAGTTAAAAATTTTTTTTTTTTTTAGCACTACCACCAACTACCCCTCCGGGCACTCCATCGCCCCCACCGGGCAGTCCACCGCCCCAAGTGGAGGCACCTGGCATCAGCCAGACACGTAAGTGCATCCTAAGCAATTTTTTTATCTTTTTATTGACCTTAATTGTCAGCAAATAATTAGTGAAATTATCAGTGATAATTAAGTGAATTTTATTATTTCACTGATAGAAATTTTTGGAAACAAATATGCAACAAATCTATTAATTTGGTTTGAGAGACAGATCTCTCATTTATCATTCCCATTTATTGTCCCCAACTCCCCATTGTTTGGGCTGTATCTTGTCCCTCTGTTTTCGAGCTTAAGTCCTGAAATTCGGTCCAAACATCCAGAATTATCCAATAAATATTCACTACATAGCCTTTTAGGAAACGTGTTAAGTTGATATTGTTAGTGTCCTAATTTGTACAAGTTAGCATTGTAGTAAAAACACGTTCAATAACACGCGGTATGTTAGGATACTGATTGATCTATCCTTTTTTAGGAAATGAAAGAAGGCTGAGCTGCCCTAACTGGCATTGTTTTACAGATACAATTTTTGGGTTGTCTGATTATGTATAATATAGTGTTTAATTATTCTTTTTGAAGAAACAAACTAATTGCAAACAATGTGAAAGGGTACATTTCATTGAATCTAGTCAAGAAATTTTTACTTCTCCTTTTAAAATCCAGCCACTCCCATCTTGTCAATCTTCTATATGTGAAACAATATATTGACTCGGTGTGAAAGTCGAACATGTAGGAGATTGTAGGCGCATCAATAATATTTTGTGATGTTATTTGTATTTGTATTTCTCATTCACTGGTTATTATTTCTATTAGTATTGTTATATTATTCAATATCAGCCCTGTTTAAAGGGCAAGTAAAGTAAAATAATAAATCACTGAAAAGTGACTTGATTTAACATAACACCTATAAATTCAAAATGATACCCACATATAGACACAGAAACACACTTGGTGGCCCACCCTTCCATTTCCATGGCAGCCTTTTTAAAGGCTAGTAAAGTAAAAAAGAATCGATCATTAAAAATTGATTTCTTTATACCTTATAAATGCACACTGATACCCACACAAAATAGTTAAACACACTATTACTGACCCACCCTTTGTTACATGGCAGCCCTATTAAAGGGAAAGTAAAGTCAAAAATAAATGATCAATTATATAAACATTGTTTTTGTCTTTCAAAATGTCATCTTCAAATATGTATTTTTACACTCCAAAATACAAAATGTTGTGTTAACACAAAACCTATACAAGTACACACAGCTACTGATGCTCCCCTACACCCAACCAACTTTTCCCTTTCCATGCTACAATACACAAATAAAAATTAAGTACTTAGCCAGAAGAATAAGGTAGAAATCATTGCCATAGAAATATGATTTACTTTTAAAGCAACTATAACATATTGCCTTATTTAATTGTTTTTTCAAGCAAATTCAAAGTATATAATTAAATATACCCTTTAGATATACCATTATGTATTTTTTTTATTTTCATTTGCAGCCAAATCATCCTCCGACACCCCACCCCCACCACCGCCCCCGCGAGAGGAAAAATGTAAGTGCAGCCTATTGGAAAAACCTTTTTTTGAAATTCTCATTATCCAAGGCCACATTACAGCACACACGAGCGCTCCAGAAAAACAGCAATCAAGTGCGTGTTACCGGTGCGCTCATGTTATTGCCTTGGAATGCTGTACGATAGCACAATTGAACAAAAATTGAGGATCACATTGTGTCACCATATTGTGTGCTTTTACACGTTGATGTGTCCAAGCCCTTTATCCAAATGTTGGCATATTTTTTGACAACTTCTCTGAGAATTGTTTTAGTAAATGTATTTGAACATTAATGACAGTGAGTTTAATAAATTTTTTTTTTTTTTTTAGCACTACCACCAACTACCCCTCCGGGCACTCCATCGCCCCCACCGGCAGTCCCACCGCCCCAAGTGGAGGCACCTGGCATCAGCCAGACACGTAAGTGCATCCTAAGCAATTTTATCTTTTTATTGACCTTAATTGTCAGCCAAATTAGTGAAATTATCAGTGATAATTAAGTGAATTTTTATTTCACTGATAGAAATTTTTGGAAACAAATATGCAACAAATCTATTAATTTGGTTTGAGAGACAGATCTCTCATTTATCATTCCCATTTATTGTCCCCAACTCCCCATTGTGTTGGGCTGTATCTTGTCCCTGTTTTCGAGCTTAAGTCCTGAAATTCGGTCCAAACATCCAGAATTATCCAATAAATATTCACTACATAGCCTTTTAGGAAACGTTCTTATACATGTAATATATTACTAATGGATTGGACAGTGATTGTTGAAATAAAACAATTTTTTTTTTACAGAAGCAGGACCAGCCTCTCCAGGCCCTCCACCCTCTCCGGTGGCCATGATTGAAATTCTTAAGTAAATCATATGCAACGTTAATAAAAAGTTATATACAAGACTATAAATATCTGTATTTTCCCAGTGTAAAATCCACACTACATGATGCAACAATGGGTATTGTGGGTTTGACAATGCTTTTATGGGGGCTGCACCACTTCCAAAACATTTGTATGTAGCACAGTCCTAGTGATACAAAACCAAGAATGTTCTGATACAATTTCGAAATAAAGGTAATGTTTTATGCCAGGATTACCTACTGCTATTTATCAGTGATCCCCCATGATGCAATAATATCACTTTAAGTGGAACTTCAGTGATAATATATATACTTTGAACATCTTATCCATCCCAATGACCTTAATCTGCCCATTCAGCATTATGTCTGTGTATAAATAAATGCAACGGAAACAGACTTCCTGTTTGCAGGACCCCTAATAGAGATCATTATGGTCTTGCCCTTGACCCAGTCCCTGGGTTGATTCAGTTGCTGCTCAGTAGAGATCTGAGCATGTGTGACCCATCCAACAGCCAATCAATAGAAATCACTGTTACCATAACTAGGTATGCATAATATAAACTAAGATATTTCCAAATCATGATATTTTATACTGAGCTTTCCTTTTTATGACATACCACAACATTATTGCATTGCAGTACCATGTATGTGTAACTAAATTGCATCACCCGCATGGTGCTTTAGGAAATGTGCTTGAACATCAACACAATTCTCTCAATATCTTCCTCCACAGATTACCAGAATATACCACGGGATATCCGCCACATGGGGCGGCGCCTGGACTGCCGCCTGACAAGACTGGAGAGGAGGGTATCCAGGCTGGAACCACACTGATTTTTTGAGTTCATTTTTTTTTTCCTGTAAATAGTTTTTAAAAAAATCCAAAATAAACAAGAAACTTAATATATTATTATTCTATATAAAAACTATTTGATAAAAAAAAAAATTTTGGACTTTATTTTTTGATATATCAAATTATTCAGATAGATTCATAATCAGTTTTTAGTATAAGTGAAAGAAGGTGATGGGGGTACTGGGTTACATAATGTCCACTGCGGTTTGCCACCATTGTTGTGGGGCCAGGCAGGCTTGGCCCCACTGGACATACCCCTCACCCCATTGGCTTCTCTCCCTCAGAGTATGCTTCATGAAAGGGAAAGTGGGTGAAGGGGATACGGTTTGTAGGAACAGCAAAATTGAGTTACAGCAGGCCCACACTTTGTAATATGGAGTATTAAACATCAAGGTTAGTCCTTAAAAGGACTGTTGGGTCTCAAGATGTGTGAATACAGGGGTGGGTAACAACAAGTGCTAAACCACCCCACTGAAATCCACACACAGAAAGCTCAAAAAAAGCACAAAAATCTCTCTCCAACTCCTACACTGTCAGGTTTCCACTAAACACTCCAACACACTTACAAAATTGCGCCTGTGAAGCAGCCTTTTATACCCAGGGGGCTGGCAATAATCATGTTAGCTGCCATTGGGTAATTTGGGACATGTGTCTTGCTCAGTCTTGAAAATAATCCCCAAAATGCTGAAAATCCGCGATTTTAAGATTCTCGTATTGTCCTGTTTTTTAGAAAATATGAGAATTTTAAACATTACGAGGATACTTTGTACTTCGAAAATATGGTGATCCTCGTAATTTCCAACATGTTTAAAAATATGGGAAATCCGCGGTTCGGTAGTTTGGAAGGCGGAAAATCCGGAATAATCCGCCGTTCAGGGGTTCAGGTCCGCGAACCGGCCATCCCTATTCAGAACATAGCCTTTGTGTCCTCTAGTTACCCTGTATACCATAAGCTTACCCTATGGTATCCTCTTTCAAACCTGAAAGTGACCTCATGTGTTCATTTTTCAGCCAGCTGCTGATAAACTACAAATTACTTTATCACATGTTGGTAATTGTAGTTTACCAGCTATGGGAACACAATATAACATCTGTGTTCTACTGGGATAAGTATCTGGAAACAAAATACAAAAGCAAAAGTGAAGGTCACATCTCCCAAAAGTTAACCTTAAAGAATGTCTATATATTTAATTAGGATAATTTTTTTAATTTTTATATTTTTGTTTTTTTTTGTAGATCTGGGAACACCTCTTTCTTGACAAATACAGTTTGGTCATGTCTTTTTTGTGTTTAAAGTTTGGTCTTTTACATTAATTTAGTGGCCATCTCTTTTCAATAAAGCACAAATATCAAATAGCTGGAAGTATGTGTAATTATTCCTATTTCCAGGCACAATATTCCAAATGCATACCGGTATGTCTACTATGGTATTAACAAAGATGCAATAATATACTTTTAAGAAGACCTAATTGACTATTACAAAGAAAATTCACATTTGTACTTTGCTTACAGAGTTCAACTCTCAAACTATTCCCCTTAAGCAGTCTACACACAGTATTGCTAAAGGCCCGATACCGCTGAATACATTGGTATCAGGCCTTTATTGGTACTGTGTGTAACTTGCTTTTGTGAATGAGCAAGTGTGTTTGGGAAAATAGGAATAAGTTCCCTCGGACACGGCAAACTCCCTATAGGGGAGTCTGCTGCGTTCAAGGAAAATGCACAGTCCAGAGTGTTCTCATATAGGGATAAGCCTCGGAACTGTGTGTATGCAGATGTTAGAAAAATGACAGACAGGATCTGCAAGATGGGAAGGTGAATTGCATGTGTATTGGCACAAAGCATCACCTCTTCAAATATGTAAGTCACTGATGTCATACTTGTGGACTTTGTTATACAATTCACAGCATTCCAGAATGCTTACTGTAGACAAAGAATGGTGTGAGTTGAAACGTTACATCTGCAGTGGCCTGGACTTTTTTAAATGCATACTAGATATTAAGCCCTTACAATAACGGGCGCAACTATCCCAGTGCCCCCCCTGGTGTCCCAAATCCAAGGGTCCCCTCTGTCCAATGCCAACCTTACCGTGGCATGTTCATTGGTGTTCTGCCTCTAGTGTTGGGCCAATATGAACTGCCAATATTCTCCCTTAGTGGTAAGTAAATATAAACTGCAGTGACACACAATGACTCACATACGCACAGAAGCACAAAGTATGGCGATTGGATCATAGCACATTTGGAACAATGGTTGTTGCAATGGAAAAGCTACAATTGCAGATGTTCAACCTTGCTATGGGCATTCAGACATTTAACATCACCCATACAGTCAATATGTACGCACATTGCTGTATTTCTGACGTCCAAAACACAAGTCCAACAGGCTCACTTTAGGCTGTATACAGTGCTCTTTGGAAGTCATACTAACAGAGATCCCTCGTGGACCCCCTGTGTTATATTCATTCACTGATTAGCCCTGTATGGCTATATGGACCCTTTATTAATGGCCTTCTTAATCAAGTAGATTATTGTCTCTGATAATGTAACAGGCTTTCGAGATGGAGTGTTTATTGAGACATGAGTATATTGCAGCAATATCCTTGAGCTATATGTATTCAAAATGAGTCCATTTGAATATGTTGAAATGGAGGAAAATGTGGACCAGCACCTACAACCCTTATAACCAGACCTTTTCCTACCTACTAACTGCACCAGTTAAACCTATATAAATTACAAAACTGGGTAATCCAATGTATAGGTCATATCTATAAAGTTCTCATAGTTGGAGAACGGCCAGTTAAGGGCCGAACGCGTCATATGCATGTATAGAATACATTTTTCATTGTTGAAAGATACCCAGGATGCCCCGTTTTCTTCGGTTAATGCTCTATCTCTATTTTGTGCGGGAGCCCAGGAGCAGTTGGTCAGTGAGGATTAGGAGTGCTGCTCCCATCTTGGGTTATAGTTTACATAAGTTCTAACAATATGATACGATAAACTAACATAATGATATCAATGGCATGTGATTAAATTTGTGCTTTGTTGTGTGTGCAACACATATCTCACATCGCTTTATATTCCTAAAGAGCTAACTTGCCATACAGTTTAATTGTGAAAATCTTACATTCAAACCTGATATAAATCATCAATTAAACCTCAATTACTAAACACCGCTGAAATTCCTAATTGTGATACATAGCAAGGGGTGGATGTGATAAGTGTTAGGAACATAATTACTAGTGTGTTACTGCCAATGGGTGAAACTGTATTTCGCACGGGGACGAGCCCCTGATGTCATGAGAAAGCCAAGGCTGTTTAATAAAGAGTGTAGAGAAAAAAAAGAAAGTGGTAATTAAATATTTGTCATCGCAATGTAAGATACCGTAACGGTATGTAAAAATATGGAGTAGGGAGCTACATTCCGATAGTAAGTAAGGAGTTATCACTCATATTTCATGTTATTTATGTTAATATCCACATGCATGCCGATACATTTGTAACGAATGATATACGTGGTTTGTTTGATTGAAAACAAAAGGATAGCCAGATGGACAGAAAGAATGCTAAATTTGGCTGGATACATTCTCTGTCAAAAGAAAAAGATAGATATAGAGACAACACACCGCAGAGAGAAGTTTCACTAACCATATAAAACATTGTAACCAGTGCAGGGAATGCCATGGTGACAATAAATATTCATTGTAAGAATAAAAGGGTGCATTATTCTACTAATGCATGAGCCTCACCCATCCATACCGTTTTTTTCCTGATCTGATCTCTAGCCCACTCCTTAGAAACCTCATACTAATAGTAAGACTTAAAAGGAATGCCCACACTTAAATTGGGTGTTAAATAAATGGGAAAGAGTAGAGACACACAAAAACTATCGGGGAAACAGAGACCTCTTTTTAAAGAAATTTATTTAAGCAACAGAGAAATTTAAGTTGTAATTTTAGTCAGGTGCCTAACATCGGAACATCCCATTGCTGCTCCCATTATAATTTGGATTATGGCATATTACAAAATATTTTGAGTATGGTTCATTAAAATAGGAGGTTATTTTGTTTTCTAGTACATTCTTGGATTTTTTAAAATCTTTATTAAACTCTTCCTCCTTGTATGGCACATCCCTGTGTTTATCTGCCGAATGCTTTACTAATCTCAATGAAAGGGTGGCTGCAGGATTAAACATTGACTACCCATTAAAGCAGGACACAGATAAGGGATGCTTTTGTGATATTACGGTGTAATGGCTATAAAAGATGAATTTATCCAAAATATGTGCAAAAGGCAAATCTCTTGATTACACCAAAGCACAAAAGATGACAAACAGTTGTGGTCAATCTTTTGACTTTTGAGAATTAAATAATGCATGCAAGTCTTTGATTTCCTGGAATCTTTACCTAGGGGATTCAACCGTGGTTCATTACCGATGTTCAGTTTTTACCAAAGAGAATTTATTCCTTTACCGTAGAGGGAGTGAGTGCACAAATTGACCCATATGCACTCCACAATACTTTGTATTCAAAAGGCCTTTTCATGTCATCGGGGCCATAAACGAATTCTAATAAATTCAGAAAATTCTGTATAATAAAGATAAAACAGAAACATTGCAGCCAAAAGGCCATTTTCATTATAGTAGTAATTAAAATATAAACTGCAAATTCTGCAGAACAAAGCATCTGCCCCAGTTTTTACAAGAGAACTCATCGCCTACGATTGCCAAGGGGCCACAGTAAGCACTGCAATCACTTAATATTAATGTTAACACTGTTATTTTAGGTTAGAGCATCTGCATTGCATCCTTTTAATATATGTAGCATTACTATACAGGAGGCAGATCAGATCCATTGGCTAAAATACTCACAGTAAAATCAGAAGAACACAGCCGGATTCTCCCACTGCCTACCAAATCCGGGTCATTTCACCCATTGGATACGCCAAATATCTTCTATATGGGCCCTAGGGGATAAGAAAAAGGGAGGCAGAGGGTATCTAGTGTCTCGTCTGATCTTGGGTGCAGTTTATAATACAGGTATACTAGACTATATACTGCTTGTTGGTGGGTTTTTTTTTGTTACTGATTGTCATTTGCAATATTATAATTATATCATTAATGTGGCTTATAAATACAGTGAAATCTAGACGCACATCAAGTACGTACCGTGGTTAAACTGTTGAGTCTGTCAGTTGGCAATTAAAGTGCCGCAACAGTATTTGTGGCCAGTGACTGATTCTAGATATACTCAAATGGGACCAACAATTTTTTTGATCTTATCTTTATTATAAACAATATTTAAAGAAACCAAAATATTGTTCATGGCGGGCAATCTCAAAAGAAAGATCTACAAGTAGATGTTTGTAGGAACACTAGGGACAAACTCCTCTTAAGCACCAAGAGCAGTCCATCCTGTCTTACAGAACAAAATGCTCTATTTAATGTATCATCAACAATGGACTCTCACACGTCAGCGGGGTTCGCTTCACGTCTAAGATGTGACTAATGTGAAACTATAATATATAGATATAAACAAGAACATAAACAAATAAAAACAGAACATTCTAATGCCAGAATGGTGCGTTGGGTGTTTTCATTTTCTGTGTAGCTGATTGGATTCTGTATGCAGTGTGATTCAGATCCTTTGGCTCCAAAGAGTCTCAACTTTATCAAGTGTTATTATGTTTATGCCAACACTATGCCTGCTTTGCATGATTTGCCTAGGAACCCCAATTTTGCTTCATACAAACCTACCCATCATATCTGTCAGTTGTGAATAAAAGGGTTCCAGCACTGATTTATCTTGAGGTCAAATAAAGACCCATGATTCCTGGAAACTGCCAACATGCCCAACCCTCAGACTGACTAGAGTATGCCTAAAAATTGACCACACAAGAAATGATGGATGATGGACCAGATCAACAAAAATATCAACCTATGTCCATATGTACCATTTCTAGCAAGACTGATACGTTAGCTAGTGAAGCAGTATATGCTAACGCTAAGGTAGTGTGTGAGTGAAATGAAGTTACAGTTATAATAAATTAAAAGGAGAAGAGAATAACCCTCACCCCATTTGCAGCGAAACCAGGGTGAGGATTTGAAGGCGGACCTTGTGCCCGTTTTGGGAAGACATGCTTCATTCAGAACACATTCTTCTCAAAGGTTGGCCCAACTGCCTAAAGAAGGGGGCACTGCCATGCCAGCACTGATTACATGCATAGCTCATCTTCCATGCATGTAGTTATTGCTGTCTTTTAAACTTGTTTTATCACCAACATAGAGAAAGGAAATTTTCAAATATTGCTGTACTTTATTAACAAAAAAATAATAAACAAATAAAAACACAAACAAGGTAAAAAAACCTTTTTGCAAAACAGAAATTGTTAACATAACACAATGTACGGTAGTGAAAAAAGTCTAAAAATTAACCATGATAAAGCAAACTTCATGGCAGCCAGCAGCCAGAGTCAGCATTGCACTTCCCAGCTCTGTGCATGCATTTGATTCCAACACCAGGGGACTATGCGGTTGTGTTGGTTCAGGCAATAACATTCCTTTTCATGTTGAGTAATCTCCTAGATGGCAGCGAGGCCATTTTCTATTAGGAAAACACTGATCCTCCCGCAGGACAATGATGCTATCCTTGATAGCCTTTAATGTAACAGCATAAAGGCATCAAAGAAAGCAGAGTTTCTAACAGAGTCAAGTGGTCATGTTTGTGACATTTCTCGCATTGAGGTGCAAAAGTTTGTATGTGATTAAATAAAAGCACAAAACACTATATTGCCATCAGCATAAATTTTCTGCAAGCGGCCCAAGAAATTATTTTGATCTTTACATAGCCTGGAAGTCAGTGTACTGTATGCCTGTCCGTTTCAAAAGAATGAGAAAGAAAAAATCATTGGGCATCCAACTACATCAATCATTTTGTACAATACATCATTGCCAGGGAATTCTGTACCATTAAAATACATACTATGGGTATGAAACAGTGAAGGATACTTCTAGCAGCAGAGGGAAGCAGTTTTCTTTTTTCTTCTTGTGTAATGAATAAATTTTAAACTGTGACATACATGTACAGATCTGGGTTTTTTACATTGGTAGCAATGGTAGGTAGCAAAACGTAGGTACCAGCAGAGTGGTAATGGCAAGTTCATTGAATAGCTTTGTGGCCTAGATTAAGTTTCTAAAACTAAAAATATTGAGAATATTACTGGTATTAATTACATATACTGCAGTTCTGATGTTTTCCAATTGCCATGTTGGAGTCAACTGTTAGGTAGAAAAGAAGGGTGAAAAGGGTGGACTTGATGGACACATGTCTTTTCAACCTTAATTACTATGTTACTATTTTTAACGATAGAACTTTTATTGAATAACCCTGTAAGGATCAGTAGTGTGGCATGCAATCACCATCTTACACCGATCTAATTTTACTCTACTGCTTCTCTAGAAAGTGATGCTTTAAACAAAATAACCAATAAGTAGTGCTACTAATTGGGAGGTGTTTCCCATCTACAAAGATTCTTGGAATTAAGTGGACAGCAGCACCCAGGGTGAGTAGGGATCACCATGCAACCATAGCAATTGCTATGGGCCCAACAGGTCCCCTGCAGACATGTCCACCCTCCTTCAGTCCAACCAAACCCCTTTTCGTTAACTAAAACTTTCAAGAGGCTCCCCAAAGCTCAGATATTCACTTACAAAACTGCCGGCCCTCTCTCTTATCCGTGACATTACAGCAATGGCTGATGCCCGTTAACAGAACGAGACTCCTCTGCTACAGTCCATGCTCCTAAACACCTGCTCGCAACAAATCAGAGAAGGGGTTCCACGCCAGCGAGAGATCGTGGGTTTTTACTGGAATATCTGAGCTGGGAGCATCTTTGAAAGGTAACGGTTAAAAAGGACATGTCCACCCCCACAAAACTATCCACTCCTACACACCACTGGCCCCAATCTGTAGTAAAAATTAACCAAATGGTTCTCCGGTAGTCCCCCATCAAAGATACCCAAAAACTGCCACCCAGGAGGAGATAGCAGGCAGTCCATATAGGACTCTACCTCGTGTTCCCCTCCAGAGGAGATTTGGCATGTACACTGCAGCCATCTCCCCCTTACATCTCCCTTCCGTTTGAACTCCAATCCTGTAGTGGAAAATCCATATATATAGTGTAGGGCTGGTAGTCCCCAGCCCCACCCGTTTAGAAACGTCTCCGATTTAACTTACCTTCCCTCTTTCCTCCGCCATTCAGATCTACCGCACCGCTCGTCCATGATTGGCTGCCCCTCAGCAATCACAGACGTGGCTGAATCGTTCCCGCCCCGTCTGCTTGCATTTCGCGCAAGCATGAGGGCCAGCAGTGCGGCGGAGGAAAGGTGGAAGGGTAATATGGTTTGGGGAAGTTTCTTACATTAAAATATAGCGGGTTGGGGGGGGGGACAAGCCCTACACTACTATATAAAAAATCAATCAAGAAAAAGGGTGGACTTTAAATGAGCTATGTGACCTAAGGGTGGAAATGCCCTTATTAAAAAAACTCGCCCAGGTTGAGTTGAACTGCACCCAAACAGTTTTTTTGTGTGAGTTGAGGGGCCCCATCTAATCTTGCAATGGGCCCCTGTGATTTCTAACTAGCAGCAGGAGCACCCACATTTGTAGGTGGTGTTGGTCATCTGCTGTTCCTAATCTAATATTCATACTAAAAAGATGTGTCAGTTAGGAGCCTCATTAGCATTTGTGAACATGGAGAAACACATGCGTCAAATAATCTTTTTGTTCATAGTGATGCCATTGGCATGCAGCATATTATTAATGCATACACACAAAAATATGCTGTATCTTGTACATATATTATACACATATCACTACTATCACATACTACAATTCAGATATGTTTGACCACTAGTTCTTCCGATCATATTTTTGATTGATAACTGATCGATTCACAGACCAACTGAATCATCTATTAGATATAACTGATCAAGAACAGTCCACAATTCCGGACATTACGATCTGCGTGTGATCTGATGTTTCGCAACCGGAGAGCGGAGGCATGCGATTCTCAAAAAAAAATGCTCTGAAAGCCAGTCTGCTGTGCAGACATGTCATGTGGTCAGTCACAGACAGGCACTGTTGCTCTTTCAGGCCAAATCACGACGAAGAGCTTGTGAAATGCACTAGTGTGGCCTAGCCCTCAGCAGTGAGGGGTTAATATGCTTCTCTGTGCCGTGGAATGATCCATCCTATATTTGTAGGTTCGTTAGCTGTTGTGAATGTAAAGCCATGGAGAGTTTTTGGGGCCTTTTTTTAGCTGCAGAAGAAGGAGAGACAGCTGTTCCTTTCTAAGCAATATCACAGCTATTAAAAATGGGCTGTGCCCTTATCCCAGGCACAGGCCTTATTCAGGCATTTACTGTATTATCAGCCCATCTGTGGTGGGAAAAAAAACCCTTGTGTTGACCCCTGATCCCTTCATAAAGAAACTCTTTTAACAAACAGTTTTGAAATTAATCATTAAATACAAGTTATTTCTTGTATGGAATAAAATAAATGTTTATAATAAAATAACTGTCAGAGTTAAATATGCTTGTGTGAAGGTTCTCATTCATCCAGGTCATGGTATATCTGTTGTATTCATTAGATCAACTGGAATTGAAATGTAGTTCTTGAAGCGTTTCGCTAGTCATAACCGACTGGCTTTCTCAATTCAGAATGACTTGTACAAGAATCTGTGGCAATTATGTACCCTGGAAAATCCCAATTAGCATATCACAGCCAGGTGTTAAGGGTGTGATTAGATAGTGGTAAGAGGTGTTATAGGAACACCCAGAGTAAGGTGTTAAAACAGCATTGTACATGGCAGACAGTTGGTGTCGACCCCCCCACCTCTATTTAGGCTTGGTTTCTTATTTTCACATAATGGCCTCCTTAAACCAAAACCTCTCTTGAACCAGTCACGTTCCTTCGCCAGTATGTTAACATTACAATCTTCAAAGGTATGTCCTTTATCCTTAAGATGCAGATACACGGCTGAGTCCTGACCGAGGAATTGGCTCTTCTGTGCTGGGCCATACGTTGATGCAGTTGCTGTTTGGTCTCCCCCAATACAAATCAGAGCATTCTTCACGAACTGCACCGCATATATGATGTCGCTTTTCTTGTGTTTTGGTATTGGGTCTTTTGGATGTACCAATTGCTGCCCTCAGTGTTGTTGTTCGGTTTAAAGCAGACAGGGATACGTGTTTTTTTGAAAATTCTCTTAATTTCTCAGAGACCCCTGCTACATATGGGATGACCATGTTTTCTCCTGTCTTGCTTTTTTCCCTTCACTGTTGGTATTTGTGTTCTTTTCTTTCCTTCTACTTCTTTTGACAAAGGCCCAGTCTGGATATCCACAAGTTTTAAGGGCTCCTCTGAGATGTTTCTCAGAGGAGTATATCCGTGTATCTGCATCTTAAGGATAAAGGACATACCTTTGAAGATTGTAATGTTAACATACTGGCGAAGGAACGTGACTGGTTCAAGAGAGGTGTTAAGGAGCATTTATGTGAAAATAAAGAAACCAAGCCTAAATAGAGGTGGGGGGGGTTCGACACCAACTGTCTGCCATGTACAATGCTGTTTAACACCTTACTCTGGGGTTTCCTTATAACACCTCTTAGCCACTATCTAATCAACACCCTTACACCGCTGCGTGTGATATGCTAATTGGGATTTTCCAGGGTAATAATTGCCACAGATTCTTGTACAAGTCATTTGAATTGAGAAAGCCAGTCGGATGACTAGCGAAACGTCTTCAAGAACTACATTTCAAGTCCAGTTGATCTAATTGAATACAACAGATATATGTCAGGAGTAAAATAATTTTGCTTTTTTCCTAAAAACAAGCCTTTTAGCCCAGGAATATTAAAGGCTGTACATACGTTTATTAGGTATAATTAAAGGGCAACTAAAAGCCTCAGAACAGCACATGAATCAGAAGGCAGAGCACCTTGATAAAAAGCAGTGATCCTGTTCATCTCTCATTTTGATATGGATGCTTGGAAATTTATGTTACTAACATGGGGTCAGTGCTTTATTTACCAGCATTCTGGAATTGTACAGTCTGGTCAATGACCAATATGTCTTTGCACATGCCTAATCAGAATCCATAACAGGAACTAGTTATAGTTGACCACACCCACTATTAGTTTAGCCAATCCTCTTACCGTCTAAATTTAGCAAGGATCATGTGACAACACATGAAATACACACTATTCTCTTATCCATTTATTAAGATGCTTCATTTACAATAATGCAATTTACTAGAGTATAGATTTTATAGCTCATTGGCATTTTGGGGGGAAATTATTTTATGTTATAGAGCATTGGATTTAGTTCTCCTTTAAGTAGATTGACTTTAAATTGTCGACTATTAAATATAAACAAAAACATGACGTTTTCAAAGACATTCCTTGTACTGGCCCATTCATTTTAAAAAATATGTATCAATCACAATATAATCGGTCCAGGTCACTTGTCCGATCATCGCAGAACTGTCAGGAGGAAGTTTCCTAATGTATGTCCTACTTAACAAGGAAAAAGGAAGGTACAAAAAAGACTGTTGCCCACCGCAAGCATGTTAACATTTAGTAACATGGTTAAAGTATATACAAATAAAACTTGTTCAATGACTAATGAATCATAATGCCAGTCACATGTATGGGGCGGAGATTAGGACCTCAAGCAATCCTGACAGAGTTGAGATGAAGGGGAGGAAAAAACACAAGCACCAGATTTTTATTTTCTATTAAAATGCCATTAAAACATCGTAAGATTTAAGAATTTATTCATGAATTATAACATTAAAAGGTAATATTTGTTTTGATTGTTCCTGACATTTCTCTACAGTGATTGGTTATTGCACTATATGCATTTGAGCACAATGTCATATTGATTAAACATATCTATAAACAGATCTACCCACGGAATGTCCCAAGTCGTATTTGTTTCTTTAAAAGACCAAGAGATAAACTGAAATCCAGCAAATGCCAATCTGCAGCTCTATATTTACAGATAAACAAATGGACCGATTGTTTTCCGGCTATACGCTAAAGTTATGGGAAAAAACTCTATATACATAGGTTACTGCATTAGATATTAACAGTCTGAGCCAGAAATAATCAGTAGCTGGGGCCTTTCCTGCAGCAGAAAAGTTGCTATAGGATGAAACAAATTGGTTGTGCACAGGAGAAGTACAGTAAAGGTTACGCAGCCCAAAGCAGTGGTTGAGCAGAGGCACTTGTGGGTAAGTGCTTGAATCCTTCCCTAGGGTTTAACCAGATCAATTTTCCAATAATAAAACACAAAAGCTTGGAGCGGCTGAAACGTTCTTCTAATGAAACATCACAATTAGATTGTCTTGGGTTTAACTCCTACAGTCCAGGAGCCCTGAAGCTTTGCTGGTATCTCTGGTAAGGAAAGCCGCAGAGGCATATTGTATCCATGCTAGGATCTACATACTAGAGTCCCTTTTACGTATACTTTACATCTAGCACTTATCGATATACTTAACATAACTTGGTCAAACACAAATATATTACTATTAATGTATCTCCATAATGATAGACATGGGAGTACTTGCCAGTGAACATTACTGACATTTTCTTCAAGCCTCCATCTGTTTTTTTTCCTCTGCCTACTCTCAGCAAGCATTTCCTCCTAGATTAGAATTGCCCTACATTCTGTCCTCTTCCCAGCCGTGCACAGGATTCAGGAAAGGATTTGGAGATCTGATTTGCTGCTTGTTTTAAATAAAATGTTTAAAGAGCTTGTTGCTAGGTTAAACTGATCAGTGCATCATTGCAGAGTGATGTCATGATGCCTGTCGGCTCAATAAAACACCAACCCCACAGTGATGACAAGTGAAGAGGTGCAACGCACAAATTGGAGTTAAATTGACGCTTAAGCTAATGGCTGGCAGTAAAAGCTGCTCAAAAATTTGCAATGCACTCTCAATGCAACCTGGAGCCGCTACTGGATATTACATCAAAGGGCAAATTTCCCCACGGAATCGATTGTGGCTCCTGGGCATTGCCCTACAAGTTCTTCTATGATCAGGACTAAATAATATTTGCACGTATTTTCAGGACTAATGGAGACCTTGTCACTTAGTCACCTTTAGCCTTGTTTTTTGTAAAGGGGCCAAAACACATACCGTATTACTCGAGTATAAACCGCCCCAAGTATAAACCGATGTACCTAGTTTTTAGTAAAAAAGGAGGAAAACCACACTGACTCGAGTATAAACCGAGGGGGTAGTATTGCCACAAAGATGTTTGGAAACTACAACTCCCAGCATGCTTATTGCTGGGAGTGTAGTTTTCAAACATCTTAAGTTGCAAATACTTACAAATAAGAGTAAAACCTTCTTTATTTGTGCATACTGTATGCACAAATATAGGAGGATTTACCCCTATTTGCAAGTATTTGCCACTTAAGATGTTTGAAAACTACAACTCCCAGCAATAAAAGCATGCTGGGACTTGTAGTTTTCAACATCTTAAGTGGCAAATACGCAAATAGGGGTAAATCCTCCTATATTGTGCATACAAATGCACAAATAAGAAGGTTTTACTCCTATTTGTATGTATTTGCCACTTAAGTGTGCCAGTGCAAGTAAATGTTTCTCCTACATGTCCGGCGGCCGCGCGATCCGCATCCTCGCTCCACAGCCTCTGCGCATCCGGATGATGTCACTACCTGGCGCCTCTCACTTTGCGGCACCGGGTAGTGACATATCCTGATGCGCAGAGGCTGTGGAGCGAGGATGCGGATCGCGCGGCCGCCGGACAAGGTAGGGGAAACATTGACTCGAGTATAAACCGGGTAAGATTTTCAGGCTTTTTTAAAGCCTGAAAACCTCGGTTTATACTCGAGTATATACGGTACCTGCCTAGCAGAGAGCGTAATGTAGGAGGGGCCCAAATACTATTTCTCACAGTGACACAGCTCACCCACAACCACTGTAAATGAATGTAGGAGGGGGGTCCCTTTATAATTGTGCTGGCTGGGGGTCCAAGTTATTCTAGTTACGCCCCTGCGGCATAGATGTGACTGTTGCTATAGCATTAAAATAATATAGCAGTGTGTATGTGCATTGTACAGCATGCCTCTTCCCCTTATGTTATCTGCCTAATCTGGACAGGATTGGCTATAGACTACTAGTGGTCTTGACCGGATATAACTAGTTCCTGCACGTAGTTTAGGACTGGGCATGTGCAAAGAACATAATGGTCAGTGACCTGTGTGATACTGGAACACTGGGAAATAGTGCAACTGTCATCTATTTAGTGATGTTCTGAGGCTTTAGTTGCCAAAACTGTACCTTCTCACCCCACTCTTCTGATGGAGGTGCTGAGGAACCCACAGATGAATGAAAAGTGTATATATGTAAATAACAAATCACTGCCATGTCCCCTATTGTCTTTCTATTTAACTCTCGGGTGATATGCTCTGGGGGAGGGAAATGTCTGGCTATGATGCTAAACGCGACATCAGGACCTTGAAACTCCTTTCCTTATTTCTTCTCCTACATACAATCCAAATACTAATGAGATAGAAAATGATTAGGAGTTTTTTTTTTTCCAGCTTTGAGCTTTATTCAGCCTTTCTAATAACGGAATGAGAATACAGTGAGGTGCACACAGTACAGGCTGTACAGAAGGAAGCTGAAGATGCACAACCACTTTGTATTAGACGACATTCTGCCTCTGGCCTACATACTCAGGGAAACGCACCGAGATTTGAGAACTCCCCCCCCCCCCCCCATCACATATTTTCACTGAGAGTCTAAATTGGCCCGGTCCCCAGGAGACTAGATGAGCTATAAATAACTTTTTGGTTGGTTTCCATGATTTCTGTGCAAGCAGCAATTCCATATTACAGAGAGACCTGAAACCTGATGCGGGGAGCAGGTTATCAAATGGGAACAGAATCGCAGATGTGTCACTATGCATTTGTACTTAGATGACACTACCAGCCAATATAACGTGGTATACAATTTGTCAGTAATTTGAAAAAAGGAAAAGAGCAGAGCTGAATGAATACAGGGCTCTAGTCTCCCAATGAGGCTGCATGTAGTATGATACTGATAAGAGGCATCCTACTGTCAGTAAAAGGAAGCCTTATAGCGCTGCTACTGCTCCACATACGATAGGCTGACCTCCTTCCACTGGACCTGACTAACTCAGATAAACCTCATTATAACTATCGTGGCTTAATATAACATTGCCGAATCTCCCCATTGGTTCCAACATAACTGCTCCCTCTAGCACCATTTCATGCTCCGTATAATTGCTCCCAACAGCACCTTCTCCTGCGTTATACATCTTATAGTATTATTTCTCTCTCACTAAATACTTGACCTCTTTTTCAGAGACCGGCCCTTAAGGGGAAGGCTGCCCTTGCTTTTGGTGGGAGCAGGGCTCGGTTGGATTGAAGTAGGCGTCTTGCTAGATTAGAAATTTTTTTTTTTTATTTCAGATGTAATCTTAGCAGTAGATGTGGACATACTTTCCGCATTATGTCAGAACTGGGAAGCCATGAAAATAGGGATGCTGGTAGTGGACATGGAGTCTGAACACAGGCAAAGCAGGGGAAATAAAGGAGGTAGATTCATGTAGGGAAGTGCACAGCCAAAACATGATTCCCTAGTGCCCAAAATACTCTTCCACCCTTAAACCGCTTCAGTACCACTAAAAGGCAGCATTCTTATTTAAACATTAACAGGGAGATTTAATACAGTTCTTATTGTTAAAAATAGTGCTAATTTTGCCCCAACAATCAGATGTTAGCTTTCAAATGTTAAATAAGATCTGATTAGTTGGGGCAAAATTAGCACCATTTTTAACAATAAGAAACTTGTATTAAAACTCCCTGTAAATACGTTTAGTTGAGGAATACAGTTTATATTTCATTTCATTAAACGTGTATGTAATTATCCAGATTACTCACTGACACATTTCGTATATTGATTTTTTTCTCTTCTTGACTTCTTGTAACTTATGCTGTAACAACATTGTGCTGTAGTACATTCCTCTACTTATTATTTAATAGCATGAACTATGCTAGTGCTTTAAATACCTGATCGTTATTGTCATAGTGTTCATGGAAATACACAAGACATTATATAAACAGCACGAAATTAGGTTAGGTCCAATAGAAACCCCACAAGAAGTACTACATATGTAGTGTAAAGATTAAAGGATTGAGCCTTTAACCCGATAGGATTGAGCCTTTAACCCGATTGGTTACCTAGTTTATTATATGTCGGAACTTAAATGACCAGGCACAGAACCTTTCATATTTAGGAAACATCACAGTTTCAGGGGACCTTTATGACACATATAACATACATATGGAGCATTTCTATGTTTAGATACACATACACATGCTCGCAGTCCTATATATAAGGTCTACATATGACGTCTGACGATACTAACGAGAGGAGTTGGTAGCTATACCTCTTTATTTACACTTTAAGTCTATTGAGTACCTTCATGACTAACTCCCTGATTGATTTTGAATTTTGTAGCCTTATAAGATGATTTTTGAAATGTTTTTAATGTGAACCCTGTACATTTAAATAAAGGTTCTTAGCGATATTTTGAGTGTGCACAGTAGTTCTATTTTCCTTCTTATCTAGATATTTTAACTACTGATTTGCACCTCTCCCCACTATAGGGGCTGATTATACTGGTGCTGGGTAAATTTGTGTAGATACACATAAACCACATCTGTGTTCTGTTGTAGAGGCATGTAATGCATATATCAGTAAGTGTCAAAAATTTATGTTTGAATTGCATTTAGCCATGTACAATATCTGAAAAGATCTATGAGTATTTTAAGGAAAATCTAAAACAACTTTATTTGTAAAGAGATAGCACAAAGACCCAATGATCTTGTCCATGAGATACACTCAGGGCTAGGCCCCAATTATGCATTTTTTAAGCGTTTGCGCACGCGTTTTGCGTTCGCGAAAGCGCATGCGATTGGTTATGATGGAAATCGTGGGAAGCAAAATTCCTGCGATTTCCCATGCGCATGCGATTGCGCATCCGTTCCGTTTTGGTAACGCATGCGTTCACCATTTTTGGTGCGTTAACGCATGCGTTGTCGTAACGGAAAACAGCAAAATTGCATGCGCAAAACGCATGCGCAAACTGAAAACGCACAAGAATAACGCAAACAATCGCGTGCGATAACGCTCACGATTGCATGCGCGATTTAGTGCGTTGTAGTGGGGCCATAGCCTCAGGGAAAATATGTGTTTGGAAGTTAGAGAGAGAAGCTTCCAAAAGGCACTGCTAAATAATTTTCAGTTGAAAGCAGCGCTTGTGTGAAGGGTCTCTCTCTAGTTTCCTTATATTATCAGAATACCAGTATTGGTGGTATACCCACAGCAGAGATAGAAAATCAGTACAGGACATCCAGACACATTTAACACGTACATGTGTTTTAATGATATTCAGAGAAGTATCCCAAAAACAGGCATCCCTGAAATATTGTCATTCCTAAAGTTGTGATAGGTTGTTTGCATTTTTAATGCGGATGGGGTCACCTAAAGCACTGATATGTTTTCACGGAGAAAACAAAAGCATATAAATGGAAGAACAAAAGGCTACAACAGTCAAAAGGGCCGACTAGTTCAACAAAGAGTGGGGCAAGAGGTTTTAGATATAGAGATTCAGGCACTGCATCCATGGTGAAGGTAATGAGAAAGAGGGTTAGAGACAGAACAAACAGAGAATGAAAAGGAGAGTACACTTAAAAACAAAGGAGACTGAAACAATAAAGGGGGAAGGGGGAGAAAGGAAACAGGTTTCCAGATGAAGGAATCAGCAACATAAAAAGTTTTGGCTTTGGGGATTTGTGGGGTGATGGGTTTGGGTAACGTAGTCTGGAAACAGCAGCACTGATTCAGCCAAGGAAATCAAGAAAATAATCAAATAAAGCCCAGTGCACTTGTCTGACAGGACACAAACATCTCCCTGCCTGCAACCTGGGGATAAAGACTTGCCAAGCTGCTGCTGTCATTTGTTTGCAGGGGATTTTTAAGTGTCTGTTTATGTTTTGTAGTAAGTGTGTTTATGCGCAAGTCACCTGCTGTGCACATAATGAATTTAGACCTGGCTGTCTGTGATTCAGAGTAGACCTGGGTATTTTCAGCTCTGCTCTGCTTGTATGTGGTACAAATGGAAGATTTGCATTGTCTTTGTTGACATGTGGATGTTGAGATGTGGTTGGAGGGTTAACAATAACTTTTGCATCAATTGCTTGTTGTTTTTTTTTTTAGCAGCAAAAGTGATCTTGAATTATGGGCGAAATGTGGGTCTTAATCGCTGCAAACGAGATTTATTTTACGTCTGTACATGGCTTAAATCAGCTTAATATTCAGCAACATAATTGTGTAATTTTGTAAATATTTTGGGTTAGGCCACAGTAGTGTGACCATCACATGCATGTGATGCGCTGAGGTCCTGAGTTTGATTCCACACTTGGACACATCTGCAAGGAGTTTGTATGTTCCCCCGTGCTTGCGTGGGTTTCCTCTGGGCACTCCGGTTCACCCCACAATCATACAGACACACTGATAGGCTGATGTGTCAAATAAATGTGCTAAGATTGATTGCATGTAATTGTAAAGCACTACGGAACATGTTGACGCTATATAAATCCATAATATAATTTGCTGCCATTAGGATTAAAACACACATTTGAATAGCAATTAATAAACATTATAAAGTAGTTAAAATGTGGATTTGTAATTGTATTGTTAATAGTCCCTACTAGAGGTGCATTTCATTGTGCAGTGATGTTAGTACAATCCTCAGGTTATACTTGCATAGTGCTGGTGGTGAGGTGGTTAATTAGTTGTAATTAAAATCACACAGTATTAGCCCATAGAGTGACATTTTTGTGTTTCCCACTGAAGGCTTATTTTTAAGGGTAGTGTATTGTGTTTTTTTTTTTGTCATTTCCTTTTTCAGTGTATTGCAACGCGTTTCACTTGCTAACCGATTTTAAAGTTTTGGATTTAGATTCCATTAGATTATTGCATTATTGTCTGCAAGCATTGTTGTGTCTTTGCTTAGGGCTAGGGCTAGATCCATGCATGAAGGTGCACATAAATTGTAGTACAATCGCAATGTTGCACGGTTCTTGTGCGTTTCCATTGATGTTGCCCTATTGCAGCGCATGCGATGTGCTCCAAAATGGTGATTGCATGTGATGTGAAAACAGACAGAAGCACATCCACTAACATTGGCATGCGCTAGCACAACGCAAAACGTGCTGAAAATTGCCTAGTGGTGCTTCCCTTAATATGTAATTTTCTGAACAGCAGAGTAAATACAATGTTTAGCTGTGTGTGTATTGTTGTGTAAGGGTAAAATTAAAAGTAAATCCGTATAATGGAGATTTTTCCATTCAACATCATATGCATAACTGTGATTGGACTGGATGCACTGTTATAAACGACTGCTAGTTGTAGAATGGTGTTCGTATTTGTCTATTGTTGTGTGTGTGTGTATTTTTAATTACAGACTGTCAGCCAAGTTGTGCCATTCATAACATGATATGCAATACGCAACATTATACAGAGACTGCCCTGAGACAGTTTCCACAGAACCAAGCTCGAATGGGTTACAGAATCATTTTCTCATTCCCACACACATCTGCCAGTCCTTATGCAATGTTACAAACATCTGCCTGTTCTGCATTAGCGCTGATTGTTTTCTTTCATCATAGCTCAGCCGTTCTGCTGGATAAAAGTGTCTGTTGCTTACAAACCTCAATCTATGGGAGGGGGAACGCTTTGCGTGACCGATGTGCAAGAGGTCAATCCCACACTCCCAGCAACAGCTATCAACAAAAGGGACCGTGATACAGCTTTAATGGTTACCACCCAGAATTGAAATACACACAGCATAGAAACCTCTGTAAAATGAGTCCATGGAATGTTCAGAAATCACATGACTGTTTTGCACCCATCACTTCCAGGGTGCAAATTACGAGGATTATTTAATAAGAGGCATACAAGTTTGCCTATGTTAGTATCTGCAGCCACCAATCGGATCTTTTCTAACTGCGGTTTGACCAGAAAAAAGGTATTATTTGATTGGTTGCTGCAGATTACCAGCGTGGCTTTTTAACCTTTTATTAATACACCTTACATGCTTAAGAGAATTCAACATTTAAACCTGAATCTAAATAAGCAGCAACTAGAACATCAAAAGAACAACACAGTAGGAGGAATTTAACTTCTTCAATGTAATAACATATTACAAAGCATGACAAGATTAAATTGCTATATACAAACAGTTAACTAAATCAAAAAACTTATAATAGTAAGTTCGCATCTTAGTACATATAGCATGATCTATACAAAGCTAGTTCACTTTCATTTACAGGTATAAAAAGGTCGACTCTGTACATGGACATACAATGTTTGTCAGTGAGAGCTATAACTTATTGACAAGTGTGGGATAATCTAGAACAATGATCTAGAACAGACAGGTTTTAATGGATGCTTGGTATTCTAGAATCACCCGCATCCATTAAAACTCTTTGTTGTAAGTAGAACATATTCTTTTTCGTGTAATACACAAATGTAATGGTAATTAGCTTATAAATAATTGCTTGGTGCAGTATATAGGGAGCACTGTGTGGCTGTTAAGGGAAAAAAACGTGGCGACACAAATGCACTGCTGCATACACGACTTCTTGTGGTACCTTGAAAATGTCCCATGCTCCCTACATGCACTGCAATTTGGCTCCCATTAACAATGTGTATGGGGACTGACAGTATAACTGAATTTGCCCAGTATTGGTTTTTCATTAGAACCGGTAAGTAGGACTTCTATTAATGGACAAGTATGTATATAAATATGTGTAACCAGTAACCGATTAATAACAAACCATATTTTCTGCTCATCCTTACATTATAGCAGGTGGTTGTGGCAGAGCAATTCATCCTCTGAATAATAAAGCATTGCTTATACAGGGATATCCTGAATTTCTGCTCTGTGGGGTCTTTGAAGACTGAGTTTGGAGCCCTTTTGCACGTTCAAATTCCACTACCTCTGCAGTCGGGCCTCACCGACACCACTGTAGTTTACTGATTGTGGCAGCATGAAGATCAGATGGAAATATGTGACTTGATTTTCATGCAATGACAACTGTGCAACTTCACATGATTACTCAATTTAATTTACATTTTTAGCTTAAGGTACATTGGTAAATGGTTAATGTGACATGTAAATCAATTGATCAGATGTTGCTAAAACTATGCCAACCTTTTCCTCTTCCAATACCATGATCCCACATACAACCGAGTTTCACAGGAATCCACTCTTTTTCACAAATCGATTAAAGGAGAATAAAGGAAAAACACCCCCCCCCCCAAATATATATATAATTTTTTTTTTTGGTTATATATGGCAGGATTGCTATCTTTATTATGGTAAACGTAAAGAATATTAACATTTGGAAAGTCTTAAGCCAGAATCCGACAAATGTTTTGTGTGCATTTTACTTGTGTTTTTAGGCTAGAAAAAAGTTGTAGCAACTTTTTATAGTGGCAAAATGAATACAAGCCATTCGTGTGAACCTAGCCTTAAGGGTAATATGACATAGATAGTACCTATCCGGAGGAGGGAGGAAATTATACTCCTACCTCTCTAGTGATCAATGTACCACTCGTGCAGCCACTGACGGCTCACTGCTCGCTTTACTGCATCTGCCTCCTTTATCGTTATAGTCATGCTGGGGGGAGGAGTCAAGCAAATGGTCATCCATGTAGGAGGGGCTTAGAATTTCTACTTTCCTGGGTAAGGCAGTGTCTATAGTGGGACAAATCTATGCGCTTTGAGTCCTTTAGGAGAAAAGCACTTTACAAATGTTATTGTATTGTATTATTATTTTTAGCCATTTTTTTGAGGGAAGCCATACATTCTAGAAACTGAGTCACTGCTATATCTTGAAAGGGCTAGGCCACACTAGCGTGTTTCTCACACGCTTATGAGAAACGCAAACAATATATGTGGGTGGCCACTCCATTCCATTTTTGAAACACATGCAATCACCATTTATTTTTTTGCAAAACACAAAATTGTGCAAATCGCAGCGCAAACAGACCAATCCAGTGTGGCCTCATCCTCGGGGTTTAGTTCTCTTCTTTAACAGGGGATTTGCTGCCTCATTCGCTGTTTAATGTTTGTGTTTTCTAGCTGTATAACAAATGTTGAAACAAAGAAAAAGTAATACAGTAAGACAATCTCTGATCTTAAAAAATAAAATGGCTAAGCTATAAGGAATGTCATCCGCGAAAATTGCCATTACCGAGGGGCGAAGCAAATAACCTCCTCACTTTTAAATATCTGGATCTGGAAAAAAAAACACAATTCTTTAATTCAATCCTTTTGTGATACATAATTACAGTGACCTCATTCTGGGCCTGAGCTGAGCCAGAAATGTCATACAGAATTCTCACAGGGGCCTTTTTTTTTATGACACGGCTTTTACGAAAATGTCTATAATATTCATGCGGCTTGATCAATTTCATCAAAACGATGTCCTTGGAAAGGTTTCTGCGCAAATAAATGAAATTAAATCAGCATAATTCTTCAGTGAGTTAGAGCCGTTAGATACAGAGCGCGCTCAGTGTCTCCTATCGCCCTGTCAGCACTCAAAGGACGATTCATCACAAAATTCCCCATCCCGGTAATTAGCTTTGATGTGCTGTAGAACAGTTTTTGAGATCATTACCTAAAGGACAAAAATGTTCTGTTACCCATATCAATTCAATAGTTAACTCTGAGGCTAGGGACAGGCAATCTCAGAGATTGGTAATTCCAGCTACCTCAGCCAGCTAATAACCTGTAGTAGTCTAACAAGAATAACAAAAAATACAAGACCTTGGAATGTGATTCTTGATTAATCCCTTGTTCTGCTTTAAAGGAATTGTACACTGAAAAAATGTGATAAATGTGGTATAAATGAATACATGTAAGCAGCACTTACTCTGATGTGTTTGTGTTGCTGCATGACTTTAGTACTTGTTTAGTTCAAGCTCAGTACCTCAGTCTCCCAGCCCCTGCCAGACTATCTGACTCAGTAATCCCATAAAGCAGCATTTGGAGAGGTAATTTTCCACCATGCAGTTCACTACCAACTGTTGCCAATCCAGCTACAGCAAAACGATACATAATAGAAGAGTTTATGATACTATGATACTTGATTGACAGTTGAAATGTAAAATGTTTCCAGTGATGGGCAATTTAAAAAGACAAATTTCCCAGTGTACATATCCTTTAAAAGAGAATTGTACCCATGCAGTAACTGACTGCTTTCCATCAGTAACTGGCAGTTATCAAGCCCCCCCTCTTATTAACATGTCAGCGACACTCAATGTGGGAGGAGCCAGAAAGAAGTCAGTTACTGTGCAAGTATAATTCTACTTTAAATGTACTACATGCTGTACAGCTCTTAATGAACCCTATTTCAGTTTAGTATTGAAATAAATATTTTTTTTTATTTAAACACAAATTTACTGGGGTTTTTTCAGGTATATAATGATTTCTTCCCCTAAATCCCTTCTACCATATAGACTTTCTATTTTTCCTATATTTTTAAAACCTAAAGCTATTTCAGACCCCAAACGAGAATTACACATGCAGGAACTGATTTATTTCTGTCTCCTCCCACAGTCAATGCCACTGACGACTCTCCATATTTCTGACATTAAAAAACATATGTTAAAGGGCATGTCCACCCCCAAACAAAATTTAACCACTACTGGCCCCACTCTGTAGTTTAAAACAAGCCTTACCTTAAATTTCTGCTCCAAATGGTTCTCCAGTCCAGGAAACTGCAGTGTAGGAGCTCTGTGTGACTCATCCTGCTCTTGTGTCTGCCTCACCTCGACAAGGTTTGAGGCATGCGCAGGAGCGTCCTCCCCCCCCCTCCCATTTTGCTGTCCCTCCCCCTAGCTCAAATCCATGACCTTAATATAGGTATAGGTCCCCCAGCCCCAACCACCATAATAGTTTTTAAAGAAAGTGCACAGATCTTTATATACCTTACCACTCTCCCATGCGTTTTGAGCATCCGGCAGCCACGTTCCTTATTGGCTGCCGGTCCCGCCCGCTGCTTGCAAGCAGAGGGCCGAGAGAGTGCGGCGGGGAGGAGAGAGGTAAGGTAAGTAAAGATCTGTGCACTTTCTGAAAAAACTATTATGGCGGTTGGGGCTCTATACGGCTGGGGACCAATACTTATATTATAGCAAAGAACCCAGAAGGGATGGACATACCCTTTAATGAAGGAGGGGAGGAATTTCTGCTAGAAAGCAGTCAGTTACTGCATGAGTATATTCTCTTCATTGTTTCAAATAAACGTGGAAAGCCAGGCGTAGATTGTTGCTTATTAAAGGGCATGTCCACCCCAAACTAAAAATTCCCTACTACTGGCCCCACTGTACAATAAATAAAAACCTTACCTTACATCCCTGCTCCTTGTGGTTCTTCTGGAGTCCATGAATAAAGTCCAGGAAACTGTAGGGTAGGAGCTGTCTTCCTGCCCTAAAGGTCTCTGCCTCTGTATTGCCTCGGGAGGTTAGAGACTTGCGCACTGTAGACCCTTTCCCACCCTCCCTCCCGATGCCTCTCTTGATTAATCGTAGCTATCATAAAATTATTTTAACATACTGCAGGGCAGGTCCCCCCACCCCCAACCGCTTCATACTTATAACAAAGAAGTTTCCCTTCGTTACTTACAGCACCTCGTTCCAGCGCCGTTTTCACTGATGGCAGCCGTGGCTGTGATTGGCTGCCTCTCAGCCAATCACAGCCGCAGCTGCCGGTCCGGCCCCCTGCTTACAGTTCCGGCGGGCAGGGGAGCCGACCAGTACAGCGAAGGAACGAGGTGCTGTAAGTAAAGAAGTAAAACGTTTTGGGGTATAAAAATATAGCGGTTGGGGGACCTGCCCTACAGTGTGTTAAAAATTTAAAAAGAGGGTGGACATACCCTTAACTGTGGTCTCTAGTTCTTCCAAACTAGTAAGAATTATATAAAACACCTTTCATCGTGCCTTCAACATAAAACCTAAATCACATCTCTAAATACAATTTGAAAAGTTATTGCTGAAAGGTTCAGCAATATTACTTTCTGTTGTCAGCCATGTGACTAGCTTCTGCCTAATTAATAGGTCCCCTTCTCAACTGTCACTTTGTTCCGAAGGTATGTCCTGTCCTGAATGTACTTCATGTTTTCCCCAGCATTCAGGGCACGGCCACACTGCAAAGCAAACGCAAACGCACCGAAAAGGTTGCGTTTTTTTTTCGTTGCCGCGTTTTCAATGATTTTTTAAAAACGCAATCGCAAACGCAATAAAAAACGCAGCAGTGTGGCCTAGCCCTAAGTCTTAACTGAGCATGTGTCTCCCCCGGGGTGGGGCAGAGGTCATAGGTGATATCTCCAAGAAAGTAGAAAGCTGCAGCACCAAGGGTAAGCCTATTAAAAAGTCCAAACTTTATTTCATATTCAGTTAAAAATTGCAGATGGTGTCTAGCAAACAACAGGTATAAAAAAATGGGGATTACCCTGGTGTGTTTAGGACCACCAAAGTGTCCTTAATCATAGGTCAGGTGATTGTCACGCAACAAACTTGAAACCAGTAAATTTGAAAATTCAACCCAATATAATTTCTCACAGGCTCCAGCCAGAGATGCAATTGTCAGCTCATTTTAAAGGAAATGCTGCAGGCTTTTATTTAACCCTAACTTGTTTGGAGACCACAGTTGAACTTACATAGAATGGCATTGCAGACCTGCATGGCCATTGGTCTAATTTCTCAGATCTGTACCCCATACCGATTACTGCACTCACAAATCATTATCCTTTTGATGGGAATTGTTGGGAATTGTAATCCAACATCAAGTGTTTAAACAGCAAGTGTTTAATGCACAACTGAGCCTTTACACTTTCTATCTACAAATTTACACTAGAAGATTTAAAATGTCTAAAAGTAAACATAAACTTGTCACCTTTCACACAAACCTGACCAAACACAATGTGGTCTACCAGAACCTGACCCAAAAAACGACCTGACTAAGGGCTCTACAATCTGCCAATCTAACAGCAAGGCAGATATTTGCATGTTTTTTTTTTCATAGTCAAGCGTGTAACTCATTAGAATCACAGCTAAAATAAGATTCTGTCTTGTAATGCAAAAGTAAATGAAAAGAACACAAGAAATTCAACCATTGACCCATCAAATCTGCCTTCCTGCTGCAGGCTCAGATAGACAGTGACGCAAACTCAAGTCATCAGTCAGTGACTCAGCTGACCCTAAAGGGGTCTCCTTGGTTATCACACCTGTCATCTCTTCTTCAGGGAGACAGACAGCACTTCACATCAGCTGAATATATTTCAGAGACTTTTTCCTTTCAAGATGTACATTTTTAGAAGGGCTTGGAATATATACAGGTTCTAAATACGCATTTAACTTGATTTTCAGATATTGGCTGTGTCTCTTACATTGTTTTTCTTTGTTACTGTGCTGGTATTTCTGTACGTTCTGTAAGACACAGCCATGCTTAATTCAACAGCTTTATAGATAAATTATCCATGAGTAGAAAAATGCCACATCTGTGGATGCCAAGCACGGTGGATATTAAAATGCTAGAACAAAGTCCCAATGCTATAGATATTTACTACCTACAGGTTCATTTATTTCTTAAATAAGATGTATAGGCCCCTCCCCACCCTGCAATAACATGTCTGCTACCAGCAAGTTTTACACTGAGCAATAAAAATCACTATAAATAATTTAATATTCTAGTCCCATTATGTGAAGGGAAAACATTTTACACAATAGACTTTTATACCCCAGTGAAATGTCTGCACTTGGTTTATAACAGCAGGGTTATTCAATAAAAGTTCTTATTGTTTAAAATGGTGCTAATTTTGCCCCAGCCAATTACATATTAGCTTTCAAATGTTGAATAAGATCTGATTGGTTGGGGCAAAATTAGCACCATTTTAACGATAAGAACTCTTATTGAATCTCCCTGATAGTGTGATGTCTAATCCTGTTGTTGTACTTCTCATAATATCTAGGCCGAGCCTACCGTATGATGTATGTAACAGTAGCAGTTTATTTTGGAGATTATCTTTCACTGCAGACCTGAGCAGACCCTGTCCATTATAAGATCAGGGTTTGGGGATTTGTATAGGAAAGCAGTAGTTTGAGCCTTAGGTTATTTAATTGTATGTGATAATAATCAGGTCAAAAGATGAATTGTGATTCTGTAGACATACACAACCTCTGCATGTGTTTCAGCTAAATATTTTTGTGACATCAATAAATAAGATTTTTGTAAAATGAACAGAATATTAGTTCATATTGTTATATTGCACATATTGTTCGAATGGGATCTAGTGATATATTTTTTTTTTTTACTTTCTTTGTTTGCATTCCATATTTCCAGGGAAGGTAAGAGGCCCTGCCTCCCTTTTTTAATCAGTGAGAGTAGGGATTAGCTTTGGTAGGTAGGAGCAGCTGTCAGTATAGGTTCAACCTGACTTCTCTCCTGTACAGTGCATGCTGGTACATGTGCAGAGCAGATATCCAAAACTTACAGCTCTCTCTCACTTGCCCCAAAAAACTCTGCTCTAAAAGGAAAACAGGATACATTCAAGCGGGTTATTCAATAAAAGTTCTTATCGTTTAAAATGGTGCTAATTTTGCCCCAACCAATCAGATGTTAGCTTTCGAATGTTAATAAGATCTGATTGGTTGGGGCAAAATTAGCACCATTTTAACAATAAGAACTTTTATTGAATCTCCTGAAAGTGTATTCATAGATTCACTTTGCTCATTCATTGCTTGAATAAAAAATGCAATTCAGCTTTTTGGATGTCTAAGGACACTGGGGGTTAGAACAGCCAATTGAGTCTTGAAAGTTGACATTTCCCACAGTGCAATGCAGAAGCACCCTCCAGCTATTGTAGTGCTACATCTTCAGCATCACCTGACGTGTTTTCAGTGAGATTATATGAGTTGTGATTCAGCCTGGAACTCGACATATTGGACCCCCCTAACATGTTGATAAAACAGTGCTAAGGGCCTCTTGTCCTTCTGTAAAACTAGCCAAATTAAACATAAGATATACTGTAGATGTCAAATTGTTTCGAGATACTCAGTGCCATTCTACATCTCCCCTTGCAGACACAGCTCTGCCTTAATTGGATCTGTTAATTAGCAAGTAAAATGGCTATAATCATGCGACACAGAATCTGATGAAACAGTAATTGCTGGCAGGGCTGGGGGTTTGTGTGTATTTATTAATGATTGTGTCAAAACCAAACATTTCATTCGTCACACGGCAGATGGAATTTCAGCACTGAAATCAGAGAGTTTGGAGAGAAGTACAGAATTAATGCAAGTGGCCAAATATTATTAGTACGGAAAAACCTCGAAACATGTCTGTCTGCATCAACGATGGTATCTAGCTGGCAATGGGTGAAATCCTAGTGTTAACAGACCACCTTTATTATTCTTCCAAAAGGAGCACTGCTTTTTTACGTATAACTAATTATCGGTGTTGTGAAATGTGCTGGTGGGCATTTCTTTTTTCTAATCTCCAATGAGCCAAGAAAAAAAATAAACTTTGAGATAATTGAGCAATTACTACTACATTGCTAGCAATCTTAAATTAACAAGCCCATACACAGTGCCAGGCTACTGTGCCAGACACCAAAAAGGGAGCCTGTGTGCTGATATATAATGGCAACAAAAGAAAGCAGTTAGTGAAACGAGCCACAGATGTATTAGAGCAGACTCTTTTACTTAGGGCCTGCAATTGTTTTGACGTTACTTCGAAAAAACTCTGGGCAAAAAAACTTAATACAGAGATAAGCATTATTAATATTGCATATCAGCAATTTCTTTTCCAATAGGTAAAAAAAAATTAAATTTAAAAAAAAATATTCAAAGTTCACAATCACTAAATAATCCTTCACTACTTTCCAACTGTTCCATTTAATTTGGTACACTAACAGATATAATGTATTGAGCTATTTCTGTCATTTCTGTCAGCCACCAATGCCTGCCTACCCTCCAACATTCCCCTTTGAATAGGTACACTATTGAGAAATGCATTGCGCTGAGGTCAGGTTCATTTCATTTTGCTCCACCATGTTGAAACTATTAAGAGGTAATGTTGGAGGGAATGCCATGTTGTTTTCATAAGTGTCTTATAAAGGGGTAATGTTGGAAGGTATGTCAAGTTGTTTCTATAAGTGTACCTATTAAGGGTAATGTTGGAGGGTATGCAATGTTGTTTCTATAAGTGTACCTATAAAGTGGTAATGTTGGAGGGTATGCAATGTTGTTTCTATAAGTGTACCTATTAAAGGGGAAATTTTGGAGGGTATGCCATGTTGTTTCTATAAGTGTATCTATTAAAGGGGTAATGTTGGATGGTATGCAATGTTGTTTCTATAAGTGTACCTATTAAAGGGGAAATGTTGGAGGGTATGTCATGTTGTTTCTATAAGTGTACCTGTTAAAGGGGTAATGTTGGATGGTATGCAATGTTGTTTCTATAAGTGTACCTATTAAAGAGGGAATGTTGGAGGGCATGCCATAATGTTTCAATAACTGTACTTATTAAAGGGTAATGTTGGATGGTATGCCATGTTGTTTCTATAAGTGTACTTTTAAAATAGTAATATTGGGGGTTTGCCATATTGCTTCTATAAGTGTACTAATAAAAAGGTAATGTTGGAGGATATGCAATGTTGTTTCTATAAGTGTACCTATTAAAGGGGTAATGTTGAAGGGTATGCCATGTTGTTTCTATAACTGTACTTAATAAAGGGGTAATGTTGGATGGAATGCCATGTTGTTTCTGTAAGTGTACTTATTAAAATGGTAATATTGGAGGCTATGCCATATTGCTTCTATAAGTGTACTAATTAAAATGTAATCGAGGATATGCACATTGTTTCTATAAGTGTATATTAAAGGGGTAATGTTGGAGGATTGTGCCATATTGTCCTCCAACATTACCTTTTTAATTAGTACACTTATAGAAGCAATATGACATAGCCTCCAATATTACCATTTTAATAAGTACACTTACAGAAACAACATGGCATTCCATCCAACATTACCCCTTTATTAAGTACAGTTATAGAAACAACATGGCATACCCTTCAACATTACCCCTTTAATAGGTACACTTATAGAAACAACATTGCATATCCTCCAACATTACCTTTTTAATTAGTACACTTATAGAAGCAATATGACCATAGCCTCCAATATTACCATTTAATAAGTACACTTCAGAAACAACATGGCATCCATCCAACATTACCCCTTTATTAAGTACAGTTATAGAAAAAACATGCATACCCTTAACATTACCCCTTTAATAGGTACACTTATAGAAACAACATTGCATATCCTCCAACATTACCTTTTTAATTAGTACACTTATAGAAGCAATATGGCAAACCCTCCAATATTACTATTTTAATAAGTACACTTATAGAAACAACATGGCATACCATCCAACATTACCCTTTTAATAAGTACAGTTATTGAAACATTATGGCATGCCCTCCAACATTCCCTCTTTAATAGGTACACTTATAGAAACAACATTGCGTGTACTTATTAAAATATTAATATTGGAGGGTTTTGCCATGCTTCTATAAGTGTACTAATTAAAAGGTAATGTTGGAGGATATGCAATGTTGTTTCTATAGTGTACCTATTAAAGGGGTAATGTTGAAGGGTATGCCATGTTTTTCTATAACTGTACTTAATAAAGGGGTAATGTTGGATGGAATGCCATGTTGTTTCTGTAAGTGTACTTATTAAAATGGTAATATTGGAGGCTATGCCATATTCTTCTATAAGTGTACTAATTAAAAATGTAATCGTGGAGGATATGCCATATTGTTTCTATAAGTGTACTTATTAAAGGGGTAATGTTGGAGGATGTGCCATATTGTTTCTGTAAGTGTACTAATTAAAGAGGTAATGTTGGATGGTATGCAATGTTGTTTCTATAAGTGTACCTATTAAAGGGGAAATGTTGGAGGGTATGCCAGTTTGTTTCTATAATTGTATCAAAGCGGTAATGTTGGATGGTATGCAATGTTGTTTCTATAAGTGTACCTATTAAGGGGAAATGTTGAGGGTATGTCATGTTGTTTCTATAAGTGTACCTGTTAAAGGGGTAATGTTGGATGGTATGCAATGTTGTTTCTATAAGTGTACCTATTAAAGGGGAAATGTTGGAGGGTATGCCATGTTGTTTCTATAAGTGTACCTGTTAAAGGGGTAATGTTGGATGGTATGCAATGTTGTTTCTATAAGTGTACCTATTAAAGAGGGAATGTTGGAGCATTCCTTATAGCTGTGCATTTGATGCATGCTGCTGACTGTTTCATCATAGCTATAACTAAATGTATTCATGAAACTTGCTGATGTTTAACATGCTCCGTTTTAGAAGGAAAGGGTTGATGCTCTCTGGCATACCCTCCAACATTCCCCTTTAAATAGGTACACTATTGAGAAATGCAATGCACAGTGCTGAGCGAAGATCAGGTTTACTTCATTATCACCCTCCTGCAGCTCTGCGCCACTGGTTTCAATAAGTGTAACTATTAAAGGGTGGGAGGGAATGCTCTCACTCAGCTATAACAACTAGATTGTGCTTTGTAAGTGTGCCAGATATTAGTAACATGGTACATATAACTCTAGATACATTTACTTCCTTTACATTTTCCAGAAGGAGATAGAAATAAGTTTCACCGAAACTGCAGGCCACAGATGGCACACGCTGATGCCAAGATCTACATCTACTCCCTGCTAACACCCTTGGGGATTGTTGCAGAATTCAAGAGGTTAAGGAAGGCATGTGAAATATTCGCTCTCTGCCCACTAAGGCACAGCTCCCGCATCCACTGCAAACATACAGTTTGTAGTTCAGAAAAGCCAGAGGGCTATGGGTTGGCATAAGTGAGTTAATTGCATGTCCCAGAATTAGTAACTTGTTGTAGCGGCTCATTATACAGCCCACAAACACCCAAATCTCTGGATATATTTATAGAGTAATCAAAACATTCATCAACTTTCCATAGTTATGTGGGGAATCGTAATTCAGCCACAACCCCCAAACAGAGTCCAACCTCTCCATTAAAAGGATCCCCATACACACACAAACTGAAACACACAAGCGAACTTAATGTTTTCCTTCCTAAACCACTTCCTTTATTTACCATGCTGGTTTGTATGGATTGTCATGGTGAGAAAGTCTAGATATTAACCCTTTGGTCTCTGTTCGCAGCTGTGCGGTTCCTTGAAAGCTGCTCTTGGATCTGAGCAGAAAGAAAACCATTGAAATATGCAGCCATCGGCGTACTAAGGCCGTATATAATAGGATAGTGGTAGAATGTTGCTAGTAGGTTGTAGTGTATGACGATAATTACTCTATTGTCTCCTTTTACCCAACAAACCTACATTTAGGAATTTCACCAAAGTGATATTTTTTTTCTGATGAAATTACGTCATAATAATCTGAGTTTATCTTGGATACATTTTTATCTATTTATTCTTTTAATTGACGTTTTCATAACCCCCCCTCCACCCCTTTCTGCCTTTAATGACCCCAGGGTATTATACAGCCCTAGATAATGCATAATACATTTTTTTAATGTCCTAATTTAAAAGAACGTTGGGCAGAATCCGCAAACATGCTAATAACATGTCTGGCTACTGACTCCAGTAACCAAAAAATAAATTTGTAATAACTACAACCCCCATCATTGCCCTATAATCTCTCTATCACAGAATGCAGCTAGAGATGGGAGTTGAGATTTCAACCACCACTCTTCACAGCTTTTCTGGGTGCTAGATGCCAGTCAAGGCCCTGATGGTGACATCACAGCCAATGACTTTACTACTGTGCAAGCTCACAAGTTGTAAAGACAAAGTTATATCTGGACTCGGAGCATTGAGGAAAAAGATAAGCATTATGAAACAGGGTTGGGGGGAGGTAGGACTTAGTCTATGTTTAAATTAAGGGCACTATTAACTGAAATGCATCAGACTTTTTGCACACAAAAAAAAACTGACTGTTTTACTGTATATGGTTTAATAAAGGTGATTTTTATATACCTGTCTGTCGACAACCGGTGGATAAACTCACAACCAGAAACAACATTCTTTTCGTTTTTGGTTGTTTATATAATGCTGGAAGAAGCGATTAGATGAGTGTGAGGGAAGCTAGAGACGTCATTACTATATTTTTGCTATAATTCTGGAAATCTCTTTCTGTTTAAAGATGCTCATGTATCTTTACACTCTATATTATTCCATTTGGTTATCTGTAATGCAATGGGCATTATTAAAGTTGACACTATATTTGGGCATATTAGAAATGAATCCCACAGTAATGCTGGCCATACATTAGCTGACTTATCTCCTGACATTCCTGTCTGGGCCGACCATTTTACCAGCAAACATTACACCCTAATGTCACAAATAATGAAATGTTGCAAGACATTGGCAGATAAAACCGCCACTCTGCTTGATATTTCTATGGAATCTATGTTCAGTTGAATCAATGTAATGTTGAGTCAGTGTATGGCTAGAATAAGACCGAGGTGGCTGAAGAAGCCCCATCTTTGTATAAACATTCTGGAAAGATGAGGACGCTTCAGAAATACCACCAAAGGTTTGCTGTTGACAGATATGGGATCATGTACTTAGAGTAGGTTAGCTACCCACCCTGATTAGTGTTTTTAGATATGCTGGCCCATAGTTTGAAATGCTAACATTTACTTCTTTCCGTTGACATGGGATATTCCCCCACACACAAACTTTTTCTTTCATACTTTAAGCCATATTTATCCCAACAGTGCGTCTGTGAATCTTCCCCTTGGTCCTGCTGTCCTTGCCTATAGATGTATCACTTATCTTATATAGCTACAGCGCAGAATGTTTACAGATCACAATAAGACTGTAAGAGGCAATCCTAAAAGCATGCATTGAAAGGCGGCTTCTAAATTCTGATGTTGGATTTTTTAAACAGGTGACACCCCATGCATCTTCAAAGGAAAAATAAACGAAACAGAATAATGGAGTTATGGCGGAGAATGTAACTCCTGACCTGTGGGTTTTCACATCATTAAAGCAAGAAAACACATGAATTTCTAAGAGAAGTAAAGGGATCACTTTGGATTGTAGGAATCAGGCTGCGAAAATGATTGGGAGATTCTGTATTTTTCTAATACATAGCCATGGTGCGAAATTTAGAAAGGTTAAACGATCTAAAACATGTTGAAATAAACACTTCCTGTTTAAGCAGTACTACTGCGTGGCGTCCACTTCCTTTACCTTTTTAAGTTCTCTATTACTGCTGGAACAGAGCAATAGGAAGGACAGATCTGATATATTCACCGGCAGCAAAGCGTGCACTCTCAACATAGCACTCATGGTGTGAATGTCTGATACTTTGTGTATCAGTTAATTTAATTAGATTATACTAGCAAGTCCTGGTCCTGCTTACTTTCCTTTGATACCACACCGATTACACGGCTTTTTTTGTATGGCGTGCGTGCATCGAAAATAGGCCGGGTTGGGACAGTGTGCCTGACAGCTGAGAAGCTGAGAACCTGGACGCCAGTAAGTTAAGTGTTGCACTGTTCCCTGGGCGTTCTATTATTCAAAGGAGGGTGGGGATACGTATTCTCACCTCCCTGGGAATATTAGTCCATATAAAATAATAAAAAGGTATCACCTTATCCTACAGTACTCATCTCTTAGTATATGCTACTGGAGTAATACGGCTACAACCATTTTATTTGTGAATAATAGATCAGATTTCATGTCATAATGAAGTACAGGAAGTCTATTTAGTTTCCCTTTAACTCCCTGATTGAATTAGTGTTTCGTAAGTAGAAGTGCAAAACTTAACCTTTCACTTTTGCATCGGGCGTTCTGCTCTATTTTAAAAAAACATAGAAAACGACTCAAACCCCGTTTAAATAAGTGTTAAACCCACACTAACTCAATAGTACACTGTGAAGCGTTGGTTTGCACTTATTTTTCCATTGCAGGATATTGCATCTCACAGACCATGCACTTTCCTGTCGGCCAAGGAACAAGTTCAGTATCTAGGTGGTTTTTGTTTTAGGTCTCGGCAATGTTTTGTTGTGTCTTTTCCAAAGGCGGGGGTGTTTATGCACTTAGGCTCCTTAGTAATCCTTTCAGAGCAAGCGTAAATTGCTTAGAGCACCAGCTGCTAATGCTGAAAATAAACAGAAGTTTGAAGGAGTCCACTTCTTGAACTATAGAGTCATCTTCAAATCATTTCCATAAGGATTATGGAATGCTGGTATTCAGAAGAGGAGACAATCAACACAACCTTTTAGACCAGCTTCATCCCTTTCAAAGGTTGGTCTACATGTGCCTTCGGGCTTTGGCAAACCTATATACAAACAAACCTGTCAATATGCACAACGCTGGACCCATCTACACGGTGGAGTGTGCGCACGCAGTGTTTGCTTAATGCATAATGCGAAACTGGGGTTGGGGGGATGCTGTATATTACTATAAAAGTTTTTTTTTAGGTTGGACATGCCTTTTAATATATCCAAGTTCAATATAAGACTACATATGGTATTTGTTATTATTTTTACAGGTTTCCTTGTTCAATTCTTTCCTGTCCCCGAGACAGACCGCTCATTTAGAATTCATTAAGAAATGCTAGAGGTATATAACTTTAATTAGCAGTTTATGGGCTGTGAATTAAAAGGTTGCACATGAGGTTATGGTTCAGGTTAAGAAATTCAGAAAACACACAAAAACAAATCATATTTAGTGTGAGCTCCTTTTATTGTTAAAGGTGTTAATACAGTTTTATAAATGCCTAGACTTACTTTAAGTCTGCATACAACAAAAACAGCAAATGGATCACAACCTGAAGGCTGTCACTATCAGAACACAACCAACCTTCAGTAATCCATTAGTAGAGGAGCCATTCATTTACTCACTAGGTGTGTAGGTCTCTCTACCTGCTACCAACTTATTAGTACACATGGAGTTCTAGGATTAAGCAGGTTCTAACCAATAGACACCACTATTTTCCAGGATATTATCAGCACCAGATTACAACACTGCAGATAGGGGGAACTTAATGCTAAAACTGGCCCTATGCTGCCAGTGCTGGAGTCCTAGGCGTAATTGTGTAAAATACTGAATGTTATCACTGAAGTGAAGTGCTGAGAGTCTATGATTACTAGGCATTGACATTGCACCTGCAGTTCTGAGTGCTGATATTCAAGAACCAGTATGTAAGGTGGTGCTGATTTATATGAGGAATAGTGAGCACGGATTACAACATTGCATTCACTACTCACGTTAGCGCTAGAGAACAAACTAACTGTACACATTGCATTCTAATACGCTGATCATATATATTAATAATAGTTGTCATTCAAAGTGAATAATCAGATCACACCTTCAATACTTCATACAGGGAGCCTAAAAAATTCACAATGCAAAAAAGAATCAGTGAATATTGGTATTGAGTGTTGTGCACTACAGATAAATGTGTTGTCCTACGTAATCTGGCCTCCTTTCAAACGCCGTTCTTGTGCATTCTAACTGCACATTATATACATTGCACACAGCTATTTTGATTTCGATCTCCCAGCTGGTGCTCACTGTCATTTCAGCTGTTCACAGACCCCCACCCCCTCCCCTATGTATCCTTAATACAAAAGCCAGAAATGCCCTCTTCCAGCCAACAGCGGAGCCCACCCTTCTATATACAGATTCACAAAGTGCAGGCCCACCCGTCACATTCTTCCTGAGGAAACTAGACCTTATCACGTAAATACCTCTACTGCCGAAATGGGAATATTTTTATATAAAGCAGGCCCCCAAAGGCACGCCGCCCCCAAGTCCCACCCCAAGGCCTAGCCCTGTATGGCTATATGGACCCTTTATTAATGGCCTTCTTAATCAAGTAGATTATTGTCTCTGATAATGTAACAGGCTTTTGAGATGGAGTGTTTATTGAGACATGAGTATATTGCAGCAATATCCTTGAGCTATATGTAGCAAATGCACACATGGGGTTATTGCAGCAATCTTGCTAATGAAAAGGTATTTTTTTTCTAACAAGATTGTGTCACTGAAATGTACCAGCTGTGGGTAATCATTTCAATTGGATGAACAGCGCCCCACAGCGCCATCTAGCATTACTTTCTGGAAACGTTTGGAGACTAATTAAACATCTTCATTTCACACACTGAGCTGCTGTAAGAAGCCAAATGTCATTGGCGAGCGCATTTGGCCCTTTTCCTCGTGGTCAGCCACTTCATTTGGACCAGAGTGGTGTGGGACTGTTTGAGCCTGGTTGCAATGCTGAGTACACTATACAGCTGCTGGAGTGCATCGATCCTGCCTGTTTGACTGACAGCATACCACAGACAGATAAGTAGTCAAACTTTTATTTAGTTGTGGGGGATCTTATACTGAGGTCCCTATTAACTTTCCTGAATGACTAGCACCCACCCCTCACTCCATCCTACGGATGATTAATTGTTAGATTCCCTGAAGTTAGGAGGCTGTTTCTCATGAGCTTCTATATATCACTTTTTTAAAATTTCTTTGTTTGGAGTATCTGTCAATCACTGTAATATCCCTGCCTTTATTAAAGGATTTTCCTTACTTCTTTATTTGGAGTGTGCAGGATCTTGCTAGGGACTCTCTCCTTATACATTGTTGATATGTATATTTCCCTACCTAGCACCTCTGTACCCATTTAGGAGAACTCATTACTAGTGCCCTATCCATTAATTAATAACAGATCAAGAACAGTTCTCAAAAGAGACAGTCTCACAGCTGCCTTGAGTCTATATAGTGTAATCTGTTTGCACATTTTTTTGCCATTTAATGCCAGTGGATAGACAATATCAAATAGTGACATTCACCCAGAGCCATGCACACTGTAGGATGTGTATTACAGGAGATTCACCCAGAGTCATGCACGCTGTAGGATGTGTATTAGAGGAGATTCACCCAGAGTCATGCACACTGTAGGATGTGTATTACCCTTCGCCAGTATGTTAACATTACAATCTTCAAAGGTATGTCCTTTTTCCTTAAGATGCAGGTACACGGCTGAGTCCTGACCCGAGGAATTGGCTCTTCTGTGCTGGGCATTCTGCATGATAGTCAAAGATTGAGGCCTACAAAGGGAAAAAAATATGGAACATTTAAAGCAATTTGGATCATAAGCGTGCTTACCTTCAGTTTAAAAATAAGGAACATTTAAAGCAATTTGGATCATAAGCGTGCTTACCATCAGTTTCAGGGACATCAGTGTGCTTTACCTTTTGGGTACGTTTTCGCATATAACTTAAAGTGTATGTATACTGGAAAAATCACTTTGCGTCATCTTAGTCTATAAATAAATATATATAAGTAGCACTCTGAGGTGTGTGTTGCTACACGCCTTCAATAAAGTACTTTTTTTCTCAGGCTATGACCACTGACCTGACTATTTTCCCCCATACCAACTGTCAATACTGCATACAGTATAAAGGACACCAAGTATCAAACCATTCCAGCTACAGCAAAACTGCTTACAGAAATGTAAAATGTTTCAGATTGGATATCTAAAGAAATAGGGGGCAGATCAACAAAAAAATGATACGGTGATAGTTAGGATGAATTATAGTTTCCACTAATAGGCAATTAAAAAAAACAATTTTGTGAGTGTACATACCCTTTAAAGTAGGGGGTACATTGTCTTTTATAATGTACCCCTTGAAATAACTCTGTCACCTGTCTTCACCCTCTCTGTCTACACAAACACACACCATCCCATGCCTTCACCCTGTCTCTATACTGGCCGACCGTTTTATTATACCGCCCATGCTGGGTCCTCTACCATCCCGGCAGTGCAGTGAATTCTAAACTCTCGCACAATTACTCCTCTTGTACTGCAGGAATCGAGTAGCCGTTGTACAACCTGCTATGTAAATCTGAGTATGGACATACTTACATTTACTTTGCAGGTTGCGAGATTGCCCCTGACTTTCTGCAGTACAAGAGTTATGATTGCACGAGAGTTCAGTAGTCACTGCACTGCCAGGAGGGTAGAGGAATGAGCGAGAGCGGTGGCAATATGGTTAGTACACTCTCTGAATGTTCATGTCGGTGCGTTACTACGTAATAGCATGTTGATTATAACTATATTATCGTACAGTTGGTTCTCATAGAGACCCATTAGGGGTACATTATATATTTATAAACCTTAGAAATATTATTGCTAAATTCAAACTAAAGTATTTTTTTGTCATAGCATCTTCAACCAAGAGGAAGCATGTTGAAGATCTTACAGAACATGGGGAGGAGAGTGTCCTTTATTATCAACATGATTCTGAGGAAGGAGATGGAGAAGAAGAAAAAAAAACTATCAACATGATTCTGAGGAAGGAGATGGAGAAGAAGAAAAAAAAACAGATCACATAATGATAAATTTAGTATGTGGCAATCTGCATTTCTTCAATTCTACTTTGAGAACCATTTTCAAGGTAAAGTGGATAAAGCCACCATCCTGGACTGTATTAAAAAAGGCCGTCAATATAATATTTTCAAAAAAAAAAAACAGATTACCACCAGAGAGCTGTACGCAGCTATAAAAGATTACCACCAGAGAGCTGTACGCAGCTATAAAAATGAGACTCACTACACTTCGCCAACAAAAAAATAAACCGTAGCATATTATCATTTTTTATATATCAGTTTGTTATGTTATTTATTGTTATACATCGTTTTAATAAAGATATTGTTTAATAAATCCGTACATCTGCTCAATCAAGTTATTCAGTAATATTGTTTAATAAATCCGTACATCTGCTCAATCAAGTTATTCAGTACACATGTTTTATAATGGAAACATTCAACAAAGTGTTATGAATATATTCTACACGCCATTTAAATGTTTATCATATATATATGTTATATAGTTAATATCCAAGAGCCCTGCACTCTCGCTTCAGAATTTATCTATCTGTCATAGGACTGTAGCCACAGGCTTTTTTGCTCTGGGAATTTTACTAGAATGTAAATCTGTGAGACAGAGATTGTATGTGTGTGTGTCAGAGATAGAGATTATGGGTGTCTGTGAGATAGAGATTGTATGTGTGAGTGTGTCTGAGATGGAGATAGTATGTGTTTGTTTCTATGAAATAGAGAGTGTGAGAGAGAATGTATGTATGTGTGTGAGATAGAATTTTGTGCTCTCACCTCCACTTAGGGGCATATTTATAAAGGTACGAAAAGTTTTCGCTTTCCGTAACGCTATTTATTTCGCGAAAAAGACCGTTAACGCGATTTATAAAGATCGCGTTAATTGGACGCGAAAACAGTTTCGCCACCTTATCGCTAACAGTTTGCATTATATCGCAGCGCTTTATTTAGCGAAGAGAGAGTGAGAAGGAGTATCGCGAGTTATTTAATAAGGCGAAAGAAAAGTTGTTTTTAACGCCATTAAATGGACCCGAAAAATTTAGCGAGCTGGAAGATGGCGAAAAGTGCTTTTTTGACAATGTGAGTTTGTTCCTTGAAAATGTCATTAATTTCAGCCACAAAGAACTTGCATCAATGCACGAAAAGCACATGGACTACTATTTTTGTCTCTTTGTACTGACATATTATGAGGTATTAAATTTGCACATTGGTCAATATTGAGGCTAATTTTCATATAACCTTAGTTAATGTTGGAAACTTTGTTTGGACGGAGTTTTAAGCTTTTTTAGGCATTACGTAAGCTGAGGCCACACCGGCAATGCACCTGATGAGTCCACACCGACAATTGCACTGAAGTGCAATTTTAGCAACTGTAAAATTGCCCTTGTACCACCTAAAGAGAAGATGGAAGTGTATCTTAACACAAACACTTCCTTTCTCTTAAGAATGGTACACACAGCACTTTTCCTCAGAAAGACTATTTGGCTATTATATATATATTGCTCCACGGCAATAGTGGCGTCAGACGACAGTTACCATGAACCAAAATATGTGGTATAGAGGACGTAGGATTGACGTGTGGTTTATCCTTGTTTGGATTGGATGAACAGTCGGTGGGGACCTGCTGAAAACTTATGAACAAATTATTTATGATCAACTGATACCTGCACTATTGTTAGTTGGTAGTGCATGCAATAGTGTGTGCAATAGTGTGTATCAGCCTTTTAATATCAGCTTTAAATCTTAAAATATAAAAAAAATACAAAGAAGAGTTTGTGGATAATAAAAAAATAGGAACATTACCATTTGGGATTTAACATTTCTAATATTAGTGTTGTGAAGGAATATAAACTTTTTTCCCTAAAAAAACAAAAAAGTACTACTTTTGTGACAGCAAATGTGACACATTCTCCTCCAACTAGGGCTAGGCCACATTAGGCTGTTTAACATATGATCCAGTTTTGTTTGTGTGTTCTGTCAATAGCGGCTGGATAGAGTACTGGTGTTTTTAAACAACTCACCTGCCTTTGACATGGGAGACCAGGGTTCGAATCCTGGGAGATTCAAGATCTGTCCAGTTAGGAATTCAAGGTGTCTCACTGCAGGGTGTAGTGCTAATAATGCACACCGAGTTTCTATTAATTGCATAAGTGCATGCTATTCTAAAAAATTTTTGGAAGAAACATGCGGTAACATTGTTGTATTGCAATTGAATGCATTTCATGCAAGTTTCCCAACTTAAAACTTGCCATTTTGCATAATTGAACCACAAGGCACAAAACTGCTCTTTAGTGTGTGCAGTGTTTCAGTCCTAACAATTTAAAGCACAGACAATGCTTTGTGCAAAAGTGTGTGTGCAAATGTATTTTAATTTAAAATGGTAGTGTGGATAGCAAACCCGTAATGGTTGCGCTTTGTTTTTCTAATGACACATTCACCATCCTAATGAGTGTCGTTTTTGTAATGTGCGTTGGTCTTCTAATGCGTGTTGTATTTCAAAGGCCCTGTTGTTTTAAATGTGTTGGTTGTTTTTAACGGCAGAGTTTTGTAATATGCGTTGGGTTTTTGTAATGTGGTTAGCTTTTGTAAAGTGCGTTCGTATTTTGAACGGCCCCGTCACGTTTTATATAATGCGCTTTCGCTTTTAAAGGGCAGGGTTTTGGGAATATGAGTTTGCTTTGATAACGCGTTCGCTTGTGTAATACGCATCGTATTGAAAGACACCGATCGCTGTTTTAATAATGACTTTTGCGCTTTAAAGGCATGGTTTTGGATACTCGTTGCTTAGTCCTCCCATAGTGCATGTGCTTGTGTAATGCGCGTTCGCCTTTGTAATACGCATTCGTATTTTGAACGCCCGATCGCTTTTATATAATGCACTTTCGCTTTTAAAGGCATGGTTTTGGAATACGCGTTCGCTTTTGAATACGTGGTCGCTTTTTAATGCGCGTTCGCCTTTGTAATACGCATTCGCATTTGAACGCCCGATCGCTTTTATATAATGCCCTTTCGCTTTTAAAGGCATGGTTTTGGAATATGCGTTGCTTTTCTATTTGCATTTGCGCATTTGCTTGTGTAATGCGTGTCGCCTTTGTAATAGTAACATAGTAATTAAGGTTGAATAAAGACATTCGTCCATCAAGTCCAACCTATTCACTTTTTTTTTTTTTTTTTTTTTAACCCTACCTAACAGTTGATCCAGAGGAAGGCAAAAAACCCCAGCTAAAAAAGGGGGGAAAAAAATTCCTTCCTGACTCCAAACGGCAATCGGAAAGTATCCCTGGATCAACCAGATCTATATGCATTAATACCAGTAATTCTCAATATTTTTTAGTTTTAGAAACTTATCCAGGCCTTTTTTAAAGTTATTCAATGAACTTGCCATTACCACCTCTGCTGGAAGACAGTTCCACAGTTTCACCGTTCTCACTGTAAAGAAACCTCTCCTAACTTGAAGATGAAACTTCTTTTCTTCCAACCTTAAAGGATGTCCACGAGTCCTCTGATATGACCTATTAGTGAACAATGCACCAGAGAGTTCACTGTATGGGCCATTAATATATTTGTATAAGGTTATCATGTCCCCACGCAACCGCCGCTTCTCCAATGTAAACAGCCCTAACTTGTCTAATCTGCCTGCATATTCAAGCCCCTCCATTCCCCTTATTAATTTAGTTGCCCTTCTCTGAACTGCCTCAATTTCCAAGATGTCCCTTTTGTATATGGGATTCCAAAACTGCACCGCATATTCCAAATGTGGCCTTACCAGTGCCTTGTAAAGAGGGAGAATAATATTTTTCTCTCTTGATTCCATTCCCCTCTTTATACAAGACAATATCTTGCTAGCTCTAGCTGTTGCTACCTGGCATTGTTTGCTACAGCTAAGTCTGTTATCTACCAGAACCCCCAAATCTTTTTCCATTACAGATGCACTTAACACAGAGTTATTTATGGTGTAGGTGGCACAGGGATTATTAAATCCCAAATGCATCACCTTACATTTATCAACATTGAATCTCATCTGCCATTCTGCTGCCCATTTTGATAATCTATCTAGGTCTGCTTGCAGCACTTGCACATCATTGGAAGTTTCCAAAGCTCTGCATAATTTAGTGTCATCAGCAAACACAGAGACCTTGCTCTCAATGCCCCCTTCTAAGTCATTTATAAACAGATTAAACAGAAGCGGCCCCAGTACAGAACCCTGAGGAACTCCGCTTAGAACTTTAGCCCACATAGATGTAGCTCCATTAACCACCACTCTCTGTTTGCGGTCCAATAACCAGTTCTCTATCCATGAACAAATGTTTTCTTCAAGGCCAACAGTCCTCAGTTTATACATTAGTCGCCTATGTGGCACAGTATCAAAGGCTTTTGCAAAATCCAAATATACCACATCCACAGCTGTGCCTGAATCTAACTTCTTACTCACTTCTTCATAAAAACCAATTAAATTTGTCTGGCATGATCTATTTCTCATAAATCCATGCTGACTACTACTAATAAGATGATCTCTGGAGACAAAGTCAAGGATATGATCCCTTAACAAAGTTTCCATCACCTTCCCTACCACTGATGTTCGGCTTACAGGTCTATAGTTACCAGGCTGTGAACGACTACCTTTTTTGAATATTGGTATTACATTGGCTTTTTTCCAATCCAGCGGCACATCCCCAGACAAAAGCGAATCTGAAAAGATGACACAGTGGTCTTGCTAGAACTGAACTAAGCTCTTTTAAAATCCTAGGATGCAATCCATCTGGTCCTGGCGCTTTATTGATATTAACTTTGTCTAATTGATTCCGTACCATATCCTCTGTTATCCAATGTGAAAACTCTTCATTTCCTCCCTGCACATTGTTACAATCCCTACTGTAAGGATTCTCAACAGTAAAAACCGATGTAAAAAAACGGTTTAGCAGATTAGCCTTTTCGGCATCCTCTACAACCACCTCAGCTCCATTATTTAATGGTCCCACATTCTCAGTCCTCATTTTTTTACCATTTATATACTTAAAAAACATCTTGGGGTTGGACTTGCTTTGTTCGGCAATCCGTGTTTCATTTTCTATTTTAGCTAGTTTAATTGCTTTCTTGCACTCTTTATTACACTCTTTATTACAACTTTTGTAAGCCTGTTCTGTGCTTTCTGCTTTCAAAATTTTAAAAGCCCTTTTCTTTTTTTCCATTTCCCTTTTTACCTGAGCATTAAGCCATGCAGGAGTGGACCTAATTTTTTTACACTTGTTTCCTAAAGGTACCGATTTGGAAATGTTATAGTTTAATATCCCTTTAAAAGTGGTCCACATCTGCTCAGTATCTTTACCTAGAAACAGTTCCCCCCAGTCTATGAGCAGGAGCGATTCCTTTAAAAGCATAAAATTAGCTTTCCTAAAGTTAAAAGTTTTTGTTAAGCCAGTGCACTTTAGTTTTCTGCAACCTATATTAAATGACACTATATCATGGTCACTATTCCCTAAGCTTCCCATTACCTTCATCTCCAAAATGAGATCTGGGTTATTAGATATCACCAGATCCAACAACGCATTCTTTCTAGTAGGAACTTCTACCATCTGTGAAAGAAAATGCTCATATAGGAAATTTAAGAACTTTATACCTTTTGAGGTGCTGGCAGTTCCATTACTCCAATCTATTTCAGGGTAGTTAAAATCCCCCATAACCAGAACATGCCCCATACCAGCAGCCTTCGCCAACTGCATATGGAGATTCATTTCCACCTCTTCCCCGGCATTTGGCGGCTTATAACACACTCCAACAATTAATTTACCTACCTTCTTGCTTCCTGTACACCGTTCCACCCATAATGTTTCTGCCGCATCGTTTGCTCCCCCATCTATTTTCCAATGACAAATATAAGCATTACCTGCCTGCAGTGTGCAGTGTGCTGTCAGGGAATGCTTATATTTTTCATTGTCAACACAAATTAACAACATATTATTGTCAACACAAATTAACATATTTGGTTTTACAGTAAAAAAAAAATATATCTTCCTTAGGAACTTGATGTATAGTAATCTGCACATACACTAGACAGACATTTCATCAAACCTCTCATCTATCTAAAGCTATCCAAGATTTTTGTGTGACCGATTGTCATTTCAGTGTTTTGGTTGGTTGGGCAGAATTATTGTATGTCGGCTGATTGGTTGGGGCAAAATTAGCACTATTTTAAACGATAAGAACTTTTATTGAATAACCCCCATAATGTTTTCTAATGCCTAAAAAGTGCATTAGTGTGGCCTTGTCCCAATCTTATTGCACTTTCAAAAATGCACACTAGTGCACTGCTGTGTGCTGTACGTGCCATCCATCAATTGTAGAGCATGCCATAACTATTATTTGTATACCACTGCGATTGTAGTGCACTCAGCCCGTTATCGTGACCGCTTACAACAGTAAATAGTAGTCTGAACTTACTTTAGCATGTGCTTACGCATTGACATGTGTTGTTGTAGTCTATTGTGCTGTGCTCCCTTTTCCAAGCGTATGCAATGTTCCCCAAAAGGTTGATTGTATGCACTTTGCAAAGGACTAGCATTGCATGCAATGGTGAAACCCATGACATGTTCTGCCTTTCCTAACCACTGTTGTCTCTTAGCAATTGATGAAACATTGCTAGTGCTGGTTAGTCTTAGCACCGGACATACACAGCACAAAAGGCTTCCTATCTATTACTTTAAACTTCATAATGTCAGCTAAGATTGCCTTTGAATTTTCCACAAATGTATGTTTGTCTACATCCTAGATACTGAGCAAAGGGCTGAGGAGGAGGAGGAGGAGGAGGAAGAAGAGGGACAGCCTGAACCAGATGGTGCTCCATCCCCACCTGCAGAAGATCCATCCCCACCTGCACCAGCTTCATCCCCACCGGCCCCATCCCCACCTCTACTGATGGACTTTTCATCTGCAGCCTCACCCCCACCAACAGACAGGGTCATGGATATGCTAATATCAATTAGCAATGACCTGCAGATTGTAAAATGTGAGATGCAGCACTTAAAGAGGTGCATGACTCGCTTGGAGCGCCAGCGATATTTTTATGTTAAGAAAGTTTAATTTTTTTTTATTTTTACTGTTATACTTATTTATGTTTGTAATTAATATGTTTTGCAAATATCCGGGGAAAACCCAAATACAGATTCAGATTTGATCTAACAATTGTCATGTTTCTACCTCTACATCATTTAGCTACTTTTTTAAATGACATTTAATCAAGATATGAAATTGGTGTGCAAAATACTTGTCTATTCTAGAGATGATCTGACCAATTGGTGTTCAGAATCTCTGGGCAGCTTAGACAATATTCTAGTGTATTTTAATCAATATCCAATCCCCACTTCATATGCAGGTAAGGTTAAAAGCTGAGGGGTGTGTGACCATCACAATAAATTATTGTAGACATTTTTGCATACAACTTCCTTTGCCTTTGGAAGCCAAAATTCCCTTAAATGTTTATCACACCAACCTCCCCTTTAATTCTTATCTCTTGTTCCCCTTTAAGGAAAAAATACCTAATACCCACTTAAGACATATCACAAGAACTTCCCCTGTGAGGCTCTCCCAAAATTATTTTTTAAGCTTGAACAGTCCAAATTCACATTTAAGACAATACACATTAACGTGTAAATAAACTATTATCACGAGGACAAACGCAGGTGCAAAAGCAAAAAACACACCTGGAATTACCAAAACACATGTGCAAAGCCATACCCAAATGCACATTGAATGTAAATGGCAGGAATCCAATATTTGGGGAGTTTGGCGTTTGTGAGAGGAGTTTGGCGTTTGTGAGAGGAGTTTGCTTGACTATGGAGAAAGCGACAAGAGGACGAAAACGTACCCAAAAGGCAAAGCACACTGATGTCCCTGAAACTGAAGATGCAGAACAGCCAGTAACTTAGACAATCCAGGCAATGCCATGTTCCGCCTTGTTCTGGGCTCCTAACAAATGGGCTAATTTGCCATATATCTCCTCAATGGCTGGGTGATTTAGCCTAAAATGACGCACAATCTCCTCATCAGACAGCTCATTCAGGTGACAAAATCTCCTTCGAAAAAAACGAGGCTGTCTGATCCTAACTGGCACATGTTCCCTGGCCTGCTCTCTCTGCCTCTCTGCAGCTTGGACATGCAGCACAGCAACTACTGCTGCTGCTACAAGCTGTTGGTTTGTCACAACAATTTGCAACTCCTCCTCAGACATTTTCTCTCCACACAATGATTTCTTTCACCTGCTTAAATAGTCTTTGCTTTCAATCAAACTTTATTGTTAAAGATTTACAATTCTGTTAAATTTGGAGACAAAGAAGTGAAACAAACACACACAATCATTGGTAGCAGATAGTCTGCTGTTCAATGTCATTTGTACTATATTTGAAGTACAACAACATTTAGAGAATGTGTCACAAAATCAACTATTTTTCATAAATCAGTTTCACCTAATAAAACTGACAATACGCCTACTAAGATGAAAGCGAATTCTAAAAGCGAATACGCATTGTAAAAGCGACCGCACAGGAAAACAAATTCTAAAAGCGAAACCGCATTGTTAAAGCGAACGCGCATTAGAAAGGCAAATATACATTATAAAAGCAAACGCGCATTAGTAAGGTGAATGCATTAGAAAAGCAAACACGCTAATCACACACAACTCAAATCTGTGCAAACACACATTTTCAGTCTAGCCCACACTATTGCGTTTTGTATGCAAATGTATGCGGCATGCGATTTCCTATCTCTAATCAAAAAATCGCATGCGCAAATGCAATGAAATCGCATGCGATTCCATATGCAAGTGCGTTGGCAGAGCATTGTGGCCTTTCTATTTTGCAAACGTATGCAAACCACATTTTTAAGATGTATCACATGGCCTTCCACCACACTGCACCGCAAAGGCAATTACACACGGTATCGCATGCTATTTTATTTCAATTGCAACCGCAATCGCATACAAAACACGATAGTGTTACTTTAGGAAAATCATAGCAAAACAAAAAGTTCCTGAAATTGGCAATGCACTGCATCTGCAATTCCATTTTTAAAACACATATTCCATTTTTCTAACACATGCAATCACCATTGTTAATTGCAATTGCATGCGCTTCCATAATGAAAATTTGGCAATGCAATGTACGTAAATTGCAAGTGCAATCGCACCCTGCAGTGTTAGGGAGTCTTGCCTTCAACTCCTTACTGAATCGGTACTGCCCTAGGCAGGATTAGAACTCTGGTCTCCCATGTCAAAGGCGGTACCTTTAACCAGTATACTATCCAGCCACATTATATTGTAACACATGCGTTTCCATAACACAAGACCGCAAAACGCACAAGAATTGCATGCAATAGCGCTCGCGATTTTGTGTGCGATTCCTGTGCATTGCAGTGTGGCCTCACTCAACATTAGCTTGTAATACTAGAAAGTTTGCTAATTTGGGGGGGGGAAAGTCATGTTATAAATATGGTAAATAAATGTTAGTTTATCATTTTTGAATGTGAAATAGACATTTCTGTGGTTAATTTTGTGTTCAACTGCTATTTCTTGCTTTAAAATGATTTTCACAATGCTCTAATCTCTTTTCGCGTTCATGTATAGCTAAAATACTCTTTTCGCGTTCCTGTATCGCTACGATACTTTTCGCATTCCTGTATCGCTGCGATACTTTTCGCTCTTGGTATTTCGCTTTTTCAGGCGCGAAAACTTCCTTTTCGCGTTTTTTATAAATAACGCGAAAAGTTTTGAAAAAAAGCGTTGTCTACCGCTGCGATGGATCGCGTTATTAGCTACACGAAAAGTTTATACTTTTATAAATATGCCCCTTTCTCATGCATGATACAATACTGAATTTTGTAAAGGACGCAAATCAAATGCAAAAGAGCTTTATTAGCAGGATGAATTTACATTTTGACATTGCCAAAGCAAATAAAAATACTAAAACACATTTTATACATACTAGAACTTAGCAGCAAAGGTTAGACAAATGGCCAGAGAAATGGTCTAATCTTTGCTAATCCGTTTATTACTGCCTGTGATCATTGAATGTGTGTTCAGTTTTATTTACAACAGCCATTGTTAGTCATGGCCAGGGCACAAGATAACATCTGTGTAATGTCAGCAACTCTTTGTTCTAGTAATTATGGAGCAGAACCTTCTTATAACATCTTAATAACTTCTAGTAAATATAAAAGTGTGGTGTATAATATTCAGTATTGTATCATGCCAGCAACTAACTGGTTAATCACTCCAGCAACTAACTGGTTAATTAGCATCAGTCCTTCACAAGCAGTCACAGAGTTAATTAGCATTTATACTGCAAGACACTCCTTCCAACCACATATAAACTTATCAGAGGCTAACTTAGTTCTTTTAGAGCATCAAAGACAAAACTTATTAAACTTTTGATTTAATATTCCAAAAAGTGGAAAGTGCACATAATACAAAAATAAAAGAAAATAGGAGCGAGACAGGTAATTTTTAAAAGGTGAATGGAATCTTGATAGGCCTTTATTTTTTACTGGTGAGAACAGGGCTAGGAGTGACATGATATAGCTCCAGTGGCGTAACTACTGCCTCCGCCACCTCCGCGGCCGCGAGGGGCCCGGACATTAGTAGGGCCCGCCACAAGCCTAAATCACTGCACTATCTACCCTTTTTAAATAGCTGATCACACGTGTGAAGAAAACATTTGCGTGATCAGCGCTTTAAAAGAACTGAACCGGAAGTTCGGGTCCGATCTTTTTTAAATAGCTGAACGAGAAATAGATTCCAGGGAGTGGTCCGCTCCGAAACTAGGAATCAGCCATGGTGCATAATATCTTGATGTGCTTTATTCAATCCCACACATGTGTACATCAAAAGCAGTGCCATAAATAAAAAAACAACGGAGGTGCAACAAGTCAGTAGTCTTACGTGTTTCACGGCATCATGGCCGCTTCATCAGAGACTCACTGATTGAGAGGTTTCTCGTTCTAAGTATCGTGAGATTTTGCTGAAGTCTTATTTTGGGAGAGAGGACCTGCATGCTGGAATACAAGACAGCATGGATGCAACACGGACACCGTTGGTGAGCGCTCCTAATCCGGACCTGGGTATGTGATTTATTACACTTATCCTTTTAAATAGCTAATCGCACGTGTGTTTTCTTTATACGCGCGATCAGATGTTTAAGGGTGGATAGTGCAGGGACCTGCATGGAGGGAGGAGGGAGTCAGGAGCCCGGCCCCAAAACTCCTATAAGGCACTATCCAACACAGCTCCTCCACATATCTCAGAGCTGATCTACCAATACTGTCCCAAACACTATCAATTCACCAACTAATCAACATCCAATCTACCATCAATAAATTATCGATTTATATAGAGCCAACATTTTCTATGGCACTTTACAATTACATAGTTATACCTTGCATACAGGGTACTACATATTATAGAAGGTCACACATATTACAAAGAGATGAGTACTGTAGGATATGGTGATATCTTTTTATTATGGACTAAAAGTCAATTTTTACAGACAAGCTTTCAAGAGATAAACTTCTCTCTTCCTCAGGTCAAGCAGTACTAAGAAACATGCTAAAAATGTATCCCCTTTCTCAAGCTTGAGAAAGGACGTTAGTCTGACACATGTAGCACACATGTTTCTTGAATAAAGTTCACTATTATCCACAGCTTGGAGTCTGTGCATTTCGTACACTACACTACTACTTTTACTTACCTAAAGAATTGAACCTGGCTTGGAGTAGACCAGTAAGTGTAGCCTACAGGGATTTGGTGCTTTAAGTATTGGGAATCCCTACCTACTACATGTATCTGATCAATGCAGTCTGTACTACAGAGGCAATATTCATTTGTAGATGCCAGACTACACAGGTGGCTTTTCAGTTTGGATTGAGATGTATGGTGGGGCTGTGTTTGACAGTGCTTTATGGGATAGGGTAAACTACTTGAAGTGGATCCTTTGCATGATGGACAACCAGTGGAGTGACTGACGGAGAGGAGAGGCATTAGAGAAGTGAGAAAAGAAATGAATGAGCCGGGCAGCAAACTTGAGGATGAATTTAAGCGGTGCCAGGCGGTTGTTTTATAAACCACACAAGAGTGCATTGCAGTAGTCAACCCAGGATTTTGTTAGGGCATGTGTGACAATCCTGTAAATAATGTAAATAATGTTTGTTTATATGGTGAAATTTGTCATAATTTTTAGTATCGCAGATGATTCTCTAATGCCCCTATCTCTTAAACGTATTTTCTGTCTGTACAAGGTACTTTGTGTATTTGGTTAATTAAGATACTAACAGCTAACTTCATTATGTATAGTTAGCCAGGATGAAATAACATCCTGTTATCCCAGATGTCTGTATTTCCCAGGTGCAAACAGACTTTGCGTGGGGGATAATTAGTAACCCTGAAATCCATATCCCACTTCATAAATATGTGGAAATGAATACATATATCAGGATTCATATCTCTTTCTGTGACCATAATTTATGTGGACTGTTTTTAAAAGTGCACTCAGGATCAAAAGCCGTTTCATGGGAATCCAACAAACCCCCACTTTCTACTTTGTGTGGAATGTGACAGAGACACTTTTGTTTGGTTTATGGATGAATAAAACTTATTGAATTTGGCATGTACAAATCTGTCTAAGTGCCATTGATACAGATTTGTGAGTTGGCGTGCTATGGCACGTTATCCCGTCGCAATACAGGATTTGGTATGGATTGAGATATTATGGGTGTGTCAGGGAGACCACCTGGAGTATGCTGCACTCCTCTGGCTCAAACCATACCTTTCTCTGATTGGGTGTGATGATCTGGTTATACCCCTCTCCTGGGGTATAAAAATGGCTCTGAAACCGAAAGAGCTAGTTCTCTATTTACCATCTAATATTGGACTAATAAGAGTTATTTTAAGGGCCAATAGAGTCCATCTTTCACAAATCTACTTCCTCCATAGATCATGGCAATCATCCTGGATGTCATCTCGGTGCCTATAAAACATGAAATGGTGTTTCATGTTTTATAGGCGCCAAGATGACATCCAGGATGATTGCCATGATCTTTGTTCTTCTGATCTTGGGGAAAGAACTCCACGCCGAGCCAATTGTTATACCAGGTCCATCATCTGGAATTATGCTACAGGATACGGCGGGATTTATCATGACCAACAAGAGGATCCTATCCCAGAAGGTCTATATAAGCCTGGATCCGCGATGTGTCATCGAAAGACAAGTTAACGTATCCGAGATCCGATCTCCAGAGATTCAAACTTGGTATCGATTGCATATAGGATTTTCCCAAGAGTGGGTTACTCAGATACTGGAGCAAGCAAGGAAAACCCTGACCAGACAACCATTTCCTTTAAATGAAAGACCAAAAAGATACATTCCTGTTATAGCTGCCGCTCTGATTTTTTCAATAGTAGGAACTGTATTTGCAACCGGAGCAAGTCGGCAATTCCGTGTCCATTTAAGATATTGGATCAAGAAATTAATTCATTAAAGAGTAACTTGAAAGATATTCATGCAGAGATGGAGAAGCAAAAGAAGGATTTGACACTTATATACCGTTGTGAATGATACTGTTATTACCACAAAATTGCACTCTACTTTGCTAAACCGTTCACTTAATTTACACCAAGCTCATGAACTGTTCAAGCAAGAGCTTATATTGCTAAAGGAACGTATTGATTTTCAGCTTCAAGTTTACCATGAATAGGTGCAAAGTGGGATGCAGGACCTTAGAGAAGGACGCATTCCCCTCTATTTTGTACCATACGACATGATTAAGAAAATGTTACAAAGTGTCGATAGTAGAAAAGTAGAAGACATCCAAATAAATTTAGCATTTAACATGGGAACTGGTATACCATTATATATCGATCCTGCAAAAATGGAAATTTGTTTTCTACTATCAATTCCTGTAGTCAACAGGAACAACTTATTTAAAATAAAAAAAATTCACAACGTAGGTACATGGAGAGACGATATTCATGTTAAAATTCAAACCCCTGACATTGTGGCATATCAGTCCTGGAAACCGGACTGGGTATCTGTTCCTATTCTGGATAATTGTGCAAAATTCAGAGATAATAATTTTCAATGTGAAGGCGACCCATTCAATTATGATACAAGTAACGCTTTATGTGGACTTGATTTTGCTAAACACGGAACAGAGAAATGCCAGGTGACCCTATCTAAAATCGAGGAGAAAGACTGGGTAAATGAGATTTTAATAAAAGACAAATGGCTTGTTAGTACTCGCTTGACAGATATAACTCTTTTTTCTAATGACCTCATTATGGCAAAAGTTATTGTTTTACCTTCCCCTGTATCGATCATCAAGGTACCCCCAAACTCTAAAATTGTAATTGGAAATCGTACTCTATATCCTGTTAATATTGAGGACGTTGAAGGAGAGGTGGAAAGCATTGACGCATTCCAAAAGAAGGAGATCGCTATAAGTCCGGATTTAAATTTTTTATTGGACAATAAGCCCAGCCATACTGTCCGTATGATTATTAAAAGGGATAATGTTACTATTGACAGGCCACAATATTCATCAACCGACAACAAGATACGTGTCAAGCAATCGACAACCTATCCTTCTGCCTGGTCATGGGGGGGAAATTACACATGGAGTATTTTGATCACAATTATAGTCGGGTGGTTAACTGTAATCACAGTTTTGGCAATCCATTGGATGAAGTTTCTCAAAATAACTCTAGAAAAGTTGCATCTTAAATCTAGTCGACAGAGTATACATTAATGACTGTAATGATGAAAGATTTTAAAAACCCTTGTAATTTTTGTGAAATGTTTGCAACATATAGAACATTATATATTATATTATTAATTATAGAAATATTTCTGTTTAATCCCCTATATTATATAAATAAATTTATATTTTTACGGAGATTGCATTGAGTTTTTAGGAGCAACTAACTAGGTGGGGGTATATAGCATTATTACACATAGGAAAGGTCCATATGTATGTGTGTAATTAGCTCTAATTAAAATCACCATAAGAAATAACACTGTACAAAGTATAGTAATTCTACCTACTACTAAATTACAAAACAATTTATATACAATTAATAAACTAAACTTACTTTACTGGATACCCCTAAGTTTGAATGGAAAACTCAAAATGATAGGTTAAGACACACCTCCAGGATTTCTACAGGGTCTCCATGTAGACACTAAAAGGAAGTGGAATTTTACTAACATCCAATGAGAGGTTCTGATCTTCCACTGTTAGCAAATCAAAAAATTATCTTAGGCACTGTCCATGAAAAGACAAAGTGTAAGGAAGTTTCCTGTATTACACCCAATCATGTGCTGTTTGTAAAACATGCGACAGTCTTAGCCAATTAGAAAATTCTTCAGACTCTCACATTCACTCCCTCCTCCCCTCTCCATAGAAAGTAATGAGACAATCCAGTTTCTGTTTGCTAGACAGGAAATGTCTGTTTATAATTAAATGACTTTGCATGTCTCTTAAACTACCCAGCATTCTTAGAGAAATGGACACTTTTTACCCCAATATTAATATATTAAACACAATGAGGCTGTTAGGTACATTCAGTTATAAGATGGCTCTACTTCATTTTATACCCTGTGGGGAGCTTTTAGCTCCTTTATCCAAACCTCTCCAAAACTTGTCAAGCTAATCAGAACACTGTGATTCCTAACCCCATAGTGACTAAATCTGGAACTTGCTGTGGTAATTACCAATCAGTATGAAACTAGCATGTTATTCTGGATCCTGTATAGGGTCTCAGGATGTCCAATGGAGCTATTCAGGTTGAATTGCACATTGTGGCAGCATTGCCTAGATCTGTGTTCAGATCTGCAGGTTAATACCATTTTGTCTGGATACATATAATACATGTGTCCCAACTGAGCATCTGCTTTGTGTGAGAGCCCTGCCAGGACAGATGACTGTTGGTCACAGTAACAGTGGCTGCAGCCTGCAGCGCATGTGACAGACTGATCATGTGGTCCCATAGAGAACTGCATGATTGGCTGTGATTTACTAACTGACCCATTTGTCTGATACGGACGACCGAACTCGGTCGCGTCTGGCCGCCCCACACCATCACATATTTCCAGCCGACTAATCCATGGCACTATTGGTTCGTTACTGTTGTTTACCCAGCCTTAAGGTTCGTACACACATGCGATCGGGGGATGTGTATGAACAGCCAATAATCGTGCCATGTATGGGCACTTTATCGGCTAAAATGGCTGTTCTGTTGATACACGGCACGAATATAATCCGAAATGGCCGTTCACACGTCATGCGTCGGCACCGGCGATCGCATGTGTGCACAAACCTTTAGACTTTATAGATTATAACTGCCAGGTAGGTGGTATTTGGAAGTGAGTGCAAATATGGTAAAGTTTATGACTCTAACAGGGAGATTCACCCAGAGGCACAAGCTCTGTGGGCAAATCTCCTCCCGTATGGGTTTTACCAGAGGCTGTGCGATTTTGGGTGAATCTCACCTGCACATAAGTATTTATTGACAGCTATTAGTTGGTGTTTAGTGTGAAGAGCAACCTCTGGTAAATTACTTTGGAACGGCCGCAGGAGTGCCTCTTCAGGTACTCGCGCTGCCACCGCAAAGCGGCATTAACGTTGCGCCAACCAATCGACCCATATAATGCTTCCCTAATCCAATAGTCTAATAGCTATGGATGTAAGGGAAGGGCAGATGAATCACTTGCATGTTCAAACCCTTGGGTAGGAAGCGCTAAAGCATGACTGTGGGCTTTTAATGTCTGTAAGTCAGGAAAATGTCTTTATTCAAGGATGTATGAAAAGTTTTCCAGAATTCTGTGCAGTTAGGGAATGCTGGGAGTTGTAGTTTTTAAACATGTGAAAAGTTCATTAAGAAAACACTAACTGCAAAACAGAGAATGCTGAGATTTGTAGTTTTCAAAACATGTTAAAGGTCACAAGCTTAGGCTGTATTAGATCTAGACAGATGCCTTAGCTACAGGATATTAATAGTAATAGTGGAATTAATAGTAATAGTGGAAACCTATGCTAACAGTGGTCCATTGTAATCAATGGATGCTCTGTGTCTGAGGGGATTGAATACGTTCCATGACTGGCACACTATAGAGGACATGGAAATGTTTGGGTTGGAGTTATTTGAAAAGTTTGGGTTGAAAAATTTTCTAAGTCCCTACTCATAGGGTTATAGTGATAGCGAAGAGAAGTGCACCCAAGGGTGCATATAGTCCCTGGCCAGCAGAGGGCAGTAGTAATAGTGGAAACCTATGCTAACGGTGGCCCATTGTAATGAATGGCTGCTCTGTGTCTGAGGGGATTGAATGCGTTCCATTATTGGCACACTATAGAGGACATGAAAATGTTTGCGTTGGAGTTATTTGAAAAGTTTGGGTTGAAAAATGAAAAGTCCCTACTTATATTGGGTTAGGGTTAAGGTTAGGGTTAGGGTTACAGGGATAGCGAAAAAAGTGTGGCGGTGATTAATATGGGGCATGGCCAGCAGAGGGCAGTAGTGAGTCTTGAAAATGTTTGGGTTGGAAATATTTCTAAGTCCATACTTACAGGGTTATTGGTAAAGTTGGGTTGACAAAGTTAGGGTTGGAAAAAAGTAGGCTTTTTAACCTTTTCCCTGGAATTTTTTTGCAGGAATGTCATCGTTAGTAAGTGGGTCTCGGAATGTGAGGTTGGAAAATGTCAGGGTTCAAATTTTGGGGGTCACATTTAAGGGGGTAGAATTTTGGGGGTCACATTTTGGGGGGGTCAAATTTTTGTGGTGACAAATTCTGGGGGGTCAAATTCTGGGGGGTGAAATTAGGGTTAGGGTTAGGTTTGTAAAAAATTTATTAGGATCAAAAAGTAAAATAACAAAACACTATATCAGCCTGACATGCCGAGCGACGTTACAAATCATGAAAAACAAAAATACAATGATACAATATCAGCAAGGCATAAAAAACAAAAGCAGAGTAGAAAGAAAAACAGCAAAAGAAAACATTTCAGACATCTACATGTTGTAAGTTCACACGTGATTGAAAAAACAATATCAGCAATCCTAGCCTTGTTCTGAAAAGATGCCCTACATCAATTCCCTACAACAATGCCAGGTAGCAACAGCTAGAGCTAGCAAGATATTGTCTTGTATAAAAAGGGGAATAGATTCAAGAGAGAAAAATATTATTCTCCCTCTTTACAAGGCACTGGTAAGGCCTCATTTGGAATATGCGGTGCAGTTTTGGAATCCCATATACAAAAGGGACATCTTGGAAATTGAGGCAGTTCAGAGAAGGGCAACTAAATTAATAAGGGGAATGGAGGGGCTTGAATATGCAGGCAGATTAGACAAGTTAGGGCTGTTTACATTGGAGAAGCGGCGGTTGCGTGGGGACATGATAACCTTATACAAATATATTAATGGCCCATACAGTGAACTCTCTGGTGCATTGTTCACTAATAGGTCATATCAGAGGACTCGTGGACATCCTTTAAGGTTGGAAGAAAAGAAGTTTCATCTTCAAGTTAGGAGAGGTTTCTTTACAGTGAGAACGGTGAAACTGTGGAACTGTCTTCCAGCAGAGGTGGTAATGGCAAGTTCATTGAATAACTTTAAAAAAGGCCTGGATAAGTTTCTAAAACTAAAAAATATTGAGAATTACTGGTATTAATCAGTCTCTCCGTCAGCCTTCCAGTCAGTCTATGAGTCAGCCTTCCAGCCAGTCTATGAGTCAGCCTTCCAGCCAGTCTATCATTCAGCCTTCCACCCAGTCTAGGAGTCAGCCTTCCAGCCACTCTACTAGCCAACATTGTATATTTGCATCAATACATATGTGTGAGACCTGCCATATAATTTTTCCTTAGCTTACCATACTTTCTTTATCCATTGGTACATTTTTCTCGTGTCATTTTCCAGCTTGCTGGGAAATGCAAACATTTTTATTTTGATTATTATTCAGTGGAATAAAGTTAGTATGGTGGAGTACTTGCCTTGTCCTTAGTTACAACATGCCAGCCATGTATATGGAATTATGGGTAAGAACATGGGGTCTGTACATTAGGAGCTTCTTATAAACAGGTGTGTTTTGCTATCATGTGACACCTTTACCAAATGATGGGTCCCTGTTTATATGGGTGTTCCAGACATACGAGTATATTTACCATCATAATGCAGGTTTGAACTTCATCTACTTAACCAGTCATAGTACTAGTAACAGCTGCAAGGACAATGATGTTTATCGGTTGTCACAATAATTAAAACATGTTTATTATCATTGTCTCATGGATACAATTTAAAATATTAATATATCCATTTTGGGGGGTGGGGGGTTCCTCTTCTGCTCAAAGATACTATTGGTTGTTGATGTAGCATAGATTAATATAGCAGTACAATGTGTTTTGGCATAGGGGGAGTGGCTATAGTTTGACATCATAATGGGTGAGGGTGGAGCTATAGGAATGGATCGGGACAGAGCGAATTCACCCAAACTCCCAGATCCAGACAAAAATGTGGCTGCTCCATTGGCTCCCAGACAGGTCTGATGTATCTTTATTAGTGGAGAATATAACCAATTAATGTGAGTTTATTGTGCAGGGCACAGATGGAAGTCATTTCTCGAACTGTGTTAATCTTTATCCGCAGTTCGCATCTGTTGTATTCAATTAGATCAACTGGACTTTTTTAGTTTAGTTGTTGAAGACGTTTTTCTAGTCATCTGACTGGCTTTCTCAATTCAGAATGACTTGTACAAGAATCTGTGGCAATTATGTACCCTGGAAAGTCCCAATTAGCACATCACAGCCAGGTGTTAAGGGCGTGATTGCATAGTGGCTAATTTTGTAATATTTGTAGATTACAGATGCTAATGTGATCGTCCTTGTTAAAGTGGAGAAAGTGATAAAGACATTTTATTCAATTATCCTAAGGTTAGAAAAGACATTAACTGCAGCTTCACTATTCACAGTCAAACCATTTTACATTCGGATTCACCAGTCTCCCCTGTTAGGCTTGGTACACGCCGGGAGATCTTTCCAGCTGACCCACCGATAGTGACGTGTATTGGTCAGTTGGCAGGAAATATTGCATAGTGTGTATGCGGCAACCAAGCTCAAACAGGTGAACGGCCTGTTGGTAAATCACGGCCGATTGTGCGGTTCCCTATTGGTCGTGCAAACTGTCGGCCAATATTGCCATGACCGACAGTCATTTGTCCCGACTGAGCATTTGCTAGTAGCGAACGCTTGGTCGGGACAAATAGTCCTCCCAGCCTTACAGAGAGACCCTGCCCTTGCGTGTCCCCTGAAACAGATAAGAAAACTTTTACTTCCTATCATGCTTTGCTCTAGTGAGTGTGGTCAGGCAGTAACAGGGATACATTATAAAACATAAGAGGCTCAAATTATAATGGGAGCAGCAGTGGAATATTTTCTTATATTAATCACTTAGCTATGTCACTAAGTGATTATTATAAGAAAATCTTCCACTTCAGCTCCCTTGCTCTTCTGGCCATCCACCATTCCCCAAAAACTGACCACAATGTATTTTTTTTTACCATTTACCATTCCCCAACATTAGGATTAATCTTCTGTAACTCAGTGATAGGTTTTACCCATGATGCAGTCTGCATGCAGAGAGCAGAGGGCGTGCCCCTATGACTCATAAGAAAATATCCTCCCTCTCTCTCTCTCTCTGCTTCGTGGTTAAAAACTATCACTAAGTTACAGATGATTAATCCTGGTTGACCTGAGATTAGGAAAGGAAAGTAAATCATGGTCTGTTTCTTCAACTTCAACTGTATAAAAACCTTATGTATTATAAGACGTACAGTATAATATAAGGATATTATGTCACCTTGCCTTTGTCCTACCTGCAGCCTCGTGCTTTGGTCAGGATGTAATATCCTTATATTATACTGTAAGGGCTGCCCTGTCCTTCATATTTTGCATACATACCGTACGTACAACAGAGAGAACGGTATATTGGGGATATACATCCAAGCTGGCTTTCAGTAGAGCATACAATATTTTCTATAATACCGTACACACAATAGGAGTCTTGTACATCTCCATTGCTTTTCTTATTTTCTTTTGCATTAAATAAAAGCTATTGGTGCTTTGCCTTGAATATGTTTTAAGATAGGGATCTCTGATTGGCTAAATGTTTTAATTATTATTGTTATTATTGCGGTTTTATGTAGCGCGTTACAATTACATGTATACATTCACATCAGGCCCTGCCCCGAAGAGCTTACAATCTAATCACATTTATTTGACACATACAACCTATCAGTATGTCTTTATGATTGTGGGGGAAACCGGAGTGCCCGGAGGAAACCCACGCAAGCACGGGGAGAACATACAAACTCCTTGCAGATGTGTCCAAGGGTGGAATCGAACTCAGGACTAGTGATGGCCCAGTTTGTGGATCCAAACCCGGATCTGCGGTGGATTTACCTCATATCGGTTTTCCGCCTTCCAAACTTTTCCGAACCGCGTTTTTCGAAAATTTTTGAAGATTTCACCTATTTTCAGAAATGCATGAAAATACATATTTTCGAAAATTTTCAAAATTACGAGGATTTCACGTATTTTCGAGAATGCGGGAAAATACGTATTTTTCGAAAATTTTCGAAATTACGAGGATTTAACGTATTTTCGAGAATGCGGGGAAAATACGTATTTTTGAAAAATCCTCGTATTTTCGAAGAATCCTCGTATTTTCGAGGATTTTTTCATTTTAATGGGTTTTAATGGGCCCGCTCGCGGATTTTCGAATTTGGCCACCGTACTGCCCCTAATGCTCTGATTGGCTAAACTTTCTAATGCTCTGATTGGCTAAACTTTCTAATGCTCTGATTGGCTAAACTTTCTAATGCTCTGATTAGTTAAACATTCTAATGCTCTGATTAGAAGATATTATGGTAATAAGCGTTCTCACCACCTTGTTTTTTATGTTTAGTGTCCCTTTAAACATCTGGGATTGTTCCACCTTTCCCTCTATAGCTCTGTCCTAGAAAGGGTTAATGTATCCCAGTGCACATTACTCTATCACATCCCTACAAGCTTTCCCTATAAGGTTTGTGACCTTACATCACCGGGCAGGAGGAATCCCATGTATTAGTCACCTACAATGTGTCCATTCATTCTCCTCTCCACCCACTGACACAGTCACCAGCCTGGCACCAAACATTCCCCAGCTGAGCACGTCTCTATGCCAGGGCACCACCAAATGCTTTCCGGCCTCTTAAAGAAATTTTTTTATCCGACTCTCCTCTACGCGATGTACGGAAAGTTACTCAATCACCTACATACCATTTTCCATATTTCCACCCTCTGTTATCAATGGGCCTTTGTTATTTGTCCCCAACTGACGTCTTCCACAAAACTAAAATCTAGTTTAACACAGAGACGGACCAAACTGTGTTACAAAGTCATTTTCGTGACAAAGTTTTGAATTTTGTGAAATCGACAAAAGTCACAAAATTTTGCTATATTGGCAAAATCACAAAATAAGGTGTTTTTTTCAATATGACAATGACCTGCGCTGCCATTACAATCTGTCAGCAGTCGGGATGGGGTAGAACTGAGTTTGAGACGGACATTTTAGAACTTTCCAAACTACAAACTTTTGGGTTTTCCGAACTCGTGGACATAATTATCGAAAACCCGAGGATTCTCGAATTTTTTGAATAAATAATTTTTTGAATCATTATCCCTTGACTTTATGGCTCCATAACCCTAGAAGTGCGGCGTTTAGTACATTCATAGGTTATCGGCAAATTCGAGGGTTACCGAACCCCGCATTCAAGGGTTATGGCTGAATTTAAGGGTTAGCGAATGACTAATTCGCCTATGAACCTCAAACGTAGTTTTCGCTAACCCTTGATTGTGGTGATTGATTTCGGTACCCCGATCGTGTTTAAACATGTTTCGGTGATATGTACGTGTTCCCCAGACCAGGTCCCAGAGCCATTTACAGTTGTTATTTTAACAATTTTTCCCCAATGACTTTAATGGGTCAGTTTTCGAACTATAGAACTTTTACTGAAGTTCTATAGTTCTAAAACAAACCGAACTTTAGGAAGTTCAGCCATCTCTAGTCAGCCGTGAAATTTCAGGATTTGCCAAAAATTACCAGCAAAACTAAACCAAACTATTTCATATGGTCACTTCAAAGAAATTCTTAAAGGCACGGTACACACAGTTCAATATGGACCCAAGATTCCTGACCGGCAGATAATGAATCAATAATCCTATCAGTAGTTTGGTTCAGTCTGGATTTGCCGCAGCTAATCCTATGGTACAGTCTCCATGGAAGTTCACTGGATCTGCTGTGATTTCTGGACATATCCGATCATGTGGGTGTGCCTAAAAATCGGTCAGATCCTCAATTACAGACAAAAATTAGTCCCAATGGACCAATATTTCTGGCTGCAGTTGATTAGGTCAAATTATTGTCCTGTGTGTACCAGCCCTAAATCTCACTGTTATAGATATTTTGCCATGAATATATTCAAATTCTTTCACCAGTCCTGGTTACATTTACTAAAGAATCAATTCATTACTCAATAGTAAATCGAAGGCATGCCCACCCTCCATAGTAAATTTTACACAAAACCAGGACCCCCCAAATACTAAGATCCCAATACCTTGGCCCCCCGGCAATATCTTCACCTCCAAATCTGCTGGTACCTCTGCTTCCTTCTCTTGTCCATAGGGTAATCAGCCGTCAGTCACAGGCGAAACAGTGACCTCAAAGCCAATGACTGGCGCCAGTTACCCGAGCTGCCTCCTCTGCAGCTGTACAAACTCTCAAAGAGCTTTTACAACCTTCAGAGGAGGCAGAAACCTTTGGAAGAAGGTAAGAATTAGGGTTTGGGGGTTTCTGGTTCTATGAGTTAAAGTAACATTGCTTCATCTTCAGGTTAGGAAGGGTTTCCTTACAGTGAGAACGGTGAAATTGTGGAACTGTCTTCCGGCAGATATGGTAATGGCAAGTTCATTAAATAGCTTTAAAAAAGGCCTGGATAAGTTTCTAAAACTTAAGAATATTGAGAATTACTGGTATTAATGCATATAGATCTGGTTGATCCAGGGATACTATATAATATTGAGAATTACTGGTATTAATACATATACTGTAGTTCTGGTTGGTACAGGGATACTATATAATATTGAGAATTACTGGTATTAATGCATATACTGTTGTTCTGGTTGGTACAGAGATACTGTATAATATAGAGAATTACTGGTATTAATACATATACTGTAGTTTTGGTTGGTATGGGGATACTATATAATATTGAGAATTACTGGTATTAATACATATGCTGTTGCCGTTTTGGAGTCAGGAGGAATTTTTTCCCCCTTTTAGCTGGGGTTTTTTGCCTTCCTCTGGATCAACTGTTAGGTAGGTTAAAAAAAAAAAGTGAATAGGTTGGACTTGATGGACGTCTGTCTTTATTCAACCATAATTACTATGTAACTAATAATTACTATGTAATACATCGGTATTGCCAGAGATGGTAGCGAACACAGGCTATACGCAGGTAATCCCGAAAAGTAGTGGGCTTGGGCAACTGAAAAATCCCATATAACATTTCCATCTCGGTTAGGGTGGCATAATAAGGTGACTGGAGCGCTAATGCAATATGCTTCTTAACGTCCTGTGTGACTGGGCAAGAAAGTAAAAAATGATCTAGGGACTCCAAAACTCCGCATCGCCAGGGACAGGACCTGTCTGAAATATTCAAATGTTTATACCGATCTCTCACCTTCAGATGGTGATGATAGCCGAGCCATAAGTGATCAAAAAATTTATGTGGAGTCCTTTTCTTATTAAAGAATGACAACGTAGCTACTCTCATGGGAGTAAAACTATCCTGTTTCTCAGGTGGCGGGGGAAAATGTTCAGACAGAAAAACCTCATACAGGCACTTCTTAGGAAGAAGATCGTCTTTGCAAATCTGAAATTTACGCAGACATTGTAACGTATTAACCGCGTAAAAAGGAATACTATGCCCCTTTAAATGAAGCTGCTTAAGCTAACATCCCTGAAACCATCGTGACAAAAAATGCTGGCACCAATACAAAAGGCCTGACATCCATGGAGGTCGTAAAGTGGCTGTCAAGGGAGGAGTCCAATCTACAACATTAGCCTTAAGAAAAACCGAGGAGAAAAAGGCCACCATCTAAATAAGTGATGTTGCGCGCTACCAATTCAAGTGCCAGGGGTCTGTATTTGTCTACCGGAGATGTTTCAGAGGCCCACAGTGATTTTATGCTTGCAAGACACTAGTTTCTTATTTAAATGGCTAAATTGCCTGTCCTGCACACTTTTGGTGCCAACCTGCATGCATAAAACCACTCTGGGCCAGGTTGGACTCAACTGCATTTTATGTCAGGGGAATGTACAATGTTCCCTGTCGATTAAAATAGTTTGTGTGAAGAAATAATGTTTCTGTGCGCAAACAGTTTCTTATTCTAATGGCTAAAATGCCTAGCCTGCGTACTTTCTATGTCAACCTGCAGGCCCAAAACCACTTTCAGTCAGGCTGGACCCAACTGAATTAGATGCCAGGGGTGTGTGCATGTGTCTGATGTTTTTTCAGTAGGCCAGTGTGATTGATCTATCACAAGACAACAGTTTCTTTATTCAAATAGTTAAAATGCTTATTCTGCATACTTTTCATATCAGGATAATGTACGTAACTGCCCAAGATGTGGTTTCAGGACCCAGTGTCAGTTAACTGTTGGAAAACACTAAAGTGCAATCATGTCTAGATTTAGGCACGATTGTACCATAAGACCTTGTTCACTTTTTGTGTACACCATTAACACTTTTTGATTTTATTTTGCCTACAGATTGAACTGGAAATCCTTTGAAGAGAGAATGCACAGCAGCTTAGTTGAAAACTGGAACAGTCCTTCCCCTTCAGGGAGTATTATGGTAAAATATTTTGATTGTGCTCACATATGATTCCAACCTGCATGTCTAAAACTCATTTTGGGCCAGGCTGGACTCAACTAAATGATCTGACAATGGCATGGGTCTGTCTGCCTAAAGATGTTGTTTCAGTGGTCCAAAGTAATTGAGTAAGCAGTATCTGATTGGTTAATGCAAATTAATAGTACAGGAAAACTTTTGTACCTTTTTATTGCATCAGCCCCTAAATCTTTTCTATTCTTCCCACTATAGCTAATCTCAGAGCAATAACTAGGATGATTTTACTTACCTTTATGAAAGGTGAGGTTTTTTGAAGATTAAGTTTATGTAGAGCTCCTAGCCATTCGGGCCCTAAAGTCATACCATTTTTCCAGCTTATTTTCAGGCTTTTTGGAGTCTAGTTGATTTTAATTGCTGATTTCTTCATCCTTATTGTCATTTTCATCTGAATCTTCTTCCATGTTCTCCTCTTGGTCCCAATACAGATTGTTTCTATACTCTTCTTCCATATTCTCTTCCTCATTGCCGTGTTGATCCATATTCTCATGCTTATCTTCTTCTTTATGTACCACTTTAATAAAAACAGATTTACTAATCAGAAAATTAAAAACACATTATAGATCACTAGGACTGGTAATGGCTGAGACCTCTAACATACTCATGTCATCAGGACAGGAATCAAGTAGCATAACTATAAGATTCTCCACTTGCCCCCATTACACAGCCATTCATTCAAAAGCAACAAAAAGTAAATTTAACTACTATCCTATCTGTTGTACTAAGAGAGAGATATTAAAATGGTTATTCATCATCCCTAAGAGATCAGCAGAGCAGAAGTTGCAGCTCCCACTATATTTATCCCTTAAGCCTGGTACGCACCATTAGATCCTTTGTCCCGACCAACCATTAGGAATTTCTGACTTGTTGGCCAGGACAAAGGACTATCGGTAACAGAAAAAGCAGCTGCAGAAAACCGTTCAGTGACCAAGCATGCAAACCATAGAGAACCTTGCGATTGTCCATAGTTTTCAGGTTGTGTCTGATGGTCTGTTTATCATTGTTTGAATAATTGGTCTGACAGTCGAGAGGCACCAAAGAGCCATGAAATCATGAAGCTGTTCATTTAAAGACTGTATTTTTTCTTACCTATTTTTACTCCACCATCAATACTAAACAGGATGTTATGTCCTTTAATGTCTCTGTGCGCTATGTTCATTGTGTGGAGGTAAAACAATCCCTACGAAGATTGACAAATCAATAACATTTGTTTTAGTTTAGCAATAAATGTTAGATCATACGGAATCTTATTACTGAAAAACATTTATCCTAAACTTTGCTAGCCCAAAAAATTGTAATTGCAATCAATTTTAAAACACCATCCATATTCTTGATTGAGAAAATAGTTAGATGCCTTACCTGCAGTATCTCCCTTGAAACATACTGTATCCAGTCCTCCTTAAAATAGTTTTGGCAGACTGAATACTGGGTGTTAAGGAGATCTACTAGAGAGCCTCCTTGACAATACTCCATTATTATCTGCAAGAAAAAAATAAAAAATATTCAGTTAAACTGTAAATGGATTTCAGTCACGATAAGAATTCACGTTGTATAAAATATGTTCGGAAACCTCGAAAGTCCGTTCCGTTTTCATATTTTCATATTATTTCCAAGATCTGTAAATCAGAAAACGGAACAAAAATTAAAACATCTCCGGTCAGGGTCCTCGACAGAATGAAAATTCTATCAAGAATTTGAAAAAATTATATTGAATAATCTATTAAACCCATCAAAACTCTGAAGTTTTTCAAAAAGTTTCAGTTTAAGGAAAGTTCCGCAGAACTCTTAAAGCGTCGGTTTCAATCAAAGCCGGGTTAATAACGAACCTAGAACCCATCCCTAGATTACGGTAAAGGTTATGGTCACATTATTTACATTTTCTATCAGTATTTGAAGGAGAGATTCCTTATTTACATAAACCAAGTATATTGAGATGTTTCTTACCCATGACGTCTCAATGTGTGTCTCAAGGTCATAGTGTGTGAAGGCTTCCAGTCCCCTAATGATATTGTTGTGGTTGAAGCTTTTAACCATGAAAACTTCATCTAATTCTTTTATCTGGTTTTAAAAACCAATAAACGGTTAAGTTCCTACATTACCAGACTTCCAAATTTTATGCAGTATGAGAAAGAAATACACATTTTATATCATTTAAATTGCTATTTAAAAGAAGTAAACCCAAATTTGTTTACTCCAGCCTCTGAAAACATCTCTTTCTAAAAACACCAATAAATTCTAAAATCCCACCCCAGTAAATAGAATCAAAGTAAATGAAAGCCCCTAAACAACTAGATAAAATAACTGAATGTGCAGTATCTAGCCACACCTCCTAGATTAGCTAAGGTTCCTGCAGTAGTCCGATGCTATAAATTTACATCAACCAATCCGGTATTAGCTATTAATGGGTTTACTGCAGTTGGATAACATCTGATTGGTTGCAGCACATTAATAGGACAGGCAAACAGACACTTACCATTCTAAAATGGGCAACTTTTACTGCTATTTCTTCTTCTTCTTCTCTATATCGGCTCTGTAAGAGAAATTTTTATTAAAACAAACATTTTTATAGTCCATAATCTAAAACCATCAACCATAATAGAATACCAATAATCTGCAACTTGCCACTCCAGTAAATAGCATTAAAGTAAATGTAATCCCCTGAAGAAATTGATAACAGTGTGAATGCGTATTATCTGGCCACACATGATTCCCTATCTAATAGGGACTGTTCCAGGATTAGCTAGAGATTAATAGGCGTGACCTACTGTAATAAATTCTTGCAATAGTTTAGGATTGGGCATGTGCAAAGTACACAATGGTCAGTGACCACACTGTGCAAAACTGGAGTGCTGGGAAATGAAACACAACCTTACATTAAATTTAAGGTAAATTTTCCAGCAACCATATCAAAATTAAAGGTGATACACAGGGGCGTACCTGCAGGGGCCCGGGCCCCCCAGTGAGATTTGATGCCGGGCCTATGAACCCTTCCTCCCTTCAAGCTGCCTTCCATGATCAGCCGTTTAAAAGACCGGACCCGAACTTTCGGAACTGAACTGGAATTCAGGTCCGGTCTTTTAAACAGCTGATCACGCGTATGTTTCATTCATACATGCAATCAGCTGCTTAAAACGGCTGATCACAGAAGACAGCTTTGGCTTGTGGCAGGCCCTACTACCGTCCGGGGTGGCTGGGGTGGTAGTTACACCACTGGAGATTATTATTTTTATTATTGTGGATTTATATAGCGCTAACATCTTCCATAGCACTTTACAATTACATGTATACATTCACATCAGGCCCTTCCCCAAAGAGCTTACAATCTAAGCACATTTATTTGACACATACAACCTATCAGTATGTCTTTATGATGTGGGGGAAACCGGAGTGCCCAGAGGAAACAAACTCTTTGCAGACGTGTCCAAGGGTGGAATCAAACTCAGGACTTCAGCGCTGTAAAGCATCAATGCTAACCACTGAGCCAGATCCAGATTACTGCTTTTATATCAAATTGTTCGGTGTTGTTCTGAGGCTTTAGTTGTCTTTATTTAGTTTATGGTAGTATAAACAAATATTTTAATTAGATTTTATTATAGAAGCTTACTATATAGACCTTTCCATATCCTCCAATGCCGATTAGTTCCAAAGATTCTAATTTGTTTCTAGGATCCTAAAAAAAGTCATATAAATGAATACAGAGAACTATAGGGAAAAAGAAGCATCAAATATGTTTGTATGAAGGTATATGTTTATTTATATATCTCCACTTGGGTACACAGCGCTGTACATTATAACAATACCGATTATACATTATGTATGTATGTATATGTTTATTTATATAGGGTCACTTGGGGACACAGCGCTGTACACTAACAATACAGATTATACAGTATGTATATGTTTATTTATATAGCGCCACTTTGGGACACAGCGCTGTACATTATAACAATACAGATTATACAGTATGTATGTTTATTTTATAGAGGGGTCACTGGGGACACAGCGCTGTCCATTATACAATACAGATTATACAGTATGTATATGTTTATATGAGCGCCACTTGGGGACACACGCTGTACATATAACAATACAGATTATACGTATGTATGTATATTTTATTTATATAGCGCCACTTGGGGACACAGCGCGTGTACATTATACAATACAGATTATCATTATGTTATGTTTATTTATATAGCGCCACTTGGGACACAGCGCTGTACATTATAACAATACAGATTATACGTATTTATGTATATGTTATAATAGCGCCACTTGGGACACAGCGCTGTACATTATAACAATACAGATATACAGTTATGTATGTATATTTATATAGCGCCACTTGGGGACACAGCGCTGTACATTATAACAATACAGATTATACAGTATGTATGTATATTTTATTAGCGCCACTTGGGGACCAGCGCTGTACATATAACAATACAGATTATACAGTATGTATGTATATGTTTATATAGCTCCACTTGGGTACACAGCGCTGTACATTACAATACAGATTATACAGTATTGTATATGTTTATATAACGCCACTTAGGGACACAGCGCTGTACATTATAACAATACAGATTATACAGTATGTATATGTTTATTTATAACGCCACTTGAGGACACAGCTCGTACATTATAACAATACAGATTATACAGTATGTATGTATATGTTTTTTATATAGCGCCACTTGGGACACAGCGCTGTACATTATAACATACAGATTATACAGTATGTATGTATAGTTTATTTATATAGCGCCACTTGAGACACAGCGCTGTACATTATAACAATACAGATTATACAGTATGTATGTATATGTTTATTTATATGCGCCACTTGGGGACGCAGCAGCTTGTAAATATTAGAATCCAAAAAATCTGGGGGGAGAAATAATGAATACTAAATATATAAATAAATATGTACGTCATAAAATATACAAGTGCCTAAAAAATGTAACATGAGAAAAGAGGTTCCTACCCCATAGAGCTTACACTCTAATTAGGTGGGTAACATAATACATAGGGAAGGGTAGAAGTGCCATAGTAAGAACTGGTGCAGTGTCAACTTAACAATCCTATACAGTGCTGAAGAATTATAAATAGTAAAAGAGTTGATTGTGCCTTGTTCTCCATGTATTTATTATGTATAAAAAGATTCTGATGATGTGATGTACAAGTGTCTTGGCGCTATATACAATGTTGTCATGTACAAGGGCAGTAACTTACCTACACTACAGCAGCCTCAAATTCATCCCGGACTGCTCCACACACCAATGCATAAAATTAAAGTACATCCAACATATTGGCGTACACCAGACTTTATAGCAACAAACAGTGTTTTATTACACGTGCAATCAGCTTTTTTAAAACATCTAATTGTATTTCCTCAGTCATGCACACGATCAGCTGTTTAAAGGACCAGTACCGGTACCACGCATATCTTTCCGCACGATCAGCGTGTTTAAGAAAAGCGGATTGGGCAAATGGAGGGGGTGTGTCAGGGGCCCAGCCTCCAATTATAATTTACCCAAGGAATTATCCCACAGCGCCCTTCGTTATATTGAAATTAATTCTTCATTGCATTTGATAAAAACTGACATTAAATGATGAACAACAACAAAAATGTATACTCACCTCTAATGAATTGGAAATGTAAATGAGTAAACTTTATCTAGAATTTTCTTTTATAATGTCATCAATGACATCATCAATGCTGGCAAAGTCATTTAAATAGGTTGCCGTGGAAACAAGTTAATACATAGAAAAAAGATGATTAAAATCGCTGTTTTTACTATTTTATTCTATAATATATAATAGTATATTTTATCATATGTATTAGAGCATACAGTATGGTATTAAACGGGGTCCTGCAATATACATTAATTATTTTTTTTGATCAATGATATCATCACATTGTATCTTATATTAGGTAACCATCTAGGCACTGGATATGTAATTAAAAATGGACAGTGAAGAATATATAGGAATTAAGCATGTGCCCAAAAGTCATATATATAAGGATTCCAAAATATGCCATTGATTTCATTAGGCAAAATAGCATAGATTTGAACTAGTATAAGTCCAGACCTTATAATACAATCCACACAACCTGCTGCAGTTTGAGCAGACATCTAAATTCTCTCCAAGTTATAAGGCTATTGCACCATGTGATCCCGAGTTATGAAAGATATCATTGGACCAACTTTTGTTCTATAGTCCGAGGGGTTGATAAGTTTGCTAATTTAGTTCACATTATCTACACCCCAGAAAGCAGCTGTTGATTTCCATGGACAAATTGGCATTAGTTTGAACTACTATAAGTCAAGAAATTGTGATCCAAAATTCTATACAACTGGTATGCCTCTCCAGCCTCCATGCATAGGATTACAGCTTCGCTGACACCCCTATGCTTTAGAGGATGCCAGGAAGTGGCAGACCAGCTTCACTACTGGTGGTTATGTCTAGAAGTCCAACAAGCTTGGCAAACAAATCAGAAGAGATATATTTGATAACTCATTTACCCTCTCCCCCTATACAGCCTTATTTAACCTCCCGATTGCAAATACAACAGATATGTAATATATTAATAATAAAGACCGTGCCATCACCAGAATACGTATAGCCAAAACATGAGGGTGAGATATCACTGAGCAGAATTAATAAAGAGGATTTGGTGGGATCACGAGAACGAGTATATGGCACACGCATTACAAATCTATTTAAAAGGATGGATAAACACATAAGACATCTGTATGTTAAATATGCAACCCCAGGGAGGTGGTATATCCCAGATAACATAAAGGCGATGGGCCACAATGATATATATATCAGGTTACACCATAAGGAAATACACCACCACATAAACCGCTTCTACAACCTGGAACCACAGACGGATGAACCAAAGAAGAAAAAGCAAAACATGTGTTTTTAACACATAACAATAATCTTTGTTTAATAACAATATGATACAAATGTAACAATAGGTTTTAAAGTGTCAAAAAAAAACTTATAAAAATTGTATTAAAAAAACACACAAAACAGATTTTAATTTCATTTAAAAACTGTGAAAATTTTGTTTTATTTTTTCTATAGCTGCCTTTTTTAATTGATGTAACTTTTTGAGGCGTTCCTCTAATTCTGATCGTAGGGGAGCTGTCACCAAAATATGTTTAACTTGCCTCCCATTTTTTAAACAATGTGAAACTATATAATCATTTATTTCCTGTAAAGAGTTTTTGGAATAATAAAAACGAATGAAGGACAACCACTTTACAGGCCATGTTTCTTCGTTTTTTCTTTTTTGGGGGACATGGGCCAGTAAAAAGACAGGTAATTCATCCACTAGAGGGATATCTGTTTTTTCTATTTGGATATCAGGTTCCTCCTGGTGTCCACCGCTGTCTGTATTGGCTGCAATTAAATAATAACTTTCCGTTGTTTTAATCAATATACACTGAAAAGATTTTAGAGATGATTCAAATCTGATCAGACAAACATCAAATCAACAAATTCCTGCAATTGATTGATCGGGCACGATAGTGGGGCTATCGATCACACGGCTAATTGAGAAATCACCACATTGCCCCCTATACTTTTCCTAAAGGCCCCATACACTTAGTGATGTACCGTACCATCTCGACCTCCGACATATCCATAACGTCCAGGGAAATCAATATTCGATTGCTAATAAAGTGGGCCAGGGATATTGGAAATATATCATGGGAATATCTGTTGTATTCAATTAGATCAACTGGACTTGAAATGTAGTTCTTGAAGACGTTTGCTAGTCATCCGACTGGCTTTCTCAATTCAGAATTCTCATTCTGAATTGAGAAGCCAGTCGGATGACTAGCGAAACGTCTTCAAGAACTACATTTCAGTCCAGTTGATCTAATTGAATACAACAGATTACCATGACCTGGATGAATGAGAACCTTCACAAGCATATCTGGGAATGTCGGTTAAGAACCACTACGCGCAGCTAGATACTAAATTTCATCAAAAATTCATCCGATCGAACTTTGATTCACCTCTAACATCTACATAGTATTGGCCACCTTAACAGTACGCTACATTGTACAGTTATCTTACGTTTCAGGGTTTCTTCATCAAGGGCTGAGAGAGTACTGTGCACTGTTTACAGGTGTGTCTTTGTTTACAACAAATCTCCATCTCTATCCTGACTTTTTTTTTCATTCTCAGAAATTTTTTCAATTTATTTTAATTCTTCTGTTAACTTGTAGCATTTTTTTTCACACACTAATATGCTTTGTACTAAATGTTCATGTTTTTGTATGGAAGCAGCCAAGTCCTTAGACAGTTTTTTTTTTTTCTATGGCCATAATGTTTTTAAGTTTCATTTTATTGATTATGTCCTCCTGGCACCAGAGAAGATCATTAATATTCTGCATTTCTTTTATCTTCAAGAGCAGCCATATCTAAAGCAAGGAGGATGATCGATGTAGTGTTAAAAATTTTCTAACACCTACATCGGTCTGACAAATACAGAAAATACACCTACCTTGCTTAAACATTAATCAAAACCATCAAGACCTGCAATCTATGAATGAGGAATATAATAGACTCACCCCCAATTAGCTGGCTATAGACTATAAGGTTCATTTACCCGAGCCCTATAATTCTTTTCCAGGAATTCATTTCATGAACCTACCATTTACCCAGAGCTATACACTTAGCTAAATGAGCCTGTATGACATTATTACAATTGATCCATTGTGATCGGAAAATGTTGATCAACTGTATATCTTAAGCTTCTGGGGCTTCTTTTCTTTATTCGCTGTGTGTGTGTATGTCTGTCAGTCTATGTATATGGCTGTCAGTGGTGTATCTGTGAATGTCTGATTCTGTGTCAGTTTGCAACAATAACTTTTCCAACCCAACCATTTTCAACACTCACTACTGCCCTCTGCTGGCCCTGCCCATATCAATCACTGCCCCACTTTTTTCGCTATCCCTGTAACCCTGTATGTAGGGACTTAGAAAAATTTTCAACACTAACTTATCCACACTACACTTTCAAAGGCTGGTCATGCCCCATTTCAATCACCGCCCCACTATTTTCGCTATCCCTGTAACCCTGTATACAGAGAAGGAATGTTCTGTACACCTAAGCTATACCCTCATACTGTACTGTCTAAGGGAACAAATGGCAGCCCCTCCCAAGGTATAAATAACAGAGAAGGAATGTTCTGTACATACAATAAGCTATACCCTCATACTGTACTGTCTAAAGGAATCAATATGGCAGCTCCCCCCATATGTATAAATAAATAAACAGATAAGGAATGTTCCGTACACAAAATAAGCTATAACCTAATAGTCAGTGTACTGTCTAAGGGAAACAATACGGCAGCTCCTACACATATGTATAAATATACAAGGAAGGAATGTTCTGTACCCACATATAGCTATTCCCTCATACTGTACTGTCTAGGGAACAATATGGCAGCTCTTACCCATATGTATAATATACAGAGAAGGAATGTTCTGTACATACAATAAGCTATACCCTCATACTGTACTATCTAGGGAAACAAATGGCAGCTCCCACTCAATGTATAAATATACGAGAAGGAAGTTCTGTACATACAATAAGCTATCACCCTCATACTGTACTGTCTAAGGGAAACAATATGGCAGCTCCCACCCATATGTATAAATAAAATATACAGAGAGGAATGTTCTGTACACACAATAAGCTATATCCTCATACTGTACTGTCTAAGGGAAACATATGGCAGCTCCCACCCATATGTATAAATATAAATATACGAGAAGGATGTTCTGTACATATAATAAGCTATACCTCATACTGTACTGTCTAAGGGAAACAATATGGCAGCTCCCACCCATATGTATAAATATACAGAGAAGGAATGTTCTATACGCACAACTAACTATACCCTCATGCTATACTGTAAAAAAGGAATCAATATGGCAGCTCCCACCTATGTGTATATTTATACAGAGAATGAAAGTTGTGTACACACTAAGTTATACCCTCATGATATAGTGTCTAAGGGAAACAATATGGCAGCTCCCACCCATATGTATTAATAATATACAGAGAATGAAAGTGCTACAGACCATCATACCCTCATACTGTACTATATAATAGAGATAAAATATGGCAGCTATTTATGCAAAGAATCAGGATTTATAGTTTATATGGTTATTGTGAGAATATGTTAAAATCTGGGAGTCAGTATATAGGAAATGTCCCCTATACACTACTGTCCATTAAGAGGTTAGATAACTTTGTTTTTTTTATATTTAAATATATGTACTCTGTTTACTAAACTCTATGTGCAGCAACTCTAACTTACCTATTCCAGTTTGTTTACACAAAGAACACACTTATTTTATTAAACAAGAAAACATTTATTACAACTCTTCATTTATAATGTGACAATGATTTTAGCTTTTACCATAATATATCACAAATGATTGATTGAAATACAAAATACAAACATGTAGCATTGTTATGCTTTCTAAATTTATGCTACTCAGTGGTTTGATGATGATGGGTAGATGAAGATAGGATGTCTGCGCTTATGTCTTTAGGTGGACGTAACAGACGGCGTGGATGTATTATGGGTTCCATTGGAGGTATTTGGGTGGCCTTACAAAATTGACATTCATTCAACGCATACTGGTAAGGCAGAGATGGATTATGGGATGTGTGTAATGATGCAGTTGGTTGTTCCGTATGTGAAACAATAAAAGGTTTCATGGCATCCAGAATGGAATTTAGTAATGCAAAATATTGTTGCTTTGGCACCTGCTCAATTGCTGGAACAAGTGCATTAGCCAATGAGTGAGCTGTGCTTTTATCCATTCCTTCTTCTTGGTTGTTGTCATGAGAAAATGACATTTTTGCAATGTCCTGCACTGAAAAAAAGGAATACATATAAGTATTGCACAAACAGGCAATGACTAACACATAATATACAGTCCCTTTAAGTTGGATGATTTCAAGTAGGCCTTTTCTTTTTTATTATATTAAGGAAATAGTTACAAACACCATAGCAGGTTTCAGATGATTTATAGACTTTTGTTTATATCCACTAATTTACAAGTTTCAGTTGTATTTTTATTACAAAGCGATATATTAAATTGCCAGCAATTGAGTCATAATCAAGCACAATAGAAATGAAAGAAATATTAGAGTACTCATCAGTCTGACATTCCCCAAAGATTAGGGTACACAGAGCCTCAAGCTTTCTCCCTATATACAGCATAAAGGGAACATTGTGGGACTAGATGTTTATCATGACTGCAGCTAACTTCAAATAGGAAGAGAACCACGCCCAAGGAAAAATATCTTTTCCAAACAACCGTGAGGCCAACAGGAACATTTACTGGCCTCGCAATCATTACCAAAATGTTCTACACACAGTAACAATTAATCACTAACATCGCCAGACCCAATGGTGTCTGCCCTTTATCGTAACTGTGTGTACCTAGCTTTAGCTTTACCTGGAGAGTGAAGTTCCCCACCCCCATTTTCCACATACAGACAAAAACTAATTTGAGATGCGATAAAAGTTCTCATTAAAAATGATGCCACAACTAACCAGTTGACAGTTGCAGAAATGCTTGTTATTTGATAAATTGATAGTTTTTAGTCTTATTATAGTCAGATCGGTATTTATACTAATCAGCATGGTATTTATATACAGTCAGATGGTTATATTTTATTACAGTCAGAATGGATTTTCTCAGGGTTATTTATACAGTAGTCAGTAGTATATTATACAGTCAGCATGTTATACGTCCAGTATGTATGACAGTCCATGGAGTATACATCATGGGATATTTCATAGCTTATTGTGTCCATGATTTTCATGCAGGTATATTAGTAGTGAGGTATGGATCTCAGCGGAAATTGTAGCATGTATTTATACAGTCAGCAGGTGATTTATACAGTTCAGCATGGGATATTTATACAATAACTGGTATTTATACAGTCGCATTGGTATTATACAGTCAAGCATGGTATTTACAGTCAGGCATGGTATTTATACAGTCAGCATGGTATTTATCTAGTAGTCAGCATGGTATTTATATCAGTCAGCCATGGTATTTATACAAGAACATGGTGATTTATACAGTCAGCATGGTATTATACAGTCAGATGGTATTTATAAGTCAGCATGGTATTTATACAACATGGTATTTATACGTCAGCAGGTATTTATATAGTCAGGAATGGTATTTATACGTCAGCATGGTATTTATACAGTCAGCATGGTTATTATTCAACTTGAAGTCAGCATGGGATTTAACGTCATCCAGGTATTATTACAGTCAGATGGTATTTTATAGTCAGCATGGTATATTATATCAAGTATCAGCATGGTATTTATACAGTCAGCATGGTATTTATACAGTCAGCATGATAGCAATGGGATTTAACAGTCAGGCAATGGTATTTATATTAGTCAGCATGGTATTTTTACAGTCAGCATGTATTATAGTAGTAGTCAGCATGGATATTTATACAGTCACGCTATGGTATTATACAGATATCAATGGGTATGTGGTATTTAACAGTCAGCAATGGTTTAACATAAATATTACGTCAGAATGGTATTTATACAGTCAGCTGGTATTTATATAGTAGTCAGCATGGTATTTACAGGTCAGCATGGGTATTTATTATAGTCAGCATGGTATTTATACAGTCAGCATGGTATTTATACAATCAACATGGATTATACAGTCAGCATGGTATTATATCACAGCATGATATACAGTCAGCTGGTATTTAGTAGAGTGCGCATGATTTATTAGTAGTCAGCATGGTATTTATACAGTCAGCATGGTATTTATACAGGCAGCATGGTATTGAGATATAGTAGTCAGCATGGTTATTGATACGTCAGCTAGATGATTATATGTCTTATATATAAGTCAGCATGGTATTTATACCATCAACAGGAGTTATACAGTCAGCATGGTATTTATACAGTCAGAGGTATTATAGTCAGCATGGTATTTATACAGTCAGCATGGTATTTTATAGTAGTCAGCATGGTATTATACAGTTCAGGCATGGTATTTAGAGTCAGCATGGTTTATTACAATCGCAAATGGTTTATTTAACAGTCGTGGTATTATATAGTAGTCAGCATGGTATTTTTATACGTCAGATGTATTATATAGTCAGCATTGGTATTTTATATAGTATCGCATGGTATTTTACAATGTAACTGGTATTATTATACAGTCAGCATGTTTTATTTATGTACAGCAGCATGGTATTTATACAGTCAGCATGGTATTATATAGTAGTCAGCATGGTATTTATATAGTAGTCAGCATGGTATTTATACAATCAACATTGGTATTTATACAGGTCAGCATGGTATTTATACAGTCGCATGGTTTATTGCATTTCATTATCATTCAGCATGGTATTTTTAGTCAGTGGTAATTTATAACAGTCAGCATGGTTATTTATATAGTAGTCAGCAGGGTATTACTACAGTCAGCATGGTATTTATACAGTCAGCATGGGATTTATATAGTAGTCAGCATGGTATTTATACAGTCAGCATGGTATTTATACAGTCAGCATGGTATTTATACAGTCAGCATGGTATTTATATAGTCAGCATGGTATTTATATAGTCAGCATGGTATTTATACAGTCAGCATGGTATTTATATAGTATAGTCAGCCCATGGGTATTATACAGTCAAGCATGGTTATTTATAAGTCAGCATGGTATTTATACAATCAAACATGGTATGTATACAGTCAGCATGGCTATTTATACGTCAGCATGGTATTTATACAGTCAGCATGGTATTTATAGTAGTCAGCATGGTATTTATGAGTAGTACAGCAGCATGGTATTTATACAGTCAGAGTTATACAGCAGCATGGGATTTTTTAAGTCAGCAAGGTATTTATATAGGTCAGCATGGTATTTATATAGTCAGCTGGATTATACAATCAACATGGTATTTAACAGTCAGCATGTGTATATTATAAGTCAGCAGGTAACAGTCAGCATGGTATTATATAGTCAGCATGGTATTTTATACAAATCAACATGGTATTTATACAGTCAGCATGGATTTATACAGTCAGATGGTATTTATACAGTCAGCATGGGATTTAACAGTCAGCAAGGTATTTATTAGCAGTATGGTATTATACAGTCAGATGGTATTTATATCGTAGTCAGCATGGTATTTATTCAGTCAGCATGGTATTTATACAGTACAGTGGTATTATACGTCTGCAGTCAGCAGGGGATTTTTAGACGTCAGCAAAGGTATTTATATAGTCAGCTGGTATTTATACCAGCAGCATGGTATTTATATAGTAGTCAGCATGGTATTTAGACAGTCAGCATGGTATTTATATAGTCAGCATGTATATATAGTAGTCGCATGGTATTTATTACAATCAACATGGTATTTATATAGTCAGCATGGATGTATTTATTACAATCAACATGGTATTTAACAGTCAGCATGGTATTATACAGCAGAATGGTATTTATACCGTCAGCAGGTATTTATACAGTCAGCATGGTATTTATACTTAGTAGGTCAGCATGGTTTTATTATACAGTCAGCATGGTATTTATACAGTCAGCACATGGTATTTATACAATCAACATGGTTATTGATACAGTCAGAGGTATTTATCAGTCAGCATGGTATTTATACAGTCAGCATAGTATTTATACAGTAACGCAGTGGTATTTATATAGTCAGATGGATGTATACAGTCAGCATGGTATTTATACAGTCAGCATGGTATTATACAGTCAGCATTGTATTTATACAATCAACATGTATTTTACCATAAGCATGGTATTATACAGTCAGCATTATTGATACAGCATCAGCATGGTTATTAATAGTTCAGCATGGTATTTATATAGTAGTCAGCATGGTATTATTTTACAGTCAGCATGGTATTTATATAGTATCAGCATGGTATTATCTAGCAGTCCAGCATGTATTATACAGTCAGCACGGGATTTATAGTATTTAGTTCAGCATGGTATTATACAGTCAGCATGGTATTTATACAGTCAGCATGGGTTATTTATACAGTCAGCATGGGTCTTATTATATAGTAGCGGTTTTAGAGCGATGGTATTTATACAGTCACATGGTATTTATATAGTAGTCAGCATGGTATTTATAAGTCAGCATGGTATTTATACAGTCAGCATGGTATTTATCACAAACAATGGTTATTTATACAGTCAGCATGGTATTTATATAGTCGATGGGTATTTATACAGTCAGCATGGTATTTATACAGTCAGCATGGTATTTATATAGTAGTCAGCATGGTATTTATACAGTCAGCATGGGATTTATACAGTCAGCATGGGATTTATACAGTCAGCATGGGATTTATATAGTAGTCAGCATGGGATTTATATAGTAGTCAGCATGGTATTTATACAGTCAGCATGGTATTTATACAGTCAGCATGGTATTTATATAGTCAGCATGGTATTTATATAGTAGTCAGCATCCGGTTATTATACAGTCAGCATCGGTTTTGCTTACAGTCAGCATGCGCTATTTATTTTTTTACTTCAGCATGCTATTTAGACAGTTCAGCAAGGTCAGCATGGTATTTATACAGTCAGCATGGTATTTATATAGTAGTCAGCATGGTATTTATATAGTCAGCATGGTATTTATATAGTAGTCAGCATGGTATTTATATAGTCAGCAAGGTATTTATATAGCCAGCATGGTATTTATATAGTAGTCAGCATGGCATTTATACAGTCAACATGGTATTTATACAGTCAGCAAGGTATATATACACTCAGCAAGGTATTTATACAGTCTGCATGGTATTTATACAGTCAGCATGGTATTTATATAGTCAGCATGGTATTTATATAGTCAGCATGGTATTTATATAGTAGTCAGCATGGTATTTATATAGTCAGCATGGAATTTATATAGTAAGCAAGGTATTTATATAGTCAGCAAGGTATTTATATAGAAGTCAGCATGGTATTTATACAGTCAGCAAGGTATTTATACAGTCAGCATGGTATTTATACAGTCAGTAAGGTATTTATACAGTCAGTAAGGTACTTATACATTCAGCATGGTATTTATACAGTCAGCATTGTATCATACCAACATTTGAAAATCCCAAAGAGGGACAAAGTCCTTATAAGCAGCTGAGTTATACAGGTCAGGGAACTCTGGGTACCACTCATGTATTATAAGGGATAATGTATCCCCTATTGTAAGTTATAAGGATATTAGAAGTCACTGAGGAGTTTTGTGTCTATATAAAGACGGTTTGCATACATAGCCATAATTAGAATTAAAAGCAATATAAATAAATACTTTTTTCACTGCTCTAGCAGATGGCTCATACCCTGTACTAACCTAGGGCTGTCATATGCACGGACGCTGGGTGCATGTGGTCAAGAGTGATGTCAAGGAGGTGGTGCATGCAGGGGGATGCGTGTGGCAGGGGGTGGGTGTGCATGGGTATTGCAAGACATGGAGTATACACTACTAACATGGGTCTCATTGAGTTCTAGTACTTTTTATATGACCCAGAACAACAACAATTACAGAACCTCTTAAGGTTCGTACACACATGCGATCGCGGGTCTGGAACCGCGACGTGTGATGTGTACGAACGTCCATTTTGCCTGATAATCGGGCCGTGTATGGGCACTTTATTGGGTGAAATGGATGTTTGTACACATCATGCGTCGCCAGTCGGGACTCGCAATCGTATGTGTGTACGAACCTTTAGACTTAAGGGCAAGTAACCCACCCATACTGGCCCGTCCTCCAGGCAGGTTTTTAAGGTATTTTTGGATACTTAAAGGGCATGTCCACCCCCAAAACGATAATCCCCCCACTGTGTAGTGTAGTAAATCATTACCTTACATCCCAGCTCTAAATGGTTCTGCAGTAATCCCACCCAAAGTCCAAAAAAGTGGCCACCAGGAGGAGAGCAGAGTCTCCTAGTGTAGCAATTCTCCCTCTCCCTCCCTCTCCTACCCGCTTTGGTCTCCCTCCCCCTAGTGTAAATTCCTTTTAGTATATTATAGTCCATAGTCCTCTAGTCACAACCACTACAATTATGTTCTCAGAAAATCCCCAGATCATTACTTACCATGCATCTATCCTTTGCCGCACTGAGCAGCCGGCAGCCGCGACTGTGAGTAGCTGCCTCTCAGCCAATCACAGACGCAGCTGACGGTCCTGCCTCCTGCTTGCAGTTCGGTGTAAGCAGAGGGCCAGGGCAGTGTGGTGAAGGATAGAGGCACGGTAAGTAACTATTGGGACACTTTCTGAGAATATAATTATAGTGGTTGGGGCTGGGGGACCATGGACTATAATATACTGAATGTTTTTATAAAGGGTGGAGATGCCCTTTAAAAACTCTGTTTATACTCTAGTATATATACGCTATCTGTGCTCTTCAGTCTATCGTTATTATGCTACAATGACATAAAAAAAGAATATTAGAATACATCCTATTATCATCTGTAATACTAGCAATCCCAGCGGCACATGAACCTTGCAAGCAACCCACACTCGGCATGCATATTTGCAGCCCTAGGTTAGTATATGAGATAAGAATTAAAATCTTTCCTAGTTCTATACAAATATTATCCAGATGAAAAGAGAACTGCAACAATTTCAGACACAATCATTCAGATGAAATAAGTGTTTTCCTCGCTATTTATTTAATCCAGCCAATCAGGTGTTACATTTTTTACTGGGTCACTGCAGTTAGACAACATCTGATTGGTTAAAGCAATTTAATAGTACAGGAAAACTTGTACCTTTTATTGCATCAGCCCCTAAATCTTTTCTATTCTTCCCATTCTACTCATGCAAATGTCTATTTTTAAGCTCCTCCTTAATTAACATGTTCTCCAATTTTAGAGATGAAAGAATCATCAGAGACAATAACTGGGAGCCATAAAACAGCCAATTATTGTATTAGTATAATTCTCCTTCAACGGCATCTGTATTTAAAAATAAAAAAATAAAAATTCCAAACCTTTATGTAGATTCCTCATTATTACGATTCTAGTTATAGAATCTCTGGCCATGTTATCCTTTGGCTGCTTCTTTAAAAATTTGTGGTCCAAAAGTTTATCACCACTGGCCCTTTCATGTGGCGTTTTCGTAAGGCACAACTCCAGGAAATCGCTAAATTCTTCAGACCTTGAATAAAAAAATAAACATTAATTGCTATACCAATCATCAGTGGGTATGTTTTTAGTGCAATCTGTAAATATCCAAGTAGACGTCTATACAAATAATTTGTATATGTAATATAATTGTATATGTAATATATACATAATTTTATTATGTAAGAGATACAGAAGCACCTCTATGTTGATGTGGAGGTAGCGAATGTTGTGTGCTTTGCAAATGGAAAATGTATTGTGTGACAAAGGGATTTGAAGACTCGTGGGGCAGAACTAAAAACAGGATTATACAGGAGGAGGACGACAGCAACTTTCAGGCAGTAAAGATAGGGTATGGAAAGGAGCTAGAACAATATAAAAATTTTAAATTTAAATCCACAGCTATCCAGTAACATTAAGTTGTATTTATAGTGCACATTGGTTCCTTGCAGTATGTCATTGTGTCAGTATGTGTCTTTTTTAGGGATATATTAGTTTTTTTTTAAAATAGAGAGATTACTTACGTGAGCATCCTTCAGCCATCTCTATTAAGGTTATCCCATATGACCAGATGTCACACTAGAAAAGAGATTGAAAAAAATTAGATATTGGAAAAGTATTTTTTTAAGACCGGCCATGCCTTCCAAATGTCCAAGCAGTCTGGGCATGGTTCTAGGTTATTCCCCTGGGGTAGGCCAGGCATAGATAAGCTTTCCATGCATCCCAGAAGATGTCAGGTCAGGGATCCCAAATGTATTTTGTATCCACAAGAAATGTCCAACTATTCTGATAGGATGAATATATTTACTATAAGGAAATTTAACCACATCGACTTACCAAAATTGCCATTACCAATAAAGAAAGTGAGACTTGTTAGTTAGACTAGTGCAAAACATTAATATGTTCATTCAAATCATTATTCCTGTAAAGTAAACTGGGTTTCTTATCCAGTGATATATTTACCCACCTAAATAAGAACAAAGAGAGCAATATAGGAATAGGAATATAGGCAATATAATGATTAAATCTGTAACTTACCATAACATTGTATCCTGAAAGTCCGTTCAGTTTTAATATTTTCATATTATTTCCGAGATCTGTAAATCAGAAAACGGAACGAAAATTAAAACATCTCCGGTCAGGATCCTCGACCGATTGAAAATTCTATCAAGAATTTGAAAAAATAATATTGAATAATCGATTAAACCCATCAAATATGTAAAGTTTTTCCAAAAGTTTCAGTTTAAGGAAAGTTCCGCAGAACTCTTAAAGCGTTGGTTTCAATCAAAGTCAGGTTAATAACGAACCTAGAACCCATCCCTAGGTTACGGTAAAGGTTATGGTCACATTATTTATATTTTCTATCAGTAGATGAAGGAGAGATCCCTCATTTGGCTATTACTACTTTAACCAAGTATATTGAGATGCTTCTTACCCATGACGTCTCAATGTGTGTCTCAAGGTCATAGTGGGTGAAGGCTTCCAGTCCCCGAATGACATTGCTGTGGTTAAAGCTTTTTAGCATAAAACCTTCATCTAATTCTTTTATCTGGTTTTAAAAAACAATAAAGGGTTAAGTTCCTACATTATCAGACTTCCAAATTTTATGCAGTATCAGAAAGAAATACACATTTTATATCATTTAAATTGCTATTTAAAAGAAGTAAACCCAAATTTGTTTACTCCAGCCTCTGAAAACATCTTTCTAAAAAGACCAATAAATTCTAAAATCCCACCCCAGTAAATAGAATCAAAGTAAATGAAAGCCCCTA
>JAACNH010000012.1:649529-756374 GCA_019447015.1 Hymenochirus boettgeri | reverse complement strand
GCAAACAGACACTTACCATTCTAAAATGGGCAACTTTTACTGCTATTCTTCCTCTTCTCTATATCGGCTCTGTGAGAATTTATTTTTTTCAAACCAACATTTTCCTAGTCCATAATCTGAAAGCATCCACCCTAATAGAATACTTTAATTTAACACTCTGGCAGCCTCCTCTACGGACACTCTTCATTCCATTAACGCTCCTCAGTATTCTGTAGACTACATTAGAAATAAAATAGATGATATCCGCACTCTAATCCCCTCACCCCAGGATAACTCTCGCCTTCTTTTGCCTCCCCCACCGCCTGCAGTTCTAGAATCTTTCACCCCTGTCACCCATTCAGAAGTCTTCATCCTCCTGTTGTCCTCGCCGCTCACAATGTGTACCCTTGATCCCATGCCCTCCTACTTACTCAGACACTGCTAAAATTCTTTCCCCTGCTCTCTCACATTTTTAATTCCTCCCTGACCTCTGGGATTTTTCCTGCGTGTGTCAAACCTCTTCTGAAAACACCTTCTCTTGACCCTACCTGTCTCTGAAACTACCGTCCTGTCTCCTTTTTACCGTTTGCATCAAAACTTCTAGAACGTATCGTCTCTATACGCATTGCTAATTACCTCCATGCTAACAACTTATTGGACCCGTTGCAGTCAGGATATAATTGCAATCAGATTAAAACCCATCCATATTCCTGAATGAAAAACGGTTAGATGCCTTACCTGCAGTATCTCCATTAAACATACTGTATCCAGTTCCTCCTTAAATAGTCTTGGCGACTGAATACTGGGTGTTAAGGAGATCTACTAGAGAGCCTCCTTGACCATACTGCCATTATTATCTCAAAAAATAAAAAATATTCAATTAAACTTTAATGGATTTCAGTCACAACGATAGAATTTCACTTTGTATAAAAATACATTCGGAAACCTCGAAGTCCGTTCAGTTTTTAATATTTTCATATTATTTCCGAGATCTGTAAATCAGAAAACGAACAAAATTAAAACATCTCCGGTCAGGATCCTCGACCGATTGAAAATCTATCAGAATTTGAAAAATAATATTGAATAATCGATTAAACCCATCAAATATGTAAAGTTTTCCAAAAGTTTCATTTAGGGAAAGTTCCGCAGAACTCAAAGCGTTGGTTTCAATCAAAGCCGGGTTAATAACGAACCTAGAACCCATCCCTAGTTACGGTAAAGGTTATGGTCCACATTATTTACATTTTCTATTAGTAAGATGAAGGACAGATCCCTCTTTCATTAACCAAGTATATTGAGATGCTTCTTAACCCCATGACGTCTCAATGTGTGTCTCAAGGTCATAGTGGGTGAAGGCTTCCAGTCCCCGAATGACATTGCTGTGGTGGAGCTTTTTAAGCATAAAACCTTCATCTAATTCTTTTATCTTGGTTTTAAAAAACAAACGGTTAGTTCCTACTGTATCAGACTTCCAAATTTTATGATTCAAAAGAAACACACATTTTTATATCATTTAAATTGCGATTTAAAAGAAGTAAACCCAAATTTGTTTACTCCATCCTCTGAAAACATCTCTTTCTAAAAACACCAATAATTTAAAATCCCACCCCAGTAATAGAATCAAAGTAAATGAAAGCCCCTAACAACTAGATAAAATAACTGAATGTGCATATCTAGCCACACCTCCTAGATTAGCTAAGGTTCCTGCAGTAGTCCGATGCTATAAATTTGCATCAACCAATCCGATATTAGCTATTAATGGTGTACTGCAGTTGGATAACATCTGATTGGTAGCACACATTAATAGGACAGGCAACAGACCTTACCCTTCTAAAATGGGCAACTTTTACTGCTATTCTTCCTCTTCTCTATATCGGCTCTGTGAGAATTTATTTTTTTCAAACCACATTTCCTAGTCCCTAATCGAAGCATCCACCCTAATAGAATACTTTAATTTAACACTCGGCAGCCCTCCTCTACGGACACTCTTCATTCCATTAACGCTCCTCAGTATTCTGTAGACTACTTAGATAAAATAGAGATATCTCCGCACTCTAATCCCCTCACCCCAGGATAACTCTCGCCTTCTTTTGCCTCCCCCACCGCCTGCAGTTCTAGAATCTTTCCAACCCCTGTCACCCATTCAGAGTCTTCATCCTCCTTTGTGCCTCGCCGCTCACAATGGTGTACCCTTGATCCCATGCCCTCCTACTTACTCATACACTGCTAAAATTCTTTCCCCTGCCTCTCTCACATTTTTAATTCCTCCCTGACCTCTGGGATTTTCCCTGCGTGTGTCAAACCTCTTCTGAAAACACCTCTCTTGACCCTACCTGTCTCTGAAACTACCGTCCTGTCTCCTTTTTACTCGTTTGCATCAAAACTTCTAGAACGTATCGTCTCTATATCGCATTGCGAAGAGTTGATATTTCCCCGGGCCGCTGTCTACTTCTTGATGTCAAGTATGGTCTTCTCGATCTGCGTTTAATTAATATTTATGCACCCCAGAGAAAGCATACTGTGCAGCAGCAAAGCTTGTGGGAAGTTCTAGAGCCATATTTGCACTCCGCTACTCCTATCATCTTGGGTGGAGACTTTAACTGCCACATGCAAAGCACTCAGTCTTCTTTAAGAACCTCACTCCGTTCTATCATCCATGCTGCTGGGTTGGTCGATGCCATGGCGGTAAATACCAGGGATCCTCTTCCGACTTACCATTGCGGCCCTCGTCGTTCCCGTATCGATTACTTCTTTTTATCGGCTTCAGTGGTTAAAGGTCTTCGGGACACGCTGCAGCGGTTTCTGGATGTCTTTTCGGACTTCCTTTGCCCTCTCGATTGGTGGGATGCTACTAAGTCTTTTCGGACTTCCTTTGCCCTCTCGATTGGTGGGATGCTACTAAGTCAGCAGTCGGCTCTTATCTTCAGCAGGTTGGGAAAAAAAGAGCGCGGCTGCAACATAACAAATGCCAAAATATTCGTAGGCGATTGGAAAAGGCCATTTCTGATAAGAGGGAAGTGGACACGGCGTCGCTTAAACATCAACTCCGCACGCTCCAGTATTCCCGCTCGAAATCTTTGCTATTTGAGAGAGACTACGGCCCTTTCAAGTCTCCTGACCCTTACGAAAACTGTAAAGCTAGGGTTAAGGAGCGCACTATTTACTCCTTGTTTGACTCTCGGGGATCTCTGCAGAAGTCTAAATCGGGGATTTTACAAATTGTTTCAATGTATTATGCTTCTTTGTTTGACAAAAAGGATTTATCCATGGCCAAGATGCAAGATTTTCTCCAGGGGGTTTCTTACCCTTCAACGACGGATTTTTCCTCTTTGTGTTCTCCGTTGACTTTGGAGGAAGTTCGTCACGCCATTGTTTCCCTTCCAAAGAAGAAAGCTCCAGGCCCTGATGGCCTCATCGCTGACTTTTATATTTTGTTTGCAGACTTGCTTGCTCCTAGACTTCTGGACGTGTTTAACTGTGCTCTTCAGACTGGATTTCTTCCGAAATCGATGCGGAAATCGGCCCTTGTCCTTATCGCTAAAGGTAAGGACCCAAGGAACATTACAAACTGGAGGCCTATCTCGTTATTGAACGTTGACAGGAAAATTTTGGCACGGATTTTTGTTCAACAGACTTTATCATTTCTCCAGTGACATTTTAAGTACATTACAGATATACCGTGACCTGGATGGATGAATATTACAGATATACAATGACCTGGATGGATGAATATTACAGATATACCGTGACCTGGATGGATGAATATTACAGATATACCGTGACCTGGATGGATGAATATTACAGATATACCGTGACCTGGATGGATGAATATTACAGATATACAGTGACCTGGATGGATGAATATTACAGATATACCGTGACCTGGATGAATGAATATTACAGATATACCGTGACCTGGATGGATGAATATTACAGATATACCGTGACCTGGATGAATGAGAACCTTGACATGCATATTTTCCAGCTCATCGTATGATATGTTGGAGCAACCCACACATTAAGCTACCCAGAAGAACTACCTACATTCTGCTCATCACTAAAATTGCCAGAATCCTCCCTCCCTGACTGGAGGACTCCCTACTCTCCCAACTGGACTTGATAAGCCCTGGTCTCCAACATCACCAAGGAGATCATCCCACACTGCAAACCAACCCAAATGTGCCAAAGATGCCACATCATCCCTGACCTCAAGCACCACCCCCAAATGATCTATGTCTCAAACATGTAAACAACTATTAGGCCCTCTATTCTTGGACCCCAGGCCAACTACCAAACAACAAACCCATACATTCTCCGAGACCCACACCACCTGAACCCCAAATAGACAAAACTACGAGAAGAAACCCTCCAATAAATCCGCTCCTGAAGGACCCACAAACTCAGTCATAAATACTCTAACCTAACCACTGTTTCTGAACATATGTTCCTCCCCCTCTCTACCTACCTACCTAACCCTCTACCTCCCCAACCCATACTTCCCTCTCTTAATTTGAAAACTTTGCTGTAAGAGATAATTAACATGCTGTATGAAGGCGATTAACTTAAGATAACCTAAAGTTTACTGTTTCCATTGTAATATAAAAATATAAAATGTTAAAGGTTGTAAGTGCGTTTGGCAGGTCACCCTGAGCAGCCAGCTATCCAAATGATGTAAAAAACTTGGGACCTGAGGGGTATCCCCATTGGGGTGACCGAACCTGAATGACCCACTGATGGAAATGCCATAGTAATGAATACTTCAAATAAATGTTACGACCTAAAACATGTTTGAAATTACTCAGGTTAATGTTCAAATAACAGAGTGTAGACCATAATAAATACAAGAACATTATAAAATATGTTTACCCTAACCCTAACCTTAATCCTAACCCATAACCCTAACCCATAACCCTAACCCATAACCCTAACCCTAACCCTAACCCATAACCCTAACCCATAACCCTAACCTTAACCGAGAGGGAAATGTTATATGGGATTTTTTAGTTGCCCAAGCCCACTACTTTTCGGAATTACCTGCGTATAGCCTGTGTCCACTACCATCTCTGGCAATATCGATGTAGGGCTTCTTTTCAGAGCAAGGCTAGGATTGCCGATATTGTTTTTTCAATCACGTGTGAGCTTACAACATGTGGATGTCTGTAATATTTTATTTTGCTGTTTTTTCTTTCTACTCTGCTTTTCTGTTCTTTATGCCTTGCTGATATTGTATCATTGTATTTTTGTTTTTCATTATTTGTAACGTCGCTCGGCATGTCGGGCTGATATAGTGTTTTGTTATTTTACTTTTTGATCCTAATAAACATTTTTACAAACCTAATCCTAACCCTAACCCATAACCCTAACCCTAACCCTATAACCCTAACCCATAACCCTAACCCATAACCCTAACCCATAACCCTATAACCCTAACCCTAACCCTATAACCCTAACCCTAACCCATAACCCTAACTGGGCGGATTGATTATTGCACTTGTTGAATATCTACTTGAGGTTGAGTTGGCACCGTTGCCTAGAACTTATAAAAGCCTACTGGAGTCGGTATGACTTATTGGTGGAAGCTTGTCTAGAACATATATAAAGCCTACTTGGTCGGTATTGATTATTGTCTCCACCTTGCCTAGAACATATAAAGCCTACTTGGTCGGTATTGATTATTGGTGGACCTTGCCTAGAACATATAAAGCCTACTTGGTCGGTATTATTATTGTCTCCAGCTTGCCTAGAACATATAAAGCCTACTTGGTCGGTATTGTTTATTGGTGCCACCTTGCCTAGAAACATATAAAGCCTACTTGGTCGGTATTGATTATTGTCTCCACCTTGCCTGAAACATATAAAGCCTACTGGTCGGTATTGATTATTGGTGGCACCTTGCCTAGAACATATAAAGCCTACTTGGTCGGTTATTGATTATTGGTGGCACCTGTCTAGAAATATAAAGCCTACTTGGTCGGGATTGATTATTGGTGGCACCTGCATAGAACCATAAAGCCTACTTGTCGGTATTGATTATTGGTGGCACCTTGCCTAGAACATATAAAGCCTACTTGGTCGGTATTGATTATTGGTGGAAGCTTGCTAGAACATATAAAGCCTACTTGGTCGGTATTGATTATTGTCTCCACCTTGGACTAGAACATATAAAGCCTACTTGGTGGTATTGATTATTGGTGGAAGCTTGCCTAGAACATATAAAGCCTACTTGGTCGGTATTGATTATTGGTGGAAGCTTGTCTAGAACATATAAAGCCTACTTGGTCGGTATTGATTATTGGTGGCACCCTTTTCTAGAACATATAAAGCCTACTTGGTCGGTATGATTATTGGTGGCACCTTGCCTAGAACATATAAAGCCTACTTGGTCGGTATTGATTATTGGTGGAAGCTTGCCTAGAACATATAAAGCCTACTTGGTCGGTATTGATTATTGGTGGCACCTTGCCTAGAACATATAAAGCCTAACTTTGGTCGGTATTGTTATTGTCTCCAGCTTTCTAGGAACAATAAGCCTACTTGGTCGGTATTGATTATTGGTGGCACCTTGCCTAGAACATATAAAGCCTACTTGGTCGGTATTGATTATTGGTGGCACCTTGCCTAGAACATATAAGCCACTTGGTGGTATTGATTATTGTCTCACCTTGCCTAGAACAATAAAGCCTACTTGGTCGGTATTGTATTGTGGTACCTTGCCTAGACACTATAAGCCATTGGTCGGGATTGATTATTGGTGGCACCTTGCCTAGAACATATAAAGCCACTTGGTCGGTAGGATTATTGGTGGCACCTTGCCTAGAACATATAAAGCACTAATTGGTCGCGTATTGATTATTGGTGGAAGCTTGCATAGAACATATAAAGCCTACTTGGTCGGTATGTTGATTAGTCTCCACCTTGCCTAGAACATATAAGCCTACATTGGTCGGTATTGATTATTGGGAAGCTTGCCTCAGAAAATATAAAGCCACTTGGTCGGTATGATTATTGTTCCACCTTGCCTTAGAACATAATTAAAGCCTACTTGGTCGGTATTGATTATTGGTGGCACCTTGCTAGAACATATAAAGCCTATTGGTCGGTATTGATTTTGTCTACCTTGCCTAGAACATATAAAGCTACTTGGCGGTATTGATTATTGTCTCCACCTTGCCTAGAAAATATAAAGCCACTTGGGTCGGATTGATTATGCTCCACCTTGCCTAGAAGACATATAAAGCTCCTATTGGTCGGTATTGATTATTAGTGGAAGCTTGCCTAGAACATATAAAGCCTACTTGGTCGGTATTGATTATTGTCTCACTGCCTAGAACATATAAAGCCTACTTGGTCGGTATTGATTATTGGTGGCACCTTGCCTAGAACATAAAAAGCCTACTTGGTCGGTATTGATTATTGTCTCCACCTTGCCTAGAACATATAAGCCTACTGGTCGGTATGATTATTGGTGGAAGCTTGCCTAGAACATATAAGCCTACTTGGTCGGTATTGATTATTGGTGGACACCTTGCCTAGAACAATAAGCTACTTGGTCGGTATGATTATTGGTGGAACCTTGCCTATAGACATATAAAGCCTACTGGTCGGTTATTGATAGTTGGTGCACCTTGCCTAGAACATATAAAGCCTACTTGGTCGGTATTGATTATTGGTGGAAGCTTGCCTAGAACATATAAAGCCTACTTGGTCGGTATTGATTATTGTGCTCACCTTGCCTAGAACATATAAAGCCTACTTGGTCGGTATTGATTATTGGTGGCACCTTGCCTAGAACATATAAAGCCACTTGGTCGGTATTGATATTGGTCACCTTGCCTAGAAATATAAGCCTACTTGTCGGATTGATTATTGTCGTGCAGCTGCCTAGAACAATAAAGCCTACTTGGTCGGTATTGATTATTGGTTCAGCCTTGAAACTAGAAATATAAGAGCCTACTTGGTCGGTATGATTATTGGTGGAAGCTTGTCCTAGAACATAAAAGCCTACTTGGTCGGTATTGATTATGGTGGCAGCTTGCTAGAACAATAAAGCCTACTTGGTCGGTATTGATTATTGGTGGAGCTTGCCTAGAACATATACAGCCTACTTGGTCGGTATTGTTATTGGTGGAGCACCTTGCCTAGAACATATAAAGCCTAATTGATCGTGTATTGATTTTTGGCACTTGCCTAGACATATAAAGCCTACTTGGGGTATTGATTATTGGTGGACTTGCCTAGACTATAAAGCCTACTTGGTCGGTCGGATTGATTATTGGTGCGCAACTTGCCAGAACATATAAAGCCTACTTGGGGTATTGATTATTGGTGGCACCTTGCCTAGAACATATAAAGCCTACTGGTCGGTATTGATTATTGGTGGAAGATTGCCTAGAACATATAAAGCCTAACTTGGTCGGTATTGATATTGGTGCACTTGCTAGAACATATAAAGCCTACTTGTCGGTATTGATTTGTCTCCACCTTTTTAGAACACTATAAAGCCTACTTGGTCGGTATTGATTATTGGTGGCACCTTGCCTAGAACATATAAAGCCTACTTGGTCGGTATTGATATGGTGGACTTGCTGAACATAAAGCCTACTTGGTCGTATTGATTATTGGTGGACTTGCCTAGAACATATAAAGCCTACTTGGTCGGTATTGATTATTGGTGGCACTTGCTAGAACATATAAGCCTACTTGGTCGGTATTGATTATTGTGGCAGCTGCCTAGAACATATAAAGCTACTTGGTCGGTATTGATTATTGGGAAGTTGCCTAGAAACATATAAAGCCTACTTGGTCGGTATTGATTATTGGTGGACGCTTGCTAGAACATATAAAGCCTACTTGGTCGGTATTGATATTGGTGGCACTTGCTAGAACATATAAAGCCTATTGGTCGGTATTGATTATTGGGTGGAAACTTGCCTAGAACATATAAAGCCTACTTGGTCGGTAGTGATTATGGTGGAAGCTTGCCTAGAAACATATAAAGCCTACTTGGTCGGTATTGATTATGTGGTGGAAGCTTGCCTGAACATATAAAGCTACTTGGTCGGATTGATTATTGGTGAAGCTTGCCTAGAACATATAAGCCTACTTGGTCGGTATTGATTATTGGTGAGTTGCCTAGAAACATATAAAGCCTACTTGGTCGGTATTGATTATGGTGGTACCTTCCTAGAACATATAGCTACTGGTCGTATGATTTTGTCGCTTGCCTAGAACATATAAAGCCTACTTGGTCGGTATTGATAGTGTATAGCTTGCCTAGAACATATAAAGCCTACTTGGTCGGTCTATTGATATTGGTTGGCAACCTTGCCTAGAAAATATAAAGCCTACTTGGTCGGTATTGATTATTGGGACCTTTCTAGAACATATAAGCCTACTTGGTCGGTATTGATTATGGTGGCACCTTGCCTAGAACATATAAAGCCTACTTGGGTCGGTATTGATTATTGGTGGCACAGCTTGCCTAGAACATATAAAGCCTACTTGGTCGGTTTGATTATTGGTGGACAGCTTGTCATAGAAAATAAAGCTCCTACTTGGTCGGTATTGATATTGGTGGCACCTTGTAGAACATATAAAGCCTATTGGTCGGTATTGATTATTGGTGGACACTTGTCTAGAACATATAAAGCCTACTTGGTCGGTATTGATTATGTGACACTTGCCTAGAAACCATATAAAGCCTATTGGTCGGTATTGATTATTGGGGGCACCTTGCTAGAACATATAAAGCCTACTTGGTCGGTATTGATTATTGGTGGCACCTTGCCTAGAACATATAAAGCCTACTTGGTCGGTATTGATTATTGGTGGAATCTTGCCTAGAACTTATAAAGCCTACTTGGTCGGTATTGATTATTGGTGGAAGCTTGCCTAGAACATATAAAGCCTACTTGGTCGGTATTGATTATTGGTGGAAGCTTGCCTCCTAGAACATATAAAGCCTACTTGGTCGGTATTGATTATTGGTTGAAGCTTGTCTAGAACATATAAAGCCTACTTGGTCGGTATTGATTATTGGTGGAAGCTTGTCTAGAACATATAAAGCCTACTTGGTCGGTATTGATTATTGGTGGAATCTTGCCTAGAAACATATAAAGCCTACTTGGTCGGTATTGATTATTGGTGGAATCTTGCCTAGAACATATAAAGCCTACTTGGTCGGTATTGATTATTGGTGGCACCTTGCCTAGAACATATAAGCCTACTTGTCGGTATTGATTATTGTGGCACCTTGCCTAGAACATATAAAGCCTACTTGGTTCGGTATTGACTTATTGGTGGCACCTTGCCTAGAACATAAAAGCCTACTTGGTCGTATGATTATTGGTGGCACCTTGCCTAGAACATATAAAGCCTACTTGGTCGGTATTGATATTGGTGGAAGCTTGCCTAGAACATATAAAGCCTACTTGGTCGGTATTGATTATTGGTGGAAGCTTGCCTAGAACATATAAAGCTACTTGGTCGGTATTGATTATTGGTGGCACCTTGCCTAGAACATATAAAGCCTACTGGTCGGTATTGATATTGGTGGAAAGCTTGCTAGAAACATATAAAGCCTACTTGGTCGGTATTGATTATGGTGGCACCTTGCTAGAACATATAAAGCCTACTTGGTCGGTATTGATTATTTGGTGGAAAGCTTGCCTAGACATATAAAGCCTACTTGGTCGGTATTGATTATTGGTGGAAGCTATGCCTAGAACATATAAAGCCCTATTGGGCGTATTGATTATTGGTGGCCTTGCCTAGACATATAAAGCCTACTGGTCGTAGGTATGATTATTGGTGGAAGCTGCCTAGAACATATAAAGCCTACTTGGTCGGTATTGATTTGGTGGCACTTTGCCTAGAACATATAAAGCCTACTTGGTCGGTATTGATTATTGGGGAGCTTGCCTAGAACATTAAGCCTACTTGGTCGGTATTGAGTATTGGTGCACCTTGCCTAACATATCAAAGCCTACTTGGTCGGTTATTGATTATTGTGGTGGAAGCTGCTAGAACATATAAAGCCTACTTGGTCGGTATTGATTATTGGTGAAGCTTGCCTAGAACATATAAAGCCTCTGGTCGGTATTGATTATTGGTGGCACCTTGCTAGACATATAAGCCTACTTGGTCGGTATGATTTATGGTGGGAAGCTTGCCTAGAACATATAAGCCTATTGGTCGGTTATTGATTATTGGTGGCCCTTGCCTAGAACTATAAAGCCTACTGGTCGGTATGATTATTGGGGAAGCTGCCTAGAACATATAAAGCCTACTGGTCGGTATTGATTATTGGTGGAAAGTGATGTCTAGACATATAAAGCCTACTTGGTCGGTATGATTATTGGTGGAAGCTTGTCTAGAAACATATAAAGCCTACTTGGTCGGTATGTTTATTGGTGGCACCTTGCCAGAGAACATATAAAGCCTCTTGGTGGTATTATGATATTGGTGGCAACTTGCCTAGAACATATAAAGCCACTTGGTCGGTATTGATAGTGGTGGAAAGCTAGCCTGATAGAACACATAAAGCCTACTTGGTCGGTATGATATTGGTGGCACCTTGCCTAGTAGAACATAAAAAGACTTACCTGGTCGTATTGATTATTTGTATCACCGGTGACCTTGAAACATTATAAAGCCTACTTGGTCGGTATTGATTATTGGTGGAAGCTTGCCTAGAACATATTAAAGCCTACTTGGTCGGTATTTGTTATTGGTGACACATGCCTAGAACATATTAAAGCTACTTGGTCGGTAGATTATTGTGGACCTTGCCTAGAACATATATAAAGCCTCTCTTGGTCGGTATTGATTATTGGTGGCACTTGCTAGAACATATAAAGCCTACTTGGTGCGTATTGATTATGGTGGAAGCTTGCCTAGAACATATAAAGCCTACTTGGTCGGTATTGATTATTGTCTCCACCTTGCCTAGAACATATAAAGCCTACTTGGTCGGTATGATTATTGGTGGAAGCTTGCCTAGAACATATAAAAGCTACTTGGTCGTTATTGATTATTGGGGCACCTTGCCTAGAACATATAAAGCCTACTTGGTCGGTATTGATTATGTCTCCAGCTTGCCTAGAACATATAAAGCCTACTTGGTCGGTTATTGATTATTGTCTCCAGCTTGCCTAGAACATATAAAGCCTACTTGGTCGGTATTGATTATTGGTGGAAGCTTGTCTAGAACATATAAAGCCTACTTGGTCGGTATTGATTATTGGTGGAAGCTTGTCTAGAACATATAAAGCCTACTTGGTCGGTATTGATTATTGGTGGAGCTTGCCTAGAACATATAAAGCCTACTGGTCGGTATTTGATTATTGGGTGGAGCTTGCCTAGAAACATATAAAGCCTAATTGGTCGGTATGATTATTGGTGGAAGCTTGCCTAGAACATATAAAGCCTACTTGGTCGGTATTGATTATTGTCTCCACCTTTTCTAGAAATATAAAGCCTAATTGGTCGGTATTTATTATTGGTGGCACCTTGCCTAGAACATATAAAGCCTACTTGGTCGGTATTGATTATTGGTGGCACTTGCCTAGAACATATAAAGCCTACTTGGTCGGTATGATATTGGTGGCACCTTGCCTAGAACATATAAAGCCTACTTGGTCGGTATTGATTATTGGTGGCACCTTGCCTAGAACATATAAAGCCTACTTGGTCGGTATTGATTATTGGTGGAAGCTAGCCTAGAACATATAAAGCCTAATTGGTCGGTATGATATTGGTGGGAAGCTTGCCTAAACATATAAAGCCTACTGGTTAGCGTATTGATATTGGTGGAAGCTTGACCTAGAACATATAAAGCCTACTTGGTCGGTATTGATGTATTCGTGGGAAGCTTGCCTAGAACATATAAAGCCTACTTGGTGGTATGATTATTGGTGGAAGCTTGCCTAAACATATAAAAGCCTACTTGGTCGGTATTGTATTGGTGGAAGCATTGCCTAAAACAATAAAGCCTACTGGTCGGTGGTAGATTATTGGTGGAAGCTTGCCTAGAACATATAAAGCTATTGGTCCGGTATTGATTATTGGTGGCACCTTGCCTAGGAACACTATAAAGCCCTACTTGGGTCGTATTGATTATTGTCTCCACTTTCTAAAAATAATAAAGCCTACTTGGTCGGTATTGATTATTGGTGGCACCTTGCCTAGAACATATAAAGCCTACTTGGTCGTATTGATTATTGGTGGCACCTTGCCTAGAACATATAAAGCCTACTTGGTCGGTATTGATTATGTGGTCACCTTTTTAGAACATATAAAGCCTAATGGTCGGTATTGATTCTTGGTGGCACCTTGCCTAGAACATAAACCATGTGTATGATAATGTGGCACCTTGCTCAGCTTAAACTATTGGTCGGTATTGATTATGTGGCACCTGCCTAGAACAGTTATAAAGCCTACTGGTCGTATTGAATTTGGTGGCACCTTGGCTAGGAACATTATAAAGCCTACTTGGGTCGGTATATTGATTATGGGGGCACCTTGCCATAGACATATGAAAGCCTACTTGGTCGGTATTGATTATTGTGGCACTTGCCTAGAACAATAAAGCTACGTGGCGGTATTGATTCTTGGTGGCCTGGCTAGAACATATAAAAGCCTACGTGGTCGGTATTGATTATTGGTTGGCACCCCCTTGCTAGAACATATAAAAGCCTACTTGGTCGGTATTGATTATTGGTGGCATCTTGCCTAGAACATATAAAGCGCTACTGGTCGTAGATTATTATTGATAGAATATATAAGCTAGTCGTATTGTTTTGTGGAAGCTTGCTAGAATTAAGCCACTGCTATTGATTAGTGAACGGTTAGACATTTAGCTACTGGTCGGTATTGATTATTGGTGGAAGATGCTAGAACATATAAAGCCTTATTGGTCGGTATTGATTATTGAGTGGAACTTCTAGAACCTATATATAAAGCCTACGTTGGTCGGTTAGTGATTATTGGGAAGAAAGTCTTGCCTAGACATACTAAAAGCCTAACTGTGGTCGGTATTGATTATGGTGGATCACCTGCCTAGAACTATAAAGCCTTACTTGGTCGGATGATTATTGGGGAATCTGCTAGAAACATATAAGCCTACTTGGTCGGTATTGATTGTATTGGGCACCTGCCTAGAACATATAAAGCCATTGGTCGGTATTGAGATTATTGGTGGCACCTTGCCTAGAAAATATAAAGCAACTGGTCGTTTGTGATGGCTGATGATCAGCTTATGTGGATTGTGATTAGGCTGACCAATGCAGAAACATGATAAAGCATACTGGTCGGTATTGAAATATGGTGGAACGCTTGCCATAGAAAATATAAAAGCCTACTTGGTGCGGTATGATTATGGTGGAGCTTGCCTGAACATATAAAGCTACTTGGCGGTTATTGATTATTGGTGAGCTTGCCACATAGGAACATATAAAGCCTTGGGTCGTATTATATTGGTGGAAGCCTGGCTAGAACATATAAAGCCTACTTGGTCGGTTTATTGATTATGGTGGACAGCTTCCTAGACAAATTTAAAAGCCAATGCGTATCTTTGGTGGAACCTGGCGACTATATAAGACCTATCGTCGGAGTTTTGGAAGATGCCTAGAACATATAAAGGCCTACTTGGTCGGTATTGATTTGGGGAGCGCACCCTTGCCTAGAAACTATAAAGCCACTTGGTCGGTATTGATATGGGTGGAAGCTTGCCTAGAACATATAAAGCCTACTGGTCGGTATTGGATTATGGTGGCACCTTGCCTAGAACATATAAAGCCTACTTGTCGTGGATTTGATTATTGGTGGAAGCTTGCCTAGAAACATATAAAGCCTAACTGGGTCGGTATTGATTATTGGTGGAAGCTTGTCTAGAAACATATAAAGCCTACTTGGTCGGTATTGATTATTGGATGGAAGCTTGGTCTAGAACATATATAAGCTACTTGGTCGGTATATGATTAATTGGTGGAAGCTTGTCTAGAACATATAAGCTTACTTGGTCGGTATTGATTATTGGTGGAGCCTTGGCCAGAACAAATAAAGCCTACTTGGTCGGTTATTGATTATTGGTGGAAGCTTGTCTAGAAACATATAAAGCCATACTTGGGTCGGTATTGATTATTGGTGGAAGCTTGCCTAGAACATATAAAGCCTACTTGGTCGGTATTGATTATTGGTGGAAGCATTGAGGCCAGTCTGTTTGCAAATATTTTGGTGAGTAATTTGAAGTCACAGTTGAAAAGTGCTATAGGTCTGTAAATAGCACAAAATGAGGGGTGTTTGCCCAGTTTGGGGATGGTCACCATGTGGGAGCTGGTGAGAGGGGGGTACAGGGTTGCCTTGCATGATTTCGTTGTAGGTTGTGATTAAGTGTGAATAGTTCTTGGAATGTTTTACAATAGATATTTGGGAATCCATCTGGACCAGGTGTTTTGCCATTTAGGAGGTTTTTATGATTTCCTTTAATTCTTCTGCTGTCTTGGGTTTTTCTAGATTTGCTAATTGTGTTTGTGTCCATTTGGGCATGTTGCTAGAGGTATTGACGTCAAGTGGTCTGGGAGGCAGTATCCATTATGGGTTGGACCGCGGAATAAAGATTTCTGTAGTAATGTTGAAACCTGGCTGCTATTCCTGTGGGATAATTTTTGATACTGACTGGAGTGACATGGGTTCTACCATTTTTTAAAAGGTTGGGTGTGGGCTTTGTTGCCCATCGTAGTTTCTTGTCTGTTTCAGAAATATGATGGTCTCATAGCTGCTCTGATTGAGACTACCTTGTGAGGTTTTATGATAGATGGGGTGTGATATAGTTTATCTTCAGCGGGATGCAAGTTGTAAGCAGTGGCCTCTGATCACTGCCATATGTGCCTCCGAAAGCATTAGCGAGGTGGAGACCATGTCTTTGTGGTTTCTATAGCTTCCTTAATGTTCTCTCGATGGACTGGGTGTTCTCTCGATGGACTGGGTGTTCTCTCGATGGACTGGGTATTCTCAAGGATGGAACTGGGGTGTTCTCTCGATGGACTGGGTGGTCTCTCGATGGCGGGTGGTCTCCTGGAGTGGACTCGTGGGGATGGGTGTTCTCTCGATGGACTGGGGTGTTCTCTCGATGGACTGGGTGTTCTCTCGATGACTGGGGTGTTCTCTTGATGGACTGGGTGTGTTCTTCGATGGACTGGGTATTCTTCGATGGACGGGTGTTTCTCCGATGGACTGGGTGGTCTCTCGATGGACGGGACGTGCGGTGGTCTCTCGATGGACTGGGTGGTCTCGATGATGGGTGTTCTCTGATGGACGGGTGTTCTCTCGATGGACTGGACTGGGTGTTTCTCGATGGACTGGGTGTTCTCCGATGGACTGGGTGTATCTCGATGGATGGTGTTCTCTCAGTGGACGGTGTCTCTCGAGTGGACTGGGTGTTCTCTCGATGGACGGTGGTTCTCTCTCGATGGACTGGGTGGTCTCTCGATTGGACTGGGTGGTCCTCGATGGGACTGGGTGGTCTCTCGATGGACGGGTGGTCTCTCGTGGATGGGTGTTCTTCGATGGAACTGGGTGTTCTCTGATGGATGGGTGTTCTCTGATGGACTGGGTGTTCTCTCGATGGAATGGGTTGTTCTCTCGATGGACTGGGTGTGTATCTCGATGGACTCTCGATGGCTGGGTGTTCTCTCGATGGACTGGGTGTTCTCCGATGGACTGGTGTTTCTCTCGATGGAGGGTGTTTCTCAGTGGACGGGTGTCTCTGTGGTTTCATTAAGTTCCATCTATTGTTTAGGGGTCTGCAGTTATTGGCCATGGTCGACCATGTTGGGGGACTCTAGGGTAGTGTTTGTTGCAGGGAATTCCGGTTGTGTGACAAAGATAAAGTCTATTCTGTTGTGTTTGATGGACCGGGGAACAAAATGAATAGGCTTTGGATGTATGGATTGTCAATGCGCCAGGTGTCATATACATTATAGTGTCAATTGTTATTGAAAGTTGTTAGAGAGTGGGATATGTCTGTGGGGTCGTTTTTGTTGTGAGTGAGTCTGTTCTTGGGCAGTTGAAGTCTCCTGTAGTATGTGTAAATGGGGTATGAATGGACTTGATAGTATTCCTGTCAGGAAGGTCTTTGCCCCTGTGTTGGGGGGGCGTATTGATTACAGATGGTGATCTCCTGTGTTGATATTTTAGCTGGAGGATATCATATACCTTTATGGAGGAGGATCGCCACCCTGCTTTTCTATTACTGTGTTTGCTGAATAGACTGGAGGAATGATTTCTTGGGAAAATCCAGTGGTCAAGAGGGAGGGTGGGGAGTCTCTGTATATTTAAGGAGGCCATTTGGGGGATAGCAGGCAGTAAAACTATAGCTTGTGAGCAGCGGTGCCGGGTCCCCCCCATGCCGGGCCTGCAAGGAGATAAGTCCTGGAGACCAATCATAGAACATTCAAGTAACAAATAAAACAGATGAACAGTCATGAAAATATACTTGCGCTAGAATGTCATGGGAGGTCCTGCACAGCCGATTGTAGGGAGGGTGATTTCAGGTGGTGGGGTTGATCGAATGCCCTTGTAGGATGGGGAAAATCCACCAGTGAGCAAAACATCTCCCTCTCGGGGGTATCATAATCCGAAGTGCCTATCAATGGCAGGTGCTCCAACCAGACAATTCTATACCAGATGAGGGGATCCAATCTGGGGGATGGATGATAGGAGGGGTAGGGGAAGAGGTGTGGTATGAACCTTATAAAAATGAGAGAGAAAGGGGGGAGGGGTATGTTTGGGGTGGTGATCTTTAAATCTCTATGTCTTTCATAAGACATTTGTCTTAATCTTGTAATATTTCCAATACAATATGATTGCGTGGTTATGATAGGGTTTATAGATAGGGTATGTTATACCAATAGTTCTGGTAGTAACAGACTTATATCTCGTGGGGCAGCTATATTATTTCTGTTTGTTGATTTGGGTTTTTCTCCCAATCCATTGGGAGATATGTCCAGATAGAGGTGTATATATCTGAATATATAGCCGACCTAGGGTTGGGTTAGGGTTATAGGGTTGGTTAGGGTTATGGGGTTACGAGGTTATGGGTTAGGGTTATGGGTTGGTTAGGGGGTTAGGGTTTATAGGGTTAGGGTGTAGGGTTATAGGGTTAGGTTAGGTGTTATGGGGTTAGGGTATGGGTTAATGGGTTAGGGTTCAGGGTTAGTTAGGGTTATAGGGTTGATGGGTTAGAGTTATGGGTTTGTTATTTTACTTTTTGATCCTAATAAACATTTTTACAAACCTAACCCTAACCCTAACCCTAACCCTAACCCTAACCCTAACCCTAACCCTAACCCTAACCCTAACCCTAACTAAACCCTAACCCCTAATTAAGCCCTAACCCTAGCCCTAGCCCTTATAAAGCCCTAACCCTAACCCTAATTAAGCCCTAACCCTAACTAAACCCTAACCCTAATTAAGCCCTAACCTTAACCCTAACCCTACCCTACAAACATCTAACCGTAACCCAACAGTACACTTCTATTCGCTTTCCCTATAACCCTGTTTTTTACCTTAACCTTAACCTAGTCCTACTATTTTTCGGGATTACCTGTGTATAGCTTGTGTCCACTACCATCTCTGGCAATACTGATGTAGGACATCTTTTCTAAACAAGGCTATGACTGTTGATATTGTCTTTTTAATTACGAATTTGATACTGTCTTCTTAATTGCGAGTGAACTTACAACATGGGGATGTCTTTAAAGTTTATTTTGCTTTTATTTCTGCTGCTTTTCTTTGTTTTATATGTACTGCTGATGTTATTTTACTTTTTGATCCTAATAAATACTTTTACAAACCTAACCCAAAAATAAATTAAAACAACAAAACACTATATCAGCCAGGAATATGGATGGTGTTTTAAAATTGATTGCAATTATAATTTGTTGGGCTACCAAAGTTTATGATAAATGTTTCAGTAATAAGATTCCGTATGATCTAACATTTATTGCTAAACTAAAGCAAATGTTATTGATTTGTCAATCTCCATAGGGATTGTTTTACCTCCACTCAATGGATATTGCCCACAGAGACATCAAAGGACATAACATCCTGTTTAGTATTGATGGTGGAGTAAAAATAGGTAAGAAAAATACACAGTCTTTAAATAAACAGCTTCATGATTTATCAAACTAAAATCGGACCTGTACTTGCTACACTTTGATGTTCCTATTTTATAATACTTTATAGGTCTAACTTTCTTTTAGCCCTATGGCTCCTAAAATGAAATGTGTTACAATAGCTGAATTGTCTGTGTATATTTTACTAATTATCCATTTTAATAAAGTATGTCATGTAATCACAGCTGATTTTGGTTTGGCCATACAATTAATGGTCCAGAGGATAATACCAGCGATTGTGTGGGCCCCACATACTGGATGGCACCAGAAGTCCTTAGATGTTCAAATGACACCAGTACAGGATACAATGTTATGGTAAGTTACAGATTTAATCATTATATTGCATTAGTAAATCTGTTTTTATTAAAGTGGTGTATAAAGAAGAAGAAAAGCAGGAGAATATAGCCCAATACTGCAACGAGGAAGAGAATAGTATGGACTACAGATATCGGTATTGGGCTGAAGATCTCTGGTCTAAATGGCTTATCTATATCAAAACCTTTCACACATCTATTTTGTTATACAACAAAAGATCTATGGGCAGACTGTGTCTATTGTGTAATGGTGTAAAAGTATTAGGACAGACACTCACAGCAGGAGACGTTTAGTTATTAGAAATAGTCTGTCTGTACTTTCCCCAATCAGGTTCCTTTGTACTTCCCTATCAATTTATCAAATAACAAGCATTTCTGCAACTGTCAACTGGTTATCAGTGCAGGACATTGCAAAAATGTCATTTTCTCATGACAACAACCAAGAAGAAGGAATGGATAAAAGCACAGCACAGTCATTGGCTAATGCACTTGTTCCAGCAATTGAGCAGGTGCCAAAGCAACAATATTTTGCATTACTAAATTCCATTCTGGATGCCATGAAACCTTTATTGGTTCACATACGGAACAACCAACTGCATCATTTAAAGAATGTCAATTTTGTAAGGCCACCAAATACCTCCAATGGAACCCATATATACACCCACGTCGTCCGTTACGTCCACCTAAAGACATAAGCGCAGACATCCTATCTTCAATCTACCAATCATCATCAATACCACCTGAGTAGCATAAATCTAATCTAAAAAGCTAAAATCATTGTCACATATTATAAATGAAGAGTTGTAATAAATGTTTTCTTGTTTAATAAAATAAGTGTGTTCTTTGTGTAAACAAAACTGGAAATAAGGTAGAGTTAGCTGCCACAGAGTTTAGTAAACAGAGTATATTATATTTAATATTAAAAAAAAAAGTTATCTAACCTCTTAATGGACAGTAGTGTATAGGGGACATTTCCTATATACTGACTCCAAGATTTTAACATATTCTCACAATAACCATATAAACTATAAATCCTGATTTCTTTGCAATTAATAGCTGCCATATTTTATCTCTTATATAGTACAGTATGAGGGTATGATGGTCTGTAGCACTTTCCTTCTCTGTATATTTATATTAATACATATGGGTGGGAGCTGCCCTATTGTTTCCCTTAGACACTATATCATGAGGGTATAACTTATTGTGTGTACACAACTTTCATTCTCTGTATAAATATACATAGGTGGGAGCTGCCATATTGATTCCTTTTTTACAGTATAGCATGAGGGTATAGTTAGTGTGTATAGAACATTCCTTCTCTGTATATTTATACATATGAGTAGGAGCTGCCGTATTGTTTCCCTTAGACAGTACACTGACTATTAGGTTATAGCTTATTTTGTTTACGGAACATTCCTTATCTGTTTATTTATATTTATACATATGGATGGGAGCTGCCATATTGTTTCCCTTAGACGGTACACTAAGAGGGTATAGCTTATTGTGTGTAAAGAACATTCCTTCTCTGTATATTTAAATTAATACATATGGGTGGGAGCTGCCATATTGTTTCCCTTAAACAGTACAGTATGAGGGTATAGCTTATTGTGTGTACAGAACATTCCTTCTCTGTATATTTAAATTTATACATATGGGTGGGAGCTGCCATATTGTTTCCCTTAGACAGTACAGGATGAGTCTATAGCTTGGGTGTAAAGAACATTCCTTCTCTGTATATTTATACACGCGGTTAGGAGCTGCCATATTGTTTCCCTTAGATGGTACACTAAGAGGGTATAGCTTATTGTGTGTACAGAACATTATCTCTATATTTATATTTATACATATGGATGGGAGCTGCCATATTGTTGTTTCTTTTAGACAGTAAATTAGGGTATAGCTTATTGTATGTACAGAACATTCTTTTTCTGTATATTTATTTTTATACATATGGGTGGGAGCTGCCATATTGTTTCCCTTAGTACACTATGAGTGTATAGATTATTGTATGTACAGAACATTCCTTCTCTGTATATTTTCACACATGGGTGGGAGTTGCCATATTGTTTCGCTTAGACAGTACACTGACTATGAGGTTATAGTTTGTGTGTACAGAACATTCCTTATCTGTATATTTATACTTATACATATGGGTGGGAGCTGCCATATTGTTTCCTTTAGACAGTACTGTATTAGGGTATAGCTTATTGTATGTACAGAACGTTCCGTCTCTGTATATTTATATTTATACATATGGGTGTGAGCTGCCATATTGTTTCCCTTACACAGGGTTAGGGTTACAGGGATAGCGAAAAAAGTGGGGCAGTGATTGATATGGGGCATGGCCAGCAGAGGGCAGTAGTGAGTCTTGAAAATGTTTGGGTTGGAAAAGTTAGTGTTGATAATTTTTCTAAGTCCCTACATACAGGGTTACAGGGATAGCGAAAAAAGTGGGGCGGTGATTGATATGGGGCATGGCCAGCAGAGGGCAGTAGTGAGTGTTGAATATGTTTGGGTTGGAAAAGTTAGTGCTGACAACAGACTCAGACATTCACAGATACACACTGACAGCCATATACATAGACTGACAGACATGCACACACAGTGAATAAAGAAAGAAGCACCAGAAGCTTAAGATATTACAGTTCATCCAACGTTTGTCCGATCAAACATCGGATCAATTGTAATAACGTCATACAGGCTCATTTAGCTAAAGTTGCTATAGCTCTGGGTAAATGTTAGGTTCATGAAATGAACCCCTGGAAAAGAATTATAGCGGCTCTGGGTAAATGAACCTTATAGTCTATGGCCAGCCTAATTTGGGGGTGAGTCTATTTATATTCCTCATTCATAGATTGCAGGTCTTGATGGTTTTGATTTAATGTTTAAGCAAGGTAGGTGTATTCTCTGTATTTGTCAGACAGATGTAGGTTGTTAGTAATATTTTAACACTACATCGATCATCCTTCCTTGCTTTAGATATGGCTGCTCTTGAAGATAAGAAAAGAAATGCAGAATATTAATGATCTTCTCCGGTGCCAGGAGGACATAATCAATGAAATAAAACGTAAAAACATTATGGCCAGAGGAAAAAGACTACGGTCTAATGACTTGGCTGCTTCCATACAAAAACATGAACATTTAGTACAAAGCATATTAGTGTGTGAAAAAAAATGCTACAAGTTAACAGAAGAATTAAAAGAAATTGAAAAAATTTTTGAGAATGAAAAAAATAAAATTGAGAAAATGAAAAAAAAGTCTAAGGATAGAGATGTTGGAAGATTGTTGTAAAAAAGACATCTGTAAACAGCTGCACAGTACTCTCCTCAGCCCTTGATGAAGAAACCCTGAAACGTAAGTATAACTGTACAATGTAGCGTACTGTTAAGGTGGCCATATACTATGTAGATGGTAGAGGTGAATCAATGTTCGATCGGATGAATGTTTGATGAAATTTAGTATCTTAGCTGCCGTAGTGGTTCTTAACTGACATTCCCATGATATGCTGTGAAGGTTCCATTCATCCAGGTCATGGTATATCTGTTGTATTCAATTAGATCAACTGACTTGAAATGTAGTTCTTGAAGACGTTTCGCTAGTCATCCGACTGGCTTTCTCAATTCAGAATGAGAATTCTGAATGAGAAAGCCAGTCGGATGATAGCGAAACGTCTTCAAGAACTACATTTCAAGTCCAGTTGATCTAATGAATACAACAGATTATTCCCATGATATATTTCCAATATCCCCTGGCCCACTCTATTAGCAATCGAATATTGATTTCCCTGGACGGCATAGGATAGTCGGAGGTCGAGATGGGTACATCACTAATAGTGTATGGGGGCCTTTAGGAAAAGTATAGGGGGCACTGTGGTGATTTCTCATTAGCCGTGGTGATCGATAGCCCCACATCGTGCCCACATCAATTGCAGGAATTTGTTGATTGTGATATTTGTCTGATCAGATTTGAATCTTCTCTAAAATCTTTTCAGTGTATATTGATTAAACAAACTGAAAGTTATTATTTAATTGCAGCCAATACAGACAGCGGTGGACACCAGGAGGAACCTGATTCCAAATAAAAAACATAAATCCCTCTAGTGACGAATTACCCGTCTTTTTACGGGCCCATGTCCCCAAAAAAAAAAACAAAGAAACATGGCCTGTAAAGTGGTTGGCCTTCATTCGCTTTTATTATCCAAAACTCTTTACAGGAAATAAATGATTATATAGTTTCAGATTGTTTAAAAAATGGGGAGCAGTTAAACATATTTTCTGGTGACCGCTCCCCTAACTATCACAGAATTAGAGCAACGCCTCAAAAAGTTACATCAATTAAAAAAGGCAGCTATAGAAAAAATAAAACAAAAATTTTCAGTTTTTAAATGAAATGAAAATCTGTTTTGTGTGTTTATTTTCAATACATTTTTATTAAGTGTTTTTTTATATTTTAACCCTTTCACTGCCAGAAGAATTTCATTTTTTTTTGCATTAACTGCCAGAAGAATTTTCAGGATTTTGCCCTTAATCGCTTTAGACTCATATGACAGTAGGAAACCTTGCAGTAAATCAGGAATATTATATATTGTTTTTTTCAGCACAAAGTGTACTTTAACACGGTAAAAGAATTTTGTAACTTTTCTGGAAATTTTACTGCAATTATGGGTAAAATATGTAAAAAAAGAAATTTGCAAATTTTCATGGATTTTTCCCATTTTTACTTAGTTATCTTAAGGTTACACACAAAAATCTTATTGTTTCTAAAAGCTATGATACTCCCGAGTACAACGATACCAGATATATGGAGGTACCAGACTTTTCCTGTACAGGAGACCCCCCCAAACTAAAACTGCACCTCCTAGAATATTACACCAAATTAAAATGTATAACCACTACTGACAGTTATCATAGAATATCTACCAAATTAACTATAATATCCCCACAAGTGAGATTTCATGTATAACCACTACTGACGGTTATCATAGAATATCTACCAAATTAACTATAATAATCCCCCAACAGTGAGATTGTAATGTATAACCACTACTGACGGTTATCATAGAATATCTACCAATTAACATAATATCCCCACAGTGAGATTGTATGGTAAACCACTACTGACAGTTAACATAGAATATCTACCAAATTAACTATAAATATCCCCACAAGTGAGATTGGTAATGTATAACCACACTGACATTATCATAATTCTAACCAAATTAACTATAAATACCCCCACAAGTGAGATTGTAATGTATAACCACTACTGACGGTTATCATAGAATATCTACCTCAATTAACTCTATAATATCCCCCACAAGTGAGATTGTATGTTAATCCACTACTGACGTGTTCATAGAATATCTACATCAATTAACTTAATATCCCCACAAGTGAGATTGTAATGTATAACCACTACTGACAGTTAACATAGAATATCTACCAATTAACTATAATATCCCCACAAGTGAGATTGTAATGTATAACCACTCTGAAAGTTAACATAGATATCTACCAAATTAACTATAATATCCCCACAAGTGAGTTGTAATGTATAACCACTGACAGTACATAGAAATATCTACCAAATTAACTATAATATCCCACAAGTGAGATTGTATGTATAACCACTACTGACAGTTACATAGAAATCTACAATTAACTATAATATCCCCACAAGTGAGATTGTAATGTATAACCACTATGACAGTTACAAGATAATCTACCAAATTAACTATAATATCCCAACAAGTGAGATTGTAATGTATAACCACTACTGACAGTTATCATAGAATATCTAACCAAATTACTATATTATCCCACAGTGAGATTGTATGTATAACCACTACTGACGGTTTATCATAGAATATCTACCAAATTAACTATAATATCCCCAACAAGTGAGATTGTATGTATACCACTACTGACAGTTAACATGAATATCTACCAAATTAACTATAATATCCCCACATGAGATTGTAATGTATAACCACTACTGACAGGTATCATAGAATATCTACCAAATTAACTATAATATCCCACAAGTGAGATTGTAATGTATAACCACTACTGACGGTATCATAGAATATCTACCATACTATAATCCCACAGGAATTGTATGTACCCACTGACATTTAACATAGAATATCTACCCAATTAACTAATATCCCACAAGTGAGATTGTAGTGTACACCACTACTGACAGTCATCATAGATATCTACCAAATTAACTATAATACCCCCACAGTGAGATTGTAATGTTAACCACTACTGACGGTTTACATAGAATATCTACCAATTAACTATAATATCCCAACGTGAGATGGTAATGTATACCCACTACGACAGTTAACATAGAATATCTACCAAATTAACTTAATATCCCCACAAGGAGATTGTAATGTATAAGCACTACTGAAGTTACATACATATATCCTCCAATTACCTATAATATCCCCACAGTTGAGATTGTAATGTACACACTGCGCGCTAACATAGAATATCTACCAATTAACTAAACATCCCCAAAGTGAGATTGTAATGTATAACCATATGGACAGTATAATAGAAATATCTACCAAATAACTATATATCCGCACAAGTAAAAAAGTAGTTTCGAAACTACCCACCCGCAGATTTACAGTTGAGGTTAGTTTCGATCAAAATGCAGATACCCGGACACAGCTCTTCGCCAATTGTAAGTTAGTTTCCCCTCAAATTCCTTTTTCCTCAACTGTAAAATCAGAACAAATCAAATGGAATTTTTCAGCTAAAAACTGTGGGAAAGTTCAAAAAACGCATCTCAAATATAAAGCCTAACCCCCGTCCCTAATAAACGGGTATGCCAAATTCATGGGGTTACCCAGAACATGGCTCCAACTAACCCATAGCGTGACCAGTGCCAAATGTCATAGCAGCACAAAAAGCAGTTTTGTATTTGAACCGTCTGCAGTTGTTCCACAAAACATCCCCCAACTCAAAAATACCCCCCCCAGAACTATATTCTGAAATCCGTCACACCTTTAGCTATGGTAACGCTGAGTTCGTTCATTCATACCATCATGGTGTGGGGCGCCTGTTTCTTTGTAGAAGTTTGGCAATTTTACTCAGATTTTCAAAACAGGATCAAACAACATTCAAAAAGGTAGAAATCATGCCAAAACCACCCCATGGATCTAAAAACGTTCCTAAATATCACTCTCCCAATGTGGTTACACACGCGGACGTGGAAGCGAAAAGCCACAAAGTGAGACAATGCATGATGGCTCAGAAACAGCGAAAATATTTAGCCAACTCCGAATTTGGACAGTGTGCAGTTTTTTCCACAAAATACCATAATAACTCAGAAATACCCCCCACAAACTATATATTCCTGAAATCTACACACCTTCAGCTATGTAACACTGTAGTTCGCTCATTCATACCATCAATGGTGTGGGCGCAATTCTTCGTAGAATTTCGCCTTTCTACACAATTTTCTGGAAAAAGAGAAAAATACATTTCAAAGTTACAAAATCAAACCAAAACCCCATGCAATGTAAAAAAACTTACCAAATATCAATCTCCTAAATGTTCTGAATCAAACGGTATGCAATATGTGTGGTTACACACACGGACGTGGAAGCGACTAGTCAAAAAGTAAAAATGCGCAGTGAGCCAATAACTGCATTTTCCCAGATTTTTCAAACTTAAAACCCCTCTAACTTGGAAATACCCCCGCAAAATTATATATTCTCAGAATCTACATACCTTCAGCTACGTAACGCTGTAGTTTGTTCATTCATACCATCAATGGTGTGGGCACAGTTCTTCATAGAAATTTGCATTTGTCTGAAAAAATGAACAAAAAACTTCAAAAGGTAGAAATCATGCCAAAACCTCATGGAATGTAAAAAAAAGTTACTAAATATCAATCTACCAAATGTCCTGAATCAAACGGTATGCTATGTGTGTGGTTACACACGTGGACGTGGAAGCGAATGGCCACAAAGTGAAACAATGCACAACGGCTCAGAAACAGCAAAAATATTCAGCCAAATCTGAATTTGAACAGTCTGAAATTTTTCCCCACAAAACAACCCCCACAAACCATATATTTCTCGAATCCACACACCTTTATCTACGAAAGTCTGTAGTTTGTTCATTCGTACCATCAATGGTGTGGGGGCAGTTCTTCGTAGAAGTTTACAGTTTTAGCAGATTTTCCAAAAAAAAAAGGTAGAAATCATGCCAAAATCCCAAGTAATGTAAAAAAAAGTTACCAAATATCAATCTCCTAAATGTCCTGAATCAAACGGTATGCCCTATGTATGGTTACAAATGCAAACGTGGAACCAACTAGCCACAAAGTGAGCCAATGAACAATGGCCCAATTACAGCAACTTTTCAGATTTGTCAGACTAAACAGACTAAAGATGATTCAAGGGTTGAAATCCTACCTAAACCCACTTGACAGGCAAAAAAACCCACTTAATGTCAATCTCCCACATGTTCTGAATCAAACGGTATGCTATATGCGTGGATGCACACAGGGACGTGGCCACCAACTAGCTCAAATGGGACACATGCACAAGTCCAATTACAAGAAAAAAATCAAAGTGTTATTAGAGTACACCAGAAATATGTGATCCAAAAACTTCTCATACAACTGGTACGCCTCTCCAACCTCCATGCATAGTGATTACAGCTTCGCTGACCGACCCCTATGCTTTATAGGATGCCCAGAAGAGGCAGACCAGCTTCACTACTGGTGGTTTTTGTCCAGAAGTCCAACAAACTTTGGCAAACAAAATCAGAAGAGTATATTTGAATAACTCTTTACCCTCTCCCCTATAACAGCCTTATTTAACCTCCCGGTGGCAAATACAACAGATATGATAATATATTATAAAAAAGATCCGTGCCCATCACCAGAATACTAATAGCCAAAACGTGGAAGGTGGAGATATCCCTAGAGTCAGTTAAATAAAAAGGATTTGGGTGGGTTCACGACCCCGGGTATATGGCACAACCGCACTACAAATCTATTTAAAGATGGATAAAAACATAGGACATCTGTATTTTAAACATAGCAACTCCAGGGAGGTGGTATATCCCAGATAACAAAAAACGCGATGGGCACAATGATAATTATATCAGGTTACTCCATAAGGAAATACACCACCACATAAACCGCTTCTACAACCTGGACCACAGAAGACGGATGGAAACCGCAGAAGAAAAAAAACAAACGTTTGTTTTTAAACAAATAACAATAATCTTGTTTAATAAAACTGATACAATGTAACAAAAGGTTTAACCCTTTCACCTGCACAATCGTATATTCACGATCTGGCTGTGAATGACCAAACTGCTCCACAGGTCGTGAATACACGTCTGTGGCTTCCCCACTGCATAAAAAAATTGGCCCCCGCTAGGCGCGATTGGGCACATTCAACTGCCCCCTAGCCCCCTCGATCCCTTAATTGTTGTGTCCAAATTCCGAGGACGGGGATGAGATATCCCTAACGGCAGCCCGGTCCCACGTGTGAGAGAGGAAGGTCCTTCGTCCGGAAAGGAGACCCCGGTGACTCACTGACTTCCTCCTTCACCGGGGTTCTTCCCTAAAAGAGGTAAAATATGGTCTATGTGAGGTACTGCAGTGTGATCTCCATTCAGATCACGCTGCAGTAACCAAATAAAGCACAAGCTCGTCATGCTGACAGCCTTGACTATACATTTTTGTGAATGGAACTCAAAAATGGGGACCGAGATCACATTTGGTGATCAACTTCTGATCACCAAATTATTGTATCTTTGCCAATGAATGAAAAATCACTTCCTGGAAAATGATTTCGGGAATGATTTTTTCCGATTATGCCCGTATTCCAAGTTCGTATCATTCCCTAAGATGATTGATGATCATCTTTGGGAATGATCAAAAAAAAGGGGAAATACCATGCAAAAAAATCTTAGTGATACATACACCTTTTTTTTTTTTTTTTTTTTTTCAAATAAAAACTATAAAGTTAGCACAAACTTACCAAAAAAAGACCGGATTGAATTTTTAGGGATCAGTAAAGTGTGCAAAAACTTGTGGAACTCTCCGTACTAACGGTTTTCACTAAATACCACTGAAAGGGGAGTGTGGATAGGGTTGGGGGTGGGTTGTGGCGTTTTTTTATTTTTTCTTGTAATGTGCAATTGCGCATGGATCCCATTTGAGCAGTTGGTTGGCCCCGTCTGTTGGCACCCCCCATATGGCATACCGTTTGATTCAGGACATTGGGAGATTGCCATTTGGGGTGTTTTTTTACTTGCCAAGTGTTTTAGGTAGGATTTCAACCATTGAGATCTCTCATTTGATTTTTCACAATCTCCTAAAAGCACGGAGTTCTATGAATAACAGCGCGGGAATTCTTCATGTATATACGAAAGCATGATACCCATCAGGTAGCTGAAGGTGTGTACTTCCAAAAAGTATATAGTTGTGTGGGGGGTATTTACAAGTTGATTAGGGCTGTTCAAATTACAGAACACAAGGAATATGGATGGTGTTTTAAAATTGATTGCAATTATAATTTGTTGAGCTACCAAAGTTTATGATAAATGTTTTTCAGTAATAAGATTCCATATGATCTAACATTTATTGCTAAACTAAAGCAATTGTTATTGATTTGTCAATCTCCATAGGGATTGCTTTACCTCCACTCAATGGATATTGCCCACAGAGACATTAAAGGACATAACATCCTGTTTAGTATTGATGGTGGAGTAAAAATAGGTAAGAAAAATACACAGTCTTTAAATGAACAGCTTCATGATTTATCAAACTAAAAATCGGACCTGTACTTGCTACACTTTCTGATGTTCCTAATCAGTCCCACCCAATTCAGATAACTGAGAAGTCACCAGTTTTTTCATTTTAAGCGTTGACATGTACTTTGAATATATAATAATATATATCGATCATTGCATGACATGAAATTGCAATCAATAATTACATTTTATTTTTTTTATTAGATTCACATTGGCTATTTTATAATACTTTATAGGTCTAACTTTCTTTTAGCCCTATGGCTCCTAAAATGAAATGTGTTACAATAGCTGAATTGTCTGTGTATATTTTACTAATTATCCATTTTAATAATGTATGTCATGTAATCACAGCTGATTTTGGTTTGGCCATACAATTTAATGCTCCTGAAGATAAAAGCAGCGATTGTGTGGGCACCACATACTGGATGGAACCAGAAGTCCTTAGCTGTTTAAATGACACCAGCACAGGATACAATGTTATGGTAAGTTACAGATTTAATCATTATATTGCCTATATTCTTATTCCTATATTGCTCTCTTTGTTCTTATTTAGGTGGGTAAATATATCACTGGATAAGAAATCCCAGTTTACTTTACAGTAATAATGATTTGAATGAACATACCGTATATATTCGAGTATAAACCGAGTTTTTAAGGTTCCAAAAATACCTTAAAAATCTAGGCTCGGTTTATACTCGAGTCATCGGGTAAATCATCTTGAAAAAACGTTTGCAGAATACCGGTAGTAGCTGGTACCTTTCTATTGATGCAGTCCGGAGTTTGCAGGACAGAAGAGCGAGACCGGGAGACCAGCGTGAAGAGTAAGAGGCAGAGCTGTTAAGAGCAGCGCGAGCTGTAAGAGGCAGACCAGTGAGAGCTGTAAGAGGCAGAGTGCGTGGGACGTGCGTAACTTACGTGCACGCACGCTCTGCTGACGTAATCAGCCGGACCCTACCTGTACCGGACCCTACTTACCGGTATAATGGAGGAGCCTGCAGACAGCCACACCGGAGAACCAGTCCAAGAACCTTTTACCAGCACTCAGCCCAATAGTAAGGGTCATGCTTTTCAATGTAATTATGCATGGGGTGGTTTATGGGTGGGGTGGGGGGTGCTGGGTCTTCTTTGCAGTGGGAATGGCTGCTGGGTGGCATTATAAATGAATTTACATCTACCCTCGGTTTATACTCGAGTCAAACGTTTTTACTAGTTTTTTTAGGTAGAAATGGGTACCTCGGTTTATACTCGGGTCGGTTTATACTCGAGTATATACGGTATTAATGTTTTGCACTAGTCTAACAAGTCTCAGTTAAAATTTGGAACTTAAGGTGGCCATACATTATGGAAGACAGACAGATGTCCAATCTCTCATAAGATAAATGTCTAATCTATCTAGAACCACCTATCCCATTACTTCATACAATCAATTTGAGATCACAAAATGAATGGGTCAGATGGGAACATCTCAAGATAAAAACCGCTGCTTGTAAAATATGGTCTTTAGATATTAGATAGATATCTCAAATCTATCTAAGGTCTGCCTAGTGTATGGCCAGCTTTAGATCTGATCACTTTCTTTATTGGTAATGGCAAATTTGGTAAGTCGATGTGGTTAAATTTCCTTATAAAATTTTTAAAATTTTTTTAAAATTTCTTTTCTAGTGTGACATCTGGTCATATGGCATAATCTTAATAGAGATGGCTGAAGGATGCTCACGTAAGTACTGAAGGATGCCCACGTAAGTAAACTGTTATAATATCCCCAAAAAAGACACATACTGACACAATGACATACTGCAAGGAACCAATGTGCACTATAAATACAACTTAATGTTACTGGATAGCTGTGGCTTTAAATTTAAAATTTTTATATTGTTCTAGCACCTTTCCATACCCTATCTTTACTGCCTGAAAGTTGCTGTCGTCCTCCTCCTGTATAATCCTAGTTGTAGTTCTGCCCCACGAGTCTTCAAATCCCTTTGTCACACAATACATTTTCCGTTTGCAGAGCACACAGTATTCGCTACCTCCACATCAACATAGAGGTGCTTCTGTATCAGACATTTTAAATCAACGCTTCCTGTGTTTTTACTGTAGATTTTCTTTATTAAAGTTAATTATAAAGAGTTTCTCGTGTTTTTGTTTTTATAACTTTTAGCTTTTTGTAAATATTCTGCAGACAGAAGATCTGATCCTTCATGGGGAAAGACCAATGCTAAGGTCTTCATCATGGTGAGTAATTCTCGTGTTTTAAATGTATTTGTATAGACGTCTACTTGGATATTTACAGATTGCACTAAATACATACCCACTGATGATTGGTATAGCAATTAATGTTTATTTTTTTATTCAGGGTCTGAAGAATTTAACAACTTTCTGGAGTTGTGCCTTGCCAAACTTCCACATGAAAGGGCCAGTGGCGATAAACTCCTGGACCACAAATTTTTAAAGGAGCAGCCACAGGATAACATGGCCAGAGATTCTATAACTGGACTTGTAAAAATCTGGAATCTACATAAAGGTTTGGAATTTAAGAGAAACAGTTTTTGTTTTTAAATACAGATGCTGTTGAAGGAGATTATACTAATACAGTAATTGGCTGTTTTATGGCTCCTCCCCCTGTTATTGTCTGATGATTCTTTCATCTCTAAAATTGGAGAACATATGTTAATTAAGGAGGAGCTTAAAAATAGACATTTGCATGATAAGAATTCCCGTTTATAGTATAGCAGAAAAAGAAACATTTTTTCATCTTCTTAACATAGGCAATACAGACCTGTTTTGTAGTGAAGGGTCTATGACTTGGAAACATAATGTAATAAAAAAGATTTTTATTGTGTTAGTTTGTTTGATTAGAGCTTGCTAAAATGCTTCATCCATTTTAACCCAGGTAGGGCCATCAGCAAGGAAGGGAATCGCCTCTAAAAGGAGTAGGTACCTTCTAAGGTTTTTCTATATTCCACCCATGACTGTTTTTATTGGCCCATCGATCAAATCCTGTGTAAGGTCAATTGGCCAAGGGAAAAATGATTTTGGCGTTGACCGTCAGACCAATATCAATTACAATCAGAACAAACCAGGACCATCAGAAGGCCCTGAAAACCTATGGACAACTCGCAAGGTCTCTACGGACTGCAGGCTTGGTCGCTGTGAACAAGTATTCTGCAGCTGCTTTTTACTGCTACGATAGTCCTTTGTGTCCTTGTGGCCAACATCAGAAATTCCTAATAGGTTGGGCGGGAGAGCAAAGGATTTAAGGTAACGTATACAGGCTTAAGATGGATAATATATGGATGGGAGCTGCAACTGTCGCTCCTGCTGATCCTTTTCTTAGGGATGGAAATAACCATTTTAATATTCTCTTATACCACAGATAGGATAAGATGTTAAAATTTACTTTGTTTGGCTTTTGAATGATCATGGCTAGTGTAATCTGGAGGCAAGTGGGGAATCTTATAGTATACTCTTTGCTCGCTTGTATTCCTGTGCTCTGATGTCACATGATGTATGTTCTTTCTTATTTTTTTTTTTTTTTTTTTTATGTTTTTTTTTATTTTTTTTAGTTTTTTTTTTTTTTTTTTGTTTTAGAGGTCCTCCACACCGTTCACCCCCGTCCCTAGTGATCTCTAATGTGTTTTTCAATTTTCTGATTAGCAAATCTGTTTTTATTAAAGTGGTATATAAAGAAGAAGATAAGCATGAGAATATGGATCAACACAAGAGAATATGGAAGAAGAGTATAGAAACAATCTGTATTGGGACCAAGAGGAGAACATGGAAGAAGATTCAGATGAAAATGATAATAAGGATGAAGAAATCAGCAATCAGAATCAACTAGACTCCAAAAAGCCTGAAAATAAGCTGGGAAAATGGTATGCCTTTAGGGCTCGAATGGCTAGGAGCTCTACATAAACTTAATCTTCAAAAAACCTCACCTTACATAAAGGGTAAGTAAAAGCATCCTAGTTATTGCTCTGAGATTAGCTATAGTGGCAGATGCTGACAGATATTCGCATCTGATGAGTTTCAGTGTGAACGGGTTTAAACCTTTTGTTACACTTGGTATCATATTGTTATTAAACAAAGATTATTGTTTTTGTTTAAAAACCAACGTTTTGGTTTTTCTTCTTCGGTTCCATCCGTCTGTGTTCCAGGTTGTAGAAGCGGTTTATGGGGTGTGTATTTCCTTATGGAGTAACCTGATATATATACTATTGTCATTGTGGCCCATCGCGTTTAGTTATCTGGATATACCACCTCCCTGGAGTTGCTATTTAAAATACAGATTTCCTATGTTTTTATCCATCCTTTAAATAGATTTGTAGTGCGTTGCCATAACCACCCGTGTCGTGAACCCACAAATCCTCTTTATTAATTCTGCTCTAGTGATATCTCACCCTTCCACGTTTGGCTATATGTATTCTGGTGATGGCACGGATCTTTTTATTAATATCTTATCATATTCTGTTGTATTTTGCCACCGGGAGGTTTAATAAGGCTGTATAGGGGGAGAGGGTATGGTTATCAAATATATCTCTTCTGATTTGTTTGCCAGTTGTTGGACTTCTGGACAAAACCACCAGTATTGAGCTGGTCTGCCCTTCCTCCTGGCATCCTCTAAAGCATAGGGGTTCAGCGAAGCGTAATCCTATGCATGGAGGTTGGAGAGGCGTACCAGTTGTATAGAATTTTGGATCACATTTCTGTACTTATAGTAGTTCAACTATGCCATATTGTCCATGGAACTCAACAGCTTCTTCTTTCTGGGTGTTGATAATGTGAACTAAATTAGCAGAATTATCAACCCCTCAGACTATAGAACAAATTGGTCCAATGATATCTTTCACAACTCGTGATCACATGGTGCAATACCCTTATAACTTGGAAGAATTTAGACACACATGTCTGCTCAAACTGCAGCAGTTGTGAGTTGGATTGTATTATAAGGTTCAAATCTATGCTATTTTGCTTATTGAAATCAATGGCATATTTTGCCGATGGCATATGTTTTTAAACTCGGGGTGACATGGTGCAATAGACTTATAACTTGGAGAGGGTTGAACACACATCTCATCTCTAATCACAGGATCCAGGATTGGATTACAATTTCTGGACTTATGTAGTTCACAAATGCCATTTTGGCCCTGAAATCAATAGCTTCCTCTTTGAGGTGTTGATAATGTGACACAACAATTGTTCAGAATTATCAACCCTCGGGCTATAGAACAAAAGTTGGTCTAATGGTATTTTCATAACTCGTGATCTCATGGTGCAATATACTTGGAGAGATTTTAGATCTTCACCTCCCCCTTTCACCTCTGTCCTGCTTTGAAATGTGGCATCCTTCCTGTTGCTCTGCACTTGTACTGATTTCTGGTTACACTTGCTATTTGGCTGAGACCTCCCCTGCCTATGGAGGTTTGGGCACTCCTTTCCTTAAATAAGGACCGCAGAATCTTGGGCAGTGCAGAGTAATTAAATTTTTTAGGGAGAAATCCGGGGGGCAAGTGCCCTCCCTGGCCCCTATATGCGGACGCCCTATCCCTCACAGTTGAAATCGCTTGCCCGTGGGATATGTTTCCTTCCAATTACAATCTTCTTTGCCTAGAAGTGCAAGTATATGGTGCATCTGTGTCACGTGTTGGCATCATACATGCCCTGCCTCTGCTCATTCTTTCAGCCACGCCACATGGGGGAGGAAGGAGCTCTCGGTCCTGCACTCTTGTGTGCAGCTGCCTGTTATGTAGGCCACGGGTCGCTCAGTATTTTAGTGTCCATAAGGTGATGAGAGGTTGACTGTTGCTGGGCATCCCCGAGGAAGCGTTTCAACAGTGAGGGAGTAATTGGCTTGGGCCTGTGACATCACCGGTCACAACCCCAATTTGATCTTCTCTCACTGTGATTGGCAGATGGGGAGGATGTATGAAGACCTCTGTATCTGCAGGTGTGGTCTGCTGCCTGTTATGTATAGGCTGCAGACAGCCGCACACAATATTTCAGCAGAGTCTTTGATCTTGAGGGAGAGGGTTGGCTTGGGCCTGTTGCCTCACCTGTCTCAGCCAGTGCAAAGCCAATCATCTCTGTTGAAATGGCTGTCACTGTGGCTGTCATGGTTTTGATGTTGTAGGGTGGCCAGCTGGCCTATAGGTGTGGCTGGATCGTTCATGTTTGGTTAGGGGTTAGGGATTGCTGGTCTGGATTCCTTGGAGGGTTAAAGATGCCTCGATGTCTGCAGAGGGTGTAATGTCCAGCAGTCATGGCGCCTGTCTGCTATTTGGTACTTTGCCTTAAATTGCAGCAGCTTGTAGAGGTTTAATGGAAATATGGGACATCCCACTGAATAGGTCAACCCTGTGCTTTTTTTTTTTTTTTTTTTTTTTTTTTTTAAATAAAGGCACCCTTATATATCTTTGTGAATTATGACTTTTGGCACATGCTTAATTCCTATATTCTTTACCGTCCATTTTTTTAATGACATATCCATGCCTATATGGTTACCTAAATAAGATACCAATGTGATGATATCATTGATCAAAAAGATTAATGTATATTGCAGGACCCCGTTTAATACCATACTGTTTGCTCTATACATATGTATAAATACACTATTATATATTATAGAATAAAAGTAAAAACGTGATTTTAATCATCTTTTTTCTATGTATTACTTGTTTCAATGGCAACCTATTTAAATGACTGAGGGGAACTTGGCAGCAGTGATGGCAGGTGATTACAACACACATTATAAAAGAACATTCTAGATAAAGTTTACTCATTTACATTTCAAACTCATTAGAGGCGAGTATCAATTTTTTTGTTGTTCATCATTTAATTTCAGTTGATATCAAATGCAAAAGAATTAATTTCAATACAAGGGCACTGTGGGATATTCCTTGGGTATATTATAATTACTAGAGTAGAAGTGTACTGATGCCTGACTGACTGATACCATACTGTTTGCTCTAATACCTACTGGTAAATATACGTATTAATATATTATAGATATAGAGTCTAGTACACAGGGGTTTTAATTTTAATCATCTTTTTTTCTTAGATTAACTTGTTTGCTTCCATGGCACCCCATTTTTTGTCCGTTATTTAATTGTCAGTTTGTTATCAACCGAAGGTAGAATTAATTTCCATTCACGAAGGGCTGTGGGATCATTGATATTTTATATATTAATATCCATAGTAAGTTGTTGTATAACCACAATACCAGACATGATCACAGAAACATTCTCTCATTTTCCATCATACTGTCATTTAAAACTGTAATATATTTTCCCAATAAAATCTAATTTGTGCTTCTCACCTCCCTTATAGGCTTTCATCATGAGTTTGAAGCCTATTAGCCGATGCATAATGGGGTAGGCCGCCTTTTTTAAATTCCTTGTGTTAGACAAATTAATAAATAAAATGCTTGTGGAAGGTTCTCATTCGCCAGGTCATGGTATATCTGTGTGTTCAATTAGATCAACTGATTTCTTGAGATTACGTAACGAAGAAAGAGAGCGATTAGTCCTTTCATTAACCTTGAGCCATCCAGATGTGATTGTGTGCAACTAGAATTCACAATTTTAATCTATATCTAAATGAATTTAGGGACAGACAGTAGAAGCAAGAGGACCTTAGTGTAAAAAATGGTCAATGACAAAGGACCAATATCTTTAAAGCACACATGTCAAACTCAGGCCCCCGGACAAATCCGACCCTTCTGCTCATTGTTTTATGGCCCCCGGTGAATGTACATCACCCAAGACTTACTACACTGCTGTCCATTTGTCCAGTGTCAAGTAACGGTGTAACTATAGATCTCCTGTTAGACACCTGGATCAGCACTTTTTAAAACAGCCAATCGGCACACACACATACTAAGATTGATGCGACCAGCTGTTTTAAAAACAGCTGATTGTGGTATCTAGCAGGCAGAGCTATAGTTATTACGATGCTGCTTGGGACTGCACAAATACATGCAGAGTAGAAGGCTTGGATGCGTCACCTGATCGCGTACGTAGCCCGACCCTGGGGAGGGAGGTGTGACAAAGCGCATTCTATGGAGTTGGCAATTCCATTCCACGCCAGTTAGTAAGAGCGGCGTTCCATATGAGCACATGATTCACGCCATAGACGGAGGATCTAGTCCAAAACAGTATGCTTCCCATCCTTTTCCCTGCCGAGACCGGACCTAGCACTAGGCACAAGCGGACAGTCACAATCCTGCTCCTGCATTTATCTTAATAAAAAATCTGTCCCATCGCATAGCCTTTTTGATTTTGACCCAGCAGTAAGTCCACTCAACACCACCAACAGGTGGCAAGGTCTGTGTTTTGATAGGTGCAATCCTCTCCACCCCCTACCCAGGGTCCCAATAACCAATAAACGAACTGAGAAAAGCACCTAAATAAGTGTCTAATTCTTTAATTTGCAAAGCATGCAACATTTCGAGGGCCTGAGCAGTCCCCTTCCTGAATTCTACAGCTGACTGGTTATGGGTCTATACTGGAATACTGCTGGTTGTATGTTTTGGTAACATAGTTAAAACTTAGCTAACACCTCTATTTCTTTAGGAAACATCGGATTCTTCCTGGACTGAGACAGTAGTATAAAATGAATTAGACCAATTAAAAATTAGACAAAATAGTATTGTGAGTAACCAGAACACTAAAGTTAAAAACTTACGTGCTTATTCATAGTGTACATTCTTTCCCCCTGTTCTTAATTGTAGCGACCAATCAGATGTCATCAAATGTTTTCTAACTGTATTGGTTGAATTTGGTTAAGCAAATTATCAGCTCGAGCAAAATTATTAAATAAGCCTGTTAAATTTTAATATGGATGGGATCCATAGCTGATAATACCCAGAGTCCCATTATCAATGCTGTCACTATATAGCGATTGGGAAAGAATGTTGAAATAATCAACTTTAATAACCATTACTTTTTTTTTAGTCAGAAAGATTCCTGTGGTGTTTGAAGTAAGTAGAAGCAAAAGTTACAAAGTTACCATTTAGATACTAAAATATCCTACTATTTCATTTCATACAACCACATACATTAGTGATGTCCATGTGTTGACATTGCAAAGCTATAAATGTAACTGACCCCTTGTACAGGAGGAGTGTAATTGACAGGGCCCTAGCCCTCCTGCAGGCTTGAGGCTGGGCCCTGACACACCCCCTCCATTTGCCCAATCATGATTTTTTAACAGCTGATCGTGCGTCCTCAGTAAAGATAACGTGGTACCGTACTTTAAACAGCTGATCGTGTGCATGACTGAGGAAAATACAATTAGATGTTTTAAAAAAGCGATTGCCATGTTTAATAAACAAACACTGTTTGCTATAAAGTCTGGTGTACGCTAATATGTTGGATGTACTTTAATTATATGCATTGGTGTGGGAGCATTCCGGGATGAATTTGAAGGCTGCTGTAGCTTAGGTATGCTACTGCCCTTTACATGACAACATACAATCCTTTATATAATAAATACATAGAGAACAAGACACTTCATCACACTCATCACATCATCAGAATCTTTTTATACATAATACATGGAGAACAAGGCACAATCAACTTACTATTTAAATTCTTGGCACTGTATAGGATTGGTTAAGTTGACACTGCACCAGTTCTTATATGGCACTTGTCCCTTTCCCTATGTATTTGTATGTTACCCACCTAATTAGAGTGTAAGCTCTATGGGGTAGGGACCCTCTTTTCTCATGTTACATTTTTTAGGCACTTGTATATTTTATGACGTACATATTATTTATGTAATTTTGTCCCCCCAAGATTTTTGTATTCTAATATTTTACAGAGCTGCATCCCAAGTGGGATATATAAAAAACATATACCTACATACAAACATATATATTTGATGCTTCTTTTTCCCTATGTTATCTGTATTCATTTATATGTTTTATATTTCTCCGCGTGCTTGCATGGGTTTCCTCCGGGCACTCCGGTTTCCCCCACATCATAAAGACATACTGATAAGGTTTGTATGTGTCAATAAATGTGCTTAGATTGTAAGCTCTTCAGGCAGGGGGCCTGATGTAAATGTATACATGTAATTGAAAAGTGCTATGGAAGATTTGGCGCTATAGTAAATCCACAATAACAATAATAATAATAATAATAATAATCTCCGTGGCGTAACTAACCGCCCCACCACCCCTGCGACCCCGGGGTGCCATAACGGTAGTTAGGGCCTGCCACAAGCCCAAGCTGTCCTTCTGTGATCAGCCTTTTAAGCAGCTGATTGCATGTATGAATGAAACATACGTGTATCACTGTTTAAAAGACCGGACATGAACTTCCAGTTCAGTTCCGAAAGTTGGGGTCCAGTCTTTTAAACGGCTGATCACGGAAGGCATCTTGAAGGAAGGAGGGGTCATAGGCCCGGGATCAAATCTCACTGGGGGCCCGGGCCCCTGCCGGTACGCCCCTGTGTATCTCACCTTTATTTTGATATGGTTGCTGGAAAATTTACTTAAATTTAACATGAGGTTGTGTTTCATTTCCCAATACTCACACATGCCCAATCCTAACTATTGCAAGATTTTATTACATATGGTCCACGCCTATTATCTCTAGCTAATCCTGGAACAGTCCCCTATTAGATAGGGAATCATGTGTGCCAGATAATACGCTTCACACTGTTATCGATTTCTTCAGGGGATTACATTTACTGCAAGTGCAGATTATTGGTATTGTATTTGGTGGATGCTTTTAGATTATGGACTTAAAAATGTTTGTTTTAACTAAATTTCTCTTCTTACAGAGCCGATATAGAGAGAGGAAGAAGAAATAGCATACAAAGTTGCCCATTTTAAAGGTGTCTGTTTGCCTGTCCTATTAATGTGCTGCTACCAATCAGATGTTATCCAACTGCATAAACCCATTAATATCTAATATCCGATTGGTTGATGTAAATTTATAGCATCGGACTACTGCAGGAAACCTTAGCTAATCTAGGAGGTGTGGCTAGATACGTGCACATTCAGTTATTTTATCTAGTGTTTAGGGGCTTTCATTACTTTGATTCTATTTACTGGGGTGGATTTTAGAATTTATTGGTCTTTTTTAGAAAGATTTTTTCAGAGGCTGGAGTAAACATTTTGGGTTTACTTCTTTTAAATAGCAATTTAAATGATATAAAATGTGTATTTCTTTCTGATACCGCATAAAATTTTGGAGTCTGATAATGTAGGAACTTAACCCTTTATTGTTTTTAAAACCAGATAAAAGAATTAGATGAGGTTTTTATGCTAAAAAGCTTTAACCACAGCAATGTCATTCGGGACTGGAAGCCCTTCACCCACTATGACCTTGAGACACACCATTGAGACGTCATGGTAAAGCATCTCAATATACTTGGTTAAAGTAGTATAGCCAATGAGGGATCTCTCTTCATCTACTGATAGAATAATAAATAATGTGACCATAACCTTTACCGTAACCTAGGGATGGGTTTCTAGGTTCGTTTATTAACCTGACTTGATTGACCAACCAACGCTTTAGAGTTCTGCGGAACTTTCCTTAAACTGAAACTTTTTGGAAAAACTTTACAATTTTGTGGGTTTAATCGATTATTCAATATTATTTTTTCAATTCTTGATAGAATTTTCCAACCGGTCCTTCCGTTTCGTTCCGTTTTCGTATAACGGTTCTCGGAAATATATGAAATATTAAAACTGAACGGACTTCGAGGTTTCCGAACATATTTTTATACAAAGTGAATTCTTATCGTGACTGAATCCATTTACAGTTTAATTGAATATTTTTATTTTCTTGCAGATCATAATGGAGTATGGTCAAGGAGGCTCTCTAGTAAATCTCCTTAACAACCCAGTATTCAGGTCTGCCCAAGACTATTTTAAGGAGGACTGGATACAGTATGTTTCAGGGAGATACTGCAGGTAAGGCATCTAACTATTTCTCACTCAGGAATATGGATGGTGTTTTAAAATTGATTGCAATTATAATTTGTGTGAGCTACCAAAGTTTATGATAAATGTTTTTCAGTATAAGATTCCATATGATCTAACATTTATTGCTAAACTAAAGCAATGTTATTGATTTGTCAATCTCCATAGGGATTGCTTTACCTCCACTCAATGATGTTGCCCACAGAGACATTAAAGAAAGGTACTAACATCCTGTTTAGTATTGATGGTGGAGTAAAAATAGGTAAGAAAAATACACAGTCTTTAAATGAACAGCTTCATGATTTATCAAACTAAAATCGGAACACTTCCTTGCTACACCTTTCTGATGTTCCTAATCAGTCCCCCCCCAATTCAGATAACTGAGAAGTCACCAGTTTTTCATTTTAAGCGTTGACATGTCTTTGAATATATATAATATAAGATCGATCATTGCATGACATGAAATGATGCAATCAATAATTACATTTTAACTTTTTTTTATTAGATTCAACACTTGGCTATTTATAATACTTTTATAAGGTCTAACTTTCTTTTAGCCCTACTGGCTCCTAAATGAAATGTGTTACAATAGCTGAATTGTCTGTGTATATTTTACTAATTATCCATTTTAATAATGTATTCATGTAATCACAGCTGATTTTGGTTTGGCCAACAATTTAATGCTCCTGAAGATAAAGCAGCGATTGTGTGGGCACCACATACTGGATGGAACCAGAAGTCCTTTAGCTGTTTAAATGACCAGCACGGATACACATGTTATGGTAAGTTTACAGATTTAATCATTATATTGCCTATATTCTTATTCCTATATTGCTCTCTTTGTTCTTATTTAGGTGGGTAAATATATACGGATAAGAATCCCCCCAGTTTACTTTTACAGTACTAATGATTTGAATGAAAACAGTACCGTATATATTCGAGTTATAACCGAGTTTTTAAGTTCCAAAAACCTTAAAAATCTAGGCTCGGTTTATACCGAGTCATCGGGTAAATCATCTTGAAAAAAACCGTTGTGCAAATACCGGTAGTAGCTGGTACCTTTCTATTGATGCAGTCCGGAGTTTGCAGGACAAAAGCGAGACCGGGAGACCAGCGTGAAGAGTAGAGGCAGAGCTGTTAAGAGCAGCGCAAGCTGTAATAGGCAGACCAGTGAGAGCTGTAAGAGGCAGAGTCTGGGACGTGCGTAAACTTACGGGCACGCACGCTCTGCTGACATAATCAGCCGGACCCTACCTTACCGACCCTACTTACTCGGTATAAATGGAGGAGCTGCAACAGCCACATTCACGGAGAACCAGTCCAAGACCTTTTAACCAGCACTCAGCCCATATTAAGAGGTCTGCTTTTTCAATGTATTCATGGCTGGGGTGGTTATGGGTGGGGTGGGGGGTGCTGGGTCTTCTTTGCAGTGGAATGGCTGCTGGGTGGCAATTATAAATGAATTTTACTCTACCCTCGGTTATACCGAGTCAAACGTTTTTACTATTTTTTTTAGGTAGAAATATGGGTACCACCCTCGGTTTATACTCGGGTCGTTTATACTCGAGTATATACGGTATTAATGTTTTGCACTAGTCTAACAGTCTCAGTTAAAATTTGGAACTTAAGGTGGCCATACATTATGGAAACAGACAGATGTCAATCTCTCATAAGATAAATGTCTAATCTATCTAGAACCACCTATCCCATTACTTTCATACAATCAATTTGAGATCACAAAATGAATGGGTCAGATGGGAACATCTCAATAAAACCGCTGCTTGTAAAATATGGTCTTTAGATATTAGATAGATATCTCAATCTATCTAAGGTCTGCCCTAGTGTATGGCCGCTTTAGCTCTGATCACTTTCTTTATGTAATGGCAATTTGGTAAGTCGATGTGGTTAATTTCCTTATAAAATTTTAAAATTTTTTTTAAATTTCTTTTCTAGTGTGACATCTGGTCATATGGCATAATCTTAATAGAGATGGCTGAAGGATGCTCACGTAAGTACTGAAGGATGCCCACGTAAGTAAACTGTTATAATATCCCCAAAAAAGACACAACTGACACACATGACATACTGCAAGGAACCAATGTGCACTATAAATACAACTTAATGTTACTGGATAACTGTGGCTTTAAATTAAAAAAAATTTTTATTTGTTCTAGCACCTGCACTTCCATACCCTATCTTTACTGCCTGAAAGTTGCTGTCGTCCTCCTCCTGTATAATCCAGTTGTAGTTCTGCCCCCGAGTCTTCAAATCCCTTTGTCACACAATACATTTTCCGTTTGCAGAGCACACAACATTCGCTACCTCCCACATCAACATAGCGGTGCTTCTGTATCAGACATTTTAAATCAACGCTTCCTGTGTTTTTACTGTATTTTCTTTATTAAAGTTTAATTATAAAGAGTTTCTTCTGTGTTTTTGTTTTTATAACTTTTAGCTTTTTTGTAAATATTCTGCAGACAGAAGATCTGATCCTTCATGGGGAAAGACCAATGCTAAGGTCTTCATCATGGTGAGTAATTCTCGTGTTTAAATGTATTGATAGACGTCTACTTGGATATTTACAGATTGCACTAAATACACATACCACTGATGATTGGTATATGCAATTTATGTTTATTTTTTTATTCAGGGTCTGAAGAATTTAACAACTTTCTGGAGTTGTGCCTTGCCAAACTTCCACATGAAGGGCCAGTGGCGTAAACTCCTGACCACAATTTTTAAAGGAGCACCACAGATAACATGGCCAGAGATTCTATAACTGGACTTGTAAAAATCTGGAATCTACATAAGGTTTGGAATTTAGAGAAACAGTTTTTTGTTTTTAAATACAGATGCTGTTGAAGGAGATTATACTAATACAGTAATTGGCTGTTTTATGGCTCCTCCCCTGTTATTGTCCGATGATTCTTTCATCTCTAAAATTGGAGAACATATGTTAATTAAGGAGGAGCTTAAAATAGACATTTGCATGAGTAGAATTCCCGTTAATTAGGATAGCAGAAAAAGAAACATTTTTTCATCTTTAACAGTAGCAATAAATACCTGTTCTTTGTAGTAAAGGGTCTATGACTTGGAAACATTAATGTTAAAAAGATTTTATTGTTGTTAGTTTTTGTTATTAGGAGCTGGCTAAAATGCTTCATCCTTTAACCCCAGAGTAGGGCCATGAAAGGGAAGATGCTCTCTAAAAGGAGTAGGTCCCTTCTAAGGCTATATTCACACCATGCTGTTTTATTGGCCCAATCGACCGATAAATCTGTGTATAGGTCGATTGGCCAGAAAAATGTTCATGGCTTTTTGGTGTCTCTCGACCGTCAGACCAATTATTCAAATCAGACAAACGACCATCAACGCAACTGAAACTATGGACAATCGCAAGGCCTCCTACGGACTGCAGGCTTGGTCGCTGTGAACATATTCTGCAGCTGCTTTTTCTGCTACTGATATCCTTTCCTTGCCAACAAGTCAGAAATTCCTAATGGTTGGTCGGGGCAAAGATCTAATGGTACGTACCAGGCTTAAGGGATAAATATAGTGGGAGCTGCAACTTCAGCTCTGCTGATCTCTTAGGATGAAATAACCATTTTAATATCCTCTTATACAACAGATAGGATAGGAGTTAAATTTACTTTTTGTTGCTTTGAATGAATGGCTGTGTAATGGGGGCAAGTGGAGAATCTTATAGTTATGCTACTTGATTCCTGTCCTGATGACATGAGTATGTTAGAGGTCTCAGCCGTTACCAGTCCTAGTGATCTCTAATGTGTTTTTCAATTTTCTGATTAGCACAATCTTTTTTATTAAGTGGTATATAAAGAAGAAGATAAGCATGAGAATATGGATCAACACGAGAATATGAAGAAGAGTATAGAAACAATCTGTATTGGGACCAGAGGAGAACATGGAAGAAGATTCAGATGAAATGATAATAAGGATGAAGAAATCAGCAAATCAGAATCACACTAGACTCCAAAAAGCCTGAAAATAAGCTGGAAAATGGTATGCCTTTAGGCTTCGAATGGCTAGGAGCTCTACATAAACTTAATCTTCAAAAACCTCACCTTACATAAAGGGTAAGTAAAAGCATCCTAGTTATTGCTCTGAGATTAGCTATAGTGGGAAGAATAGAAAAGATTTAGGGGCTGATGCAATAAAAGGTACAAAAGTTTTCAACCAATCAGATGTTATCTAACTGCAGTGACCCAGTAACAGTGCAGTGATAACAGAAGGAAACTGTCCGACAGCATCCCATTGTGTCTTCAAAACTACAACTCCCAGCATTCCCTCTAGTAAAGCACTGTGAAATAGCCTAGGACTGTCAGAGAATGCTGGGAGTTGGTTATCTTTACAAAATGATAACAGAGGGAAACTGTGTAACAGCAGCCCATTGTGTGTCTTAAAAACTACAACTCCCAGCATTCCCTTTAGTGAAGTACTCTGAAATAGCCTAGTTCCGGGAAACATTGGGTGGGAATCTCATCGGTACTAAGTGGGGGTCGGAATGTGAGGGTGGAAAAATTTGGGGTTGAAAATTAAGGAGTTAAAAGTTGGGGTTCAAAAGTTAGGGTTGGAAAAAAAAGTCGGGGTGTAAACGTTTTCCTGGGTAACTTTGGGTGGGAATCTTATCGGTACCAAGTGGGCTTCGGAATGTGAGGGTGAAAAATTTAGGGCACTAAGTTAAGGGGGAAGTGGGGGTTCAAAAGTTAGGGTTGGTCAAAAGACAGGTGTTGAGGTTTTTTTGGGTGACTTTGGTTGGGAATCTTATCAGTCCCAAGTGGGAGTGAGAGGGTGGAAAAATTTGGGGCTGAAAATGGAGGGGAAAGTTGGGGTTCAAAGGTTAGGGTTAGAAAAAGTAGGGGTGTAAACATTTTTCCGGGCAACTTTGGTCTGGAATCTTATCGGTACCAAATAGGGGTCGGAATGTGAGGGTGGGAAAATTTGGGGTTCTACGTTTAGGGGGGAAAGTGGGGGTTCAAAAGTTAGGGTTGGAAAAAAGTCGGGTTGTCGAGGTTTTCCGGGCAACTTTAGGTGGAATGTTAGTTAACAAGTGGGGGTGGGAATGTAGGGTGGAAAAGTCAGGGTTCAAAGTTTAGGGTTGGGGTTGGTCTTATGGTTGGGGTTGGCTAGCAGAGGGTAGTAGTGAGCCTTTGAAAGTGTTAGAAATATTTTCAACACTAACTTTTTCAACACTTAGGGCTAGGCCACACTGCTGCTTTTTTTGCGTTTGCGCTTGAATTTGCGCTTGAGATTGCGTTTTTAAAAAATCATTGAAAACGCGGCAATGCAAAAAAACGCACGTTTTTCGGTGGGTTGCGATTGCGTTCTGCATTTTTAATCGCATTCGCATGCGTTTTCCTATATTTATTGAAGAAATAGCAAGCGCAAACGCAAAAAAATTGCACATGAAATCGCATGCGATTGCATTTGCGTTGCAGTGTGACCGTGCCCTCAGTCCCCACTTACAGGGATAGTGAAAAAAGTGAGGGTGGTGATTGATATGGGGCATGGCCAGCAGAGGGCAGTAGTGACCGATTGAAAGTGTTAGTGTTAAAAAGTTAGGGTTGGGGAAAAGTCGGGGTTGTAAAGTTTGTCTGGGTAACTTTGGGTTGGAATGTCATCGTTAACAAGTGGGGGTCACAATGTAGGTGGAAAAATTCGGGGTCCAAATTTAGGGGTGGAGTTGGGGTTTAAAAGTTAGGGTTGGAAAAAATTGGGGTGTCAAATTTTTTTTTGGGCAACTTTGGTTGGGAATCTTATCGGTACCAAGTGGGGGTGGGAGTGAGAGGGTTGAAAAATTCGGGGTTGAAAAATGGAGGGAAAAGTTGGGGTTCAAAGGTTATGTTAATAAAACATTACTAGAACAGTATGTTATTTTATTAACAATGTTGTTTATCAAATCGTTACATGAAAATATACATTAAAAAAAAGATACTACCTCTTAACCATTAAAGGACCTGTAAACCCCCCTTAAGCCCCCAAAATAACTATGTCCCTTTCGTTTCTATTATTACAGGGAGGTGAGAACGCTTATTCTCACCTCCCTGTGAATAATAGGCACATCGGGGGACCTGGAACTTACCTTACACCGCCGCTCCACTCGCAGCCGCTCCTGCACAGAAAGCCGCTCTGTCCCGACCACGCGCCCTATCTTATGCGCATGCGCGCCAATTCAAAAGATAGGCGCGTGATCGGGACAGAACAGCTGTTCTGTGCAGGAGAGGCTGCGAGTGGACGGCGTGTAGGTAAGTTCCAGGTCCCCCGATCGTCCTATTATTCACAGGAGGTGAGAATAACGTTCACCTCCCTGTGAATAATAGAAACGAATGGACATAGTAATTTTCGGGGTTTAGTGTTCCTTTAAGAGAACTCACAATGTGTGATTTTTTCCTTTGATACATTACCTTGCCTTTCAGGTCCAGAATCTCAATCAGGACATTTATATTTACATGTTGCAATTTTTTGGCCATTAATGTTAGGAGAGCACTGTAAAGTTAACGAAATGCATACAGGCATTCCAAACCCTTGACCCATTGCATGCAAACACCCTGTTCTTAGCAAGGCAAAATGAACGGTATCTCCGTAATTTTAGAGATAAACAAATGTATTGTACTTTCACATAGGCATAGCCATGAGTTGCACATAGGCTAGCAGAATGCTTGCTACCGCAATGGCCAGTGGTTTTTATATAGAGCACAAAAACATTTGCATAGTGATTGGTCATTTTAACAATTATTCTAATATAGTGAAATTTTATTTTAAAGTGTGTGATTGAGGACACATTATATGGTGCAAGTGTCACTACATATGACTTTGTTAAGACAGCATGCACAGTCAATACTTTAATGTGGCATAGGACTATGATAGGAAAATCGAATCCATCTGAAGTCCATGTATGAGGGCAAACAACAATCACAAGTTTATATTGCTTCTGCAAAAGTGTCTATTTTAAACATACATGGAATGTTCCAAAGTTGTCCTACAATGATGGCGTATACAAATAAACATATCGTTAACACACAATACAACATGCAATCTTTTATTTACCTTACAAGGATAATATACTGACTAGCCCAGTTCAATAACCATATAACGCACAATGAAACTGGTCAAACTGGCCAATTAAATTTCTACAAGTAAATGTAAATAAAATTATTTAGTAACATTCCTTAGATCTCCGTATACTTTAGTAATTTAAAATTACTTTGTAACTTGCTCTACTTTTTTTTGAAAACTATTTGTAACTCTAAATTTGCTTAATTTCTTCTGTACATCCTAACTACAGGGGTCAGTTATCCATAACTATATCATACATTGAGTGTTTCACTTCAATATGCATATACTAAACACATGGTTAACCCATACTCTGCTTAACGCAGATTACCAACAACATAACATTTTTACCATGAAAAATCACATTTTAGTCACATCTTTAGCAATGCAACTACAGACCAAAATAGGTCTGTAGTTGGCAATATGATATTGCATTTAAGTAGTGAAATAGTGTAAAAGTATTTTTTCATACATAGTTTTCCTTAAAGGGACTGTCCATCCCTCTAATCAAAAAATCATATATTGTAGAATACCCCCCAAAACCTAGAGTTTGTTTTATAGAAAACTTTTAATCGGCTCCCACACAGTTATTATACTTACATGGTCCTCGCTCCACCGCCACTTCCGGGTTCTTAACTCAGTCCCCACTGTAGCTGCTCTGTTCTTTTTGTGTTCTTGAGCAGACGCAGTGGAGACTGCTCCAGGAATGGCAGTCAGTGATTGACTGACTTACTCGGAAGTGCAGAGCCGCGGCGGTGGATTGAGGAGGAGCAAGTATAATAGCTCAAAGTTTTCTATAAAACGAACTCTAGGTTTTGGGGGGTACTCTACTATATATGCTTTTTTGATTAGAGGGGTGGACATTCCCTTTAAGGCGTCCATACTCCTTATTTGCATACTTTTAATTCCCCACCCCCTCCTTTACGCACTGCCTTCTTGTAGTGTCTACGACACTTATAAGTTCTACACAGCCTCAGCACAGACACTGCTCTGCTTACACATCTCCTCCTGCCTCCTTTTGTCTGCTAATTATTACAAATGTTTCAGAAAGTTTGGTGTGTGCCAGGCAGATAGGTCAGGCATAGGCCGCATATTATAATTTATGCTTCTGGAGTGACAAGTATTTCCCTGTAAATGATAAGATTACAAGTGATGTTTTCACAATCTACAGTTCATATTTCAAATATGTATAAAGTTCAGGAGTGGTGGTATATTTATATATACCAAATTACACATTTATAACAATCCTCTGAACGCTAAACATACCCTTAACACAGTAATAACCCGCATTGACTATTCACAGGGTGTATCACATGTTTCATTACAATTTGGAGGGGCCAAACATTCCTAAACATGTCTTCAGGAATATTCATTACATTCCACTACATCATTTTGCCATGTATGGATGTGTGTAAATTGATGTCATTTATGGTGAGAAAAAATAAAGATACTGGCCAAAATAACCAACGGGAATATATAATGCAAAATACACGCTAAAATGTGTACCAATATGCACATGTTGCTATGTACATTAGCATTCCAAACACAATTGACATGACAATAATAAACCGTACTCTCACCATGTTGTACACATAAGTGGACACAGCTAAACATCAGAAACTCCAGGTGCCATTATTGGTGTTGAATTACTAATAAGTACACTCAACACTGTATGTGCTCAAACAATATCATTTAAGAAAGTAAAACACACTAACAATAAAAGGTGTTCAAGATATGAATTAATGGATACAGATAAGAATGCACTAATGTCACACATGCATATCTTGACAATATGTTTTAATATGTATGAGTACATGTGCCAACTAACAGAGTTGAGTAAAACATGGAGGATTACATTGTAATATATTCTAAATAATAAATTAGGTGCTCACTACCAGATGCAAAAATAACAAAAGTAAATTAATGGGCTTTCACAATATTTACAAAGTGTATTGTCAATAGCGTGAAAGGCCGTTTATCATCATTAAACACACATGGAAAAATAAATTTAGAAAAATAGCAATTATATAGTGGATAACGCAACCAAAAATATCAAATATTACAATATTATATGTAAACATGGAGTTACATAACTATATCCAAGTAAGAGGACACAGGGCAAATAACTTTTAGACAGGGCTAGGAACTGCAAGGTGTCTAATATCACTTTAAATTTACACTTTCAGATGATTTATCACAACCTAAGATTATAACTTTATAATTAAAATTTTTCAGCAAGCAAGATAAAATTTGACAACAATCTAAATCCAACAATAAACATTGGACCCGATTAAGTCGGCTACATTAACCATACAACTTTCGTACAATCCTCGTGATCGTAGGACGCTTGTACAATAAAGGTTGCACCGTCTATGGGCCCCATAAGAGTAATTATATATATTTTCAAACAGGTCAAAGGGGTCCGAAAAGGTCCGGCCACCATTGTAAAGTGCCATTTACTGACCCTTTAAAATTTGGACAGGCTATCAGAAATCCAAGGTCAGTGCCAGACCCCCACACCCCTTGCCATCTGAGTTACACATCTTTTGGAGGTGTCTGTGGAGAGTTCAGACTGAGCCAACAAGTAAAGTTAAATGATAAGAAACTAAGCATTAGGACCCAGCAGGTTTCCATATTAATTAATAGATTCATTACTAACAGCCTAGTCTGATCTCCACTCCCTATATCAAGACCTCTCTGTAGTGCACAGCAAGGCAGTCTTGGAAATCCTCACAAGGTAAGGACAGGTCAGTTTGCAGTGGTTATAAAATGATAATGTCGGTAACATCACAGATGTCCATCCCGTAGCCGGCAAGATCTACTAATCCCAGCATTTCCACTTACTGTTAATAGTAGTAGACTATTTTAACAATCATTTTAGCTAGACAATAAAAGGTATTGCTTTATATCCAAGATGTCTTCACTTACTATTAAACTACAGATTCTTAAAACAATGTGCCTCAAGAAGATTGAAAACTACAAATTCCCAGCATTCCTCTACTATATAGAGATGCCAGGAAATGTTGAGAGTTGTAGTTTTATAACATCTGGAGGCACCTGTTTGCGTGCTCAAACATATGGAAGCACATTGTATGAGAATCCCTGTTGTTGGTAATCTAATATGCAGGTGAGATTACCTGACCATTTCTTATATATATATATTTAAGGGTACATAAATATAGAAATATCACCTAGAACACCATTTACTTCTAATGTGAGAATAAGGTTTGTTTGTGATATAATATACAAGTGAGGTTAACATGACCATTTCTTATATATATTACTATCAAAGTACTTGGCATTGCACGTTTTTGCAAAGGATCCATCCCAAACCGTTACCCTAAAAAATAAGTCTGAGGTGTTGTATCCAATTGTTAAAGGGGAAGTTGATACACTTTCGAGCCTCACATCAACTTCCCATTTAATTCATATGGCCCCAGCTTTCCCTTTAAAGCGTATGGCCCCAGCTTTCCCTTTAAAGCGTATGGCACCAGCTTTCCCAGCAGCCCATCAACTTCCCCTTTAACAATGGGATACCACTTATATTTTACTTATTGGGGTAAACAATTTGGACATTTTGCAATATCCCTTTAATAGTGACTATAGTAACATAGTAATTAAGGTTGAATAAAGACATACATCCATCAAGTCCAACCTATTCACCTATATATATATATTTTTTTTATTTTTTATTTTTTAACCTTACCTAACAGTTGATCCAGAGGAAGGCAAAAAAACCCAGCTAAAAAGGGGTAAAAAATTCCTTCCTGACTCAAAATGTATATTGCACAACAATAACACCTACTTTTAAAAGTGCTGCAATTAATTAAATTGAATTGACAATTGTTCCAAGAAAACAATTCAGATGCAACAAAATCTATGCTTACAAAAATACATTGAAAACAAATGCAAGTGAAGTGTGTATGTGGCCTTTAATACTGATTTATTAGTTTGTGGGTGGGAAAGAGAAGTTGTAAAGTAAACCGAACCCCTTACAGTGCAGTTGTATTGTATCTATCCTCCTATCATAGTAACAGCACAAAATGAAACAAAGCATTGTACTCTCTGATATTCGGAAGATGTGCAATTAACTTAGGTGACTACTTGATTAACCACCAGATGGCAGTACACAGGTTAACTTACAAATTGTTGAAAAAAGGGGGTACAGTGGCATTTTTAAAAGTTAAGTAGGTTGGTTTGTTTTTTTTAAGGTCCTTTAACAGAAGTATAACAAGTCTCATGAAAATTGTCACAGCCATTTTGAAGTTTTCTAATATGAAAATATTTGTATTATAATAGGTGATGTTAATGGACTATTGTATATATTTTTTTTTTCTTATGTCAATAAATATGAGAATATGCAGGTGAGGTTACTTGAACGTTTTTTTAAATATTATTGATATTTATGGTATATGAAAAATTCCACATCATGCAGGTGAAGATCCATTTCTTATATAATTGTTATAAGGAATCCTATCACAAATATTTTATAAGGTCCAGTCTTTAAGCTGCTTTGTTAAAGGAGAAATAAAGCCACAGAACACTATAGAACAAGACGGAGCATCTTGCTATAAAAGCAGTCAACCGCGTTTTACCCGTCATTGTTAGACAGTTGCAGGAAAGTTTATCCTACTATCTTAGGGTTTGTTCTTTATTTTCCAGCATTCTAGTATCCCCTAGTTTAGTGAATGACTATATGTGCTTTACACATGTTCAGCGCTAAGGTAAGGCAGAAACATATTACAGATGGTTATACCTATTCGTAGTCCCTAGCCATCCTACAGGAAGAATTAGGCAAAGAAGCACGTGACTGAGGTCAGGAGGTTTTATCTAGTTCCTTTTAATTTTAATGACATTGACTGGAGTTTTACTGTTTATTGGTGTTTTAGAGGGAATTCTGGAGAATGTATTAAAGGAGAACTAAACTCCAATTTTCAATTGATTAAGAATATAATTTAGAATGTGTCCTTTAACGTACATTACCGACGTAATACACTGATAGTCTTATGTTCTTGTTTGGCCCATAGTTATCTATATAGCATAAATACCGCTACTATGGTTACCGACTAATCTGAACAAACCTTTCCTTTTAATCCAAAGGTTATTTTTGCAACAAAAAAATGAAACTAAAAATAAGGGTAAGGTAGTCTTGTTTTCAGTCAAGTTACCTGCATTAATGTTTTTTTTTTTAGAAAAAAAAAGGGAGACATTGTAGCTCATATTTTGGCAACAAATAATAAATTAAACAAACTACTAGATATCTTTACAGACATGACCTGTTATCATGGAATATTTACTAGTGAACAATAGAGAATTTAAACTTGATTGTGACAATGAATCACTGGAATCTCCTACAGAAGTTTCTTTAATTGGAGATCCGGTTCAGCCAACAAAAGATACTCGGGGAGATTCAATAAAAGTTCTTATTTAAAATGGTGCTAATTTTGCCCCAACCAATCAGATCTTATTTAACATTTGAAAGCTAACATCTGATTGGTTGGGGCAAAATTAGCACCATTTTAAACTAACTTTTATTGAATAACCCTGACTGAATTACTGCAATCTTCTCAAGAAGGTTCTTTAACTAGGGATCCTGCTCAGCCAGCAAAATGCACTGAATTTACAGAATCTACTCAACATGTTTCTTTAATTGGAGATACTGCTCCGACAACAGACGACATTGAATTTATGGCATCTATGCCAAATGTTTTTTGGATTGGAGATTCTGCTGTCAACAAAAGACACTGGATTTATGCAATCTACGCCACATGTTTCTCTGATTGAAGATACTGCTATGTCAAGAAAAGAAACAATCTATGGAATATAGTGAAGACTCTTCAATTGACGATCCTGCTCTGCCAAAAGAAGTGCCAAAGAAGAAAAGAAAAGTTGGATACACTTTTACAGCTGTTAAAGAGACAGAATCCAGTGAGCGGACTATTGCAGAGTCTGATTAAGAATTTAAAGATTAGAAAGTTCATTAAAACATATTCCAAAAAGAAAAGATCCCCAAATGACAAACTGAAACTCTTTAAGCATTCATTGCATATTTTAAATATTTTAAAGGAAGAGTCAATAAACAAGAAATAGAAGACTATTAAAGGCAGAAAAATTTAAGTTTTTAAAAGTGATGACACCACAGAAATGCTTTTACTCTTCGTTCCGGAAGGAAATCTTGAAATGATTGCATTGTATTTTATTTGTAAAAATGTCAGTTGAAGTTATTCTTTTAAACTAAAAACTGGCCTCTATACAAACCAGTAAGTTAAACATTTTTAGATAGCTTTTTATCTTTTACTTTATATTAAAAATGTTGTAGAATTTATAGAAGATAAGTAGAGCTGTGATACCTTTTTATTGGTTAAGTTGACATACCAAAATATCAATTATGTATTAGTTAGCAGTGGTGTAGTGATCACCATACCGGTGAGTGTGTACCTGTATGACAGTGAGTGTGTGAGCCTGTCAGTAGATAGAGTACGTGGGAGTACCTGTATGTCAGTCAGAGTGGGAATGTGTGAGTGCCTGTCTTAGAGAGAGTGTGTAATTGTATGTGTGTGAATGTCTGTCAGAGAGAGTACGAGGGAGTACTGTATGTCTGAGGGTGGGGGTGTGCATAATTGCTTGTCAGTAAGAGTGTGAGTGTCAAGAGTATGCGGGAGTACCTCTATGTACGAGAGTGGTAATGTGTGTGTGTGTGAGTGCCTGTATGTCTTAGAGGGTGGAAATTCGTTGGTGGAGGCACCCTGTACTGAATGTAAGAGCTACATTTTCTTCTTGAGGTTTTGGGGGCCCCTTCCAAAGTTTTGCTATGGGGCCCAATGATTTCTAGCTACACCCCTGAATGTTAGGCAGATTACGCTGGCCATACTAAACTGAGTCATCCTTAAATATATTGTATCAACTTAAAGTACTTGGCACAAGTGTATTTTAATGTCTAAAAAACCTTAACCACTTTATTACAGACTAAAGATTACATTTGTAACAAAAATGCAAAATTTAAAGTTTAAAATAAATATGAATGGTATAATGTATATATAACTCTTAAAATAATTATGTACTTTTAATACTGACCTTTTACTTTCCCTTTTAAAGGTAAAATGACCGCCTGCAGACATGTGTGTTTTCAAAATGTTTTTAAAGTTTTATATTTTATATTGTTTGTTTGATCACTTTAATCACTTTTTTCAGTTATTTTTTGGTATTGTAAATTTTTATTAACAGCTTAAGAAGACTTAATATAATGTACGTTTACAGGGTTCTGCATTATTCATATAAAACATTGCATAGTAAACTCTTATTAATGCTGTCTCTCTTCTTCCAACTTGTACAGTTAGTTCTACATGAATATATAATAAATAACACAAATATAACTAAGGGAGATCACTTAATTAGTGATACTGACTAAGTGATACTGACCCCTAGGTGACTGTCCTATGTGCTGGCTTGTCATCGCCCGACGGCCCCGGCACCCAGCGCCGGAACACCAGGGCTCCATGGGGGGTTATGTTCCCCTTTGACTACTGAGCTGTCTTGTTCTATGGTGGTTTGATGGTGATATTTTTCTCTAGGATATAGCTCCCATAATCTCCACCATGGGTATCAAATAGTTTCCCATTTTTATAAAGTTGTGCTGTCATGTGCTCCATGACCCGGATTCTACCCATAAGTTCTGGCATAGAGGTAGTGAGGGTTTGCTTCCAGTGTTTGGGTATCAGGCATTTGGCCGCTGTAAGGATGTGTTTAAGTATTGCTGATTCTGTTTTCGTTAAGTCTGGGTGTGGAATGTTAAGCAGAACATGATGAGGGAGAGATGTATTGGCCGTCCCATCAGAGTGTCCACCAGTGTACAGACCTCAGACCAGTAGGTCAAGAGTGATGGACAGGACCAATATATGTGTAGCAATTTGCCGGTTGCAGAATTGCATCTCCAGCATGTTGCAGGCAACAGTGTTAATGGCGTGTAATATCTCTGGCGTGTAGTACCAATGAAGGAGAATTTTGTATCCTCTCTCGGCTGTATTTTCCCATACTGGATCTTCTCCCATGTGTCATGAGGAATTGGGGCGCCCAGGGCCTTCTCTCATTTTTCCATATATTTGTGTTGGAATGGGAAGGCTGGAGGGATAGTGTTAAGAATGTGATATATGAAGGCCTTGTAATATGAGGGCTTCAAATTGTGGGAATATCCCATTGTGGGTTATGGTATCGGCTTTGTGTTTAATTTGGCAGTAGACATACAATAGAGTTTGTGGGACCTTCTTCCTGGACACCAAATCTTTGAATGTGTGTAGTTTCCTGGTGATCTTATCCACTATGTCGTAGTAGCGTGCCATTTTGTAGGTGGAGCCATGCCCTATAGTGTGCAGATAGTAGACTAGTGTGACTATAATGTCCGTGACTCACATTGGGCCTGTAAAGCAAGCTCTGGAGGGGGCTTTGGGGAGAATGTAAATAGTGTCAATAGATGTGCAGGAAAAATCGAGCTCCTTCATTTCGACAACCTTGCTTGCGGGGTGACTGATGCCCAGTGAGCAAGATGGCGTAGCTGAGAGGAATAGTAGTATTTAAGCAAGTATGGAAACCCCAGTCCTCCCTGGGATTTTCTGGCCACAGCCACTTTCCATGATATACTGTGGGCTTTGTTGTCCTATACAAAAATTAATAAATCTTGTTGCCAGCCTCTAATCCGTTTAGGGGGATATCTATTGGAAGTGTGGAGAATAGTTTAATTTTGGTAAAATTGTCATTTTGATTGATGTAATCCTCCCAAACCAGGAGATGTTGTAAGTTTTCCATTGTGCCAATAAGGGGGCCAAAATTAGTGACATTCAGTTAGTTTAATGCCTAGATACTGTATGGAGTGTTTTGAGTATAGGAAATTGAGCTTAAGGAGTTGTCAGGTTTAGACATGTTCAGCGGTAGTGCTTCTGATTTGCTCTCATTTATTTTATACCCTGATTGGGCCATGAATATCTGGGCATTCCCGAATCATTGCCGCTAAAGGTTCAATACTTAGAGCGTATAGGAGAAGAGACGGGGGGGCAGCCCTGTCTGGTTCCCCGGCTCAATCGGGAACTGTGCCGTCGGAGCCCCTGGGACCTTTATCTGCCCTGTTGGTGTGGAGTATAAGGCCCACAATGCTTGTGTGAAAATTCTCATCAGGCCAAAGGCCGTCAACATTTGGAACATAAATGGCCATTCCAGCTTATCAAAAGCCTTCTCAGCATCTAGACTCAATACTAAAAATAGGTGTTTTATCTCTATCATTAATATATGATATTAATAATCCTTCAAGTATTATTACTCGCCTGTCACCCAGTGATGAACCCACCTGATTATTGTGGATCAGATTGGGGAGGTAGGGAGCTAATCAATTAACCATAATTTGTGAAAATTTTATAATCAGAGTTCAATAAAGCAATTGGGTGTTAGTTTGCCCTGTTTGTCGGGTCTTTTCCTTGTTTGGGTATGAGGTAATAAATGAAGATGTAAAATGATGGAGGGGGGTCCTGCCCATTTAGTAGAATTGAAAAATAGATCACATGCTGAATGGGAGAAAGACTATATTATATGTTACACCACCATCCGGGCCTGGGGACTTCCCCTAGGGTAGTCCTTTTAAAGTTGATTCTCTCTTGTGGCCGTGATTTTTGTTGAGCTGGTTTAGTTATGGGGAAAGAGTGGGGAGGTGACAGGAATGTAAATATTCCTGGATGGCTTGTTTCTTTACTCACATAAGTTGTTTCTTCATTAGTGTATAATTTGGAGTAAAACTGAAGAAATCCCTGTGCTATCTGGTCGGGGCTATTTGCTTGGAAACCGCGTCTACATCGATAGTGTGTAGGGCCTGAGTTTAGGAGTTTGCTTTAAGTCGTCTGGCTAATATAAAGTGAGGTTTATTACTGAATTCATAGTACTTCTGTCGAGACCAGAGTAGCGTTTTTTTTCTACCTTCCCGATTTCTAGCATTCTGAGTTGTGTTTGGAGGGCTAGGACTTTACAGTGGACTACCGAGGGAGTTTGTTAGTTTCTTCTCGAAGCATTGGAGTTCTTCAATCAATATTTGATGTTTAATCTTTTTTTGAATTATGATATTTTGAGAAGTCATAAGCCATTATAACAAAGTGTTAGTAAAATATTACATTTGCCAAATCTACATTTAGAGAGAAAATATCAATTTCTTCATTGCATTGTTTGGCATTTATATCTACTTCTCTCATTTATTTTAGAAAGTTAGAGTGAAACTTAGAACAAGAAAAACCCAAATTAATGGAGGACCAACTCGAACCTTGGTGGTCCAACCTTAAATATTAAACTTTGTACCTGAACTTTCTGTATTGGTTACAATTTGGTTTTATTATTGGCCAGTAAAATGTGTTCCATTTGTTCTAGATTTCTTGTTCTATTTTTCTTAGACAGCTTGGATGAGGGTTAAGGAATGAGGGGGGGTAGAGGAGAGAATGGGTATAAAGTAGTTAGTGGGGGTGACCTCTGTGGTGGCTTGACTACAGATATCTAGGCATATAACTTTATATTTTAACATTCTAGTGATACAACACCTTTTTTTTTTTTTTTTTTTTTAACCTAAAAACTATAAGATTAGCACACAAACTTACCAAAAAAAGACCGGATTGAGTTTTAGGATCGAGTAAAGTGTGCCAAAAACTTGGGGACTCTCCGTACTAACTGGTTTTCACTAAAATACCATGAAAGGGGAGTGTGATAGGGTTGGGGGTGGGTTGTGGGTTTTTTTATTTTTATCTTGTAATTGCAATTGCGCATGGATCCCATTTGAGCTAGTTGTGGCCCCGTCTGTTGCACCCACCCATATGGCATACCGTTTGATTCAGGACATGTGGGAGATTGCCATTGTGGGTTTTTTTACTTGCCAAGTGGGTTTAGGTAGGATTTCAACCATTGAGCTCCTCTATTTATTTTTACAATCTCCTAAAAGCACGGAGTTCTATGAATAACAGCGTCTGGAATTCTTCATGTATATACGAAAGCATGATCACCATCAGGTAGTGAAGGTGTGTACTTCCAAAAATATATAGTTTGTGGGGGGTATTACAAGTTGATTAGGCTGTTCAAATTACAGAACACTTTGATTTTTTTCTTGTAATTGGACTTGTGCATGTGTCCCATTTGAGCTATTGGTGGCCACGTCCCTGTGTGCATCCACGCATATAGCATAACCGTTTGATTCAGAACATGTGGGAGGATTGACATTAAAGTGGGTTTTTTTGCCTGTCAAGTGGGTTTAGGTAGGATTTCAACCCTTGAATCATCTTAGTCTGTTTAGTCTGACAAATCTGAAAAAGTTGCTGTAATTGGGCCTTGTTCATTGCTCACTTTGTGGCTAGTGGTTCCACGTTTGCATTGTAACCATACATAGGGCATACCGTGGATCAGGACATTTAGGAGATTGATATTTGGTAAACTTTTTTTTACATTACTTGGGATTTTGGCATGATTTCTACCTTTTTTTTTTGGAAAATCTGCTAAAACTGTAAACTTCTACGAAGAACTGCCTCCCACACCATTGATGGTACGAATGAAACAAACTACAGACTTTCGTAGATAAGGTGTGTGGATTCGAGAAATATATGGTTTGGGGTTGTTTTTGTGGGGAAAAATTACAGACTGTTCAATTCAGATTTGGCTGAATATTTTTGCGTTTCTGAGCCGTTGTGCATTGTTTTCACTTTGTGGCCATTCGCTTCCACGTCCACGTGTTGTAACCACACACATAGCATTACCGTTTGATTCAGGACATTTGGTAGATTGATATTTTAACTTTTTTTACTCCATGAGGTGTTTGTGTCATGATTTCTACCTTTGAAGTTTTTGTTCATTTTTTTCAGACAAATGCAAATTGCTATGAAAGAACTGTGCCCACACCATTGATGGTATGAATGACAAACACGCGTTACGTAGCTGAAGGTATAGTATTCTGGAAATATAATTTTGCGGGGGTATTCCAAGTTAGAGGGGTTTTTAAGTTTGAAAATCTGGGAAATGCAGTATTGGCTCACTGCGCATTTTTACTTTTTGACTAGTCGCTTCCACGTCCGTGTGTGTAAACCACAATATTGCATACCGTTTGATTCAGAACATTTAGGAGATTGATTAATTTGGTAAGTTTTTTTACATTGCATGGGGTTTTGGTTTGATTTTAACTTTGAAATGTATTTTTCTCTTTTTTCCAGAAAATTGTGTAGAAAGCGAAATTCTACGAAGAATTGCGCCCACACCATTGATGGTATTAATGAGCGAACTACAGGTGTTACATAGTGAAGGTGTGTAGATTTCAGGAATATATAGTTGTGGGGGGTTTATTTGAGTTATTTGGATTTTGTGGAAAAAACTGCACACTGTCCAATTCGGAGTTGGCTAAATATTTTCGCTGTTTCTGAGCCATCATTGCATTGTCTCACTTTGTGGCGTTTTCGCTTCCACGTCCGCGGTTGTAACAACAATATGGCATACCGTTTGATTCAGGACATTTGGGAGATTGATATTTAAGTAACTTTTTTAGATTCCATGGGGTTTTGGCATGATTTCTACCTTTTTGAATGTTGTTTGATCCTGTTTTTTTGAAAATCTGGTAAATTGCAAACTCTACAAAGAACTGCGCCCACACCATTGATGGGTATGAATGAACGAACTACAGCGTTACATAGCAAAGGTGTGCGGATGTTCATGAATATATAGTTTGTGGGGGTATTTTTGAGTTGGGGGATGTTTTGTGGAAAAACTCAACGTTCAAATACACAAACTGGCTTTTTTTTTGCTGCTACTGACATTTGGCACTGGTACCGCCTCTGGGTTATTGGTAGCCATGTCTGGGTACACCCATGAATGGATGGCAATTACCGTTTTATTCGGGGGGGTAGGCTTTCAATTTGAGATGCGTTTGAACTTTCCTCCCACAGTTTTTAGCTGAAATTCAACATTTGATTTTTGTCTCTTTTTACAGTTGAGGAAAAAAAAAGGAATTTGAGAAAATAACTTACAAATTGGACGAGAGCTGCGTCCGGGTATTCGCATTTTGATCGAAACTAACCTCCACCTGTACAATCCTGCGGGTGTGTGTGTTTCTAAAAATATCTTTTACTTGTGGGGATATTTTAGTTAATTTGGTAGATATTCTATGTTAACTGCAGTAGTGTTATCATTACAATCTCACTTGTTGGGGATATTTTAGTTAATTTGGTAGATATTCTATGTTAGCTGTCAGTGGTTATACATACAATCTCACGTTGTGGGGATATTTAGTTATTTGGTAGATATTGTATGTTAACTGTCAGTAGTGGTTATAATTACAATCTCACTTGTGGGGTATTATAGTTAATTTGGTAGATATCTATGTTAACTGTCAGTAGTGGTATACATTACAATCTCACTGTGGGGATATTATAGTTAATTTGGTAGATATTCTATGATAACCGTCAGTAAGTGGTATACATTACAATCTTCACTTGTGGGGATATTTATAGTTAATTTGGTAGGTATTCTATGATGACTGTCAGTAGTGGTTATACATTACAATCTCACTTGTGGGGATATTATAGTTATTTGGTAGATATTCTATGTTAACTGTCAGTAGTTGGTTATACATTACAATCTCACTTGTGTGGGATATTATAGTTAATTTGGTAGAATTTCTATGATAACCGTCAGTAGTGGTATACATTACAATCTCACTTGTGGGGATATTATAGTTAATTTGTAGATATTCTATGATAAACCGTCAGTAGTGGTTAATACATTACATCTCACTTGTGGGGATATTATAGTTACATTTGGTAGATATTCTATGTTAACTGCAGTAGTGTTTACATACAATCTCACTGTGGGGATTTATAGTTAATTTGGTAGATAATTCTAGTGATAACAGCTCATAGTGTTTACATTACAATCTCACTTGTGGGGATATTATAGTTAATTTGGTAGATATTCTATGATAACTGTCCAGTAGTGGTGATACATTACAATCTCACTTGTGGGATATTATGTAATTTGGTAGATTTCTATGATAACTGTCAGTAGTGGTTATACATTACAATCTCACTTGTGGGGATATTATAGTTAATATTGGTGTAGATATTCTATGTTAACTGTCATAGTGGTATACATTACAATCTCACTTGTGGGGATATTTTAGTTAGTGGTAATATTCTCATGTTAGCTGTCAGTGGTTATACATACAATCTCACTTGTGGGGATATTATAGTTATTTGGTAGATATTCTGTGTAACTGTCAGTGTGGTTTATAATTAACAATCTCACTTGTGGGATATAACGTTAATTTGGTAGATTCTATGTTAACTGTCAGTAGTGGTTATACATTACCATCTCACTTGTGGGGATATTATAGTTTAATTTGGTAGATATTCTATGATAACGTCAGTAGGGTTACATTACAATCTCACTGTGGGGATATTAAGTTAATTTGGTAATATTCTATGATAACCGTCAGTAGTGGTTATACATTACAATCTCACTTGGGGGATATTATAGTTAATTTGGTAGATATTCTATGATAACTGTCAGTATGGTTATACATTACAATCTCACTTGTGGGGTATTATAGTTAATTTGGTAGATATTCTCATGAACTGTCAGTAGTGTGTATACATTACAATCTCACTTGTGGGGAATTATAGTTAATTGGTAGATATTCTATGATAACCGTCAGTAGTGGTTATACATTACAATCTCATCTTGGGGGATATTAGTTAATTGGTAGATAATCTATGATAACCGTCAGTAGTGGTTATACATTACAATCTCACTTGTGGGGATATTATAGTTTTTGGTAGATATATCTATGATAACTGTCAGTAGGGCTTATACATTTTAATTTGTGTAATATTTCTAGGAGGTGCAGTTTTAGTTTGGGGGGGTCTCCTGTACAGGAAAGTCGGTTGGTACCTCCATATATCTGGTATCGTTGTACTCGGGAGTATCATAGCTTTTAGAAACATAGATTTTGTGTGTAACCTTAAGATAACTAAGTAAAAAATGGGAAAATCCATGAAATTTGCAAATTTCTTTTTTTACCTATTTTTAACCCCATTGCCAGTAATTTCCAGACAGAAAAGTTAAAGTTCCAAAATTCTTTTACGTTGTTTTTTTTCATGTGTATTTCCCCTTTTTTTTGGATCATTCCCAAAGATGATCATCAAATCATCTTAGGGAATGATACCGAACTTGGAATACGGGCATAAATCGGAAAAATCACTTCCCGGAAATCATTTTCCAGGAAGTGATTTTTCATTCATTGGCAAAGATCAATAATTTGGTGATCAGAAGTGATCACCAAATTTTGATCTCTGTCCCCATTTTTTGAGTTCCATTCACAAAATGTATAGTAAGGCTGTCAGCATGACAGCTTGTGCTATATTTGGTACTGCAGCGTGATCTGAATGGAGATCACACTGCAGTACCTCCACTAGACCATATTTTACCTCTTTTAGGGAAGACCCCGGTGAAGGAGGAAGTTCAGTGAGTCACCGGGGTCTCCCTTTCCGGACAGAAGACCTCCTCCTCTCTTCCTCCACGTGGGACCGGCTGCCGTTAGGGATATCTTCCGATCCCCCCCTCGGATTTGGACACAACCAATAAGGGATCGAGGGGGCTAGGGGGGCAGTTGAATGCTGCCCCAATCGCGCCTAGCGGGGGCCAAATTTTTTTATGCAGTGGGGAAGCCACAGATCGTGTATTCACGATCTGTGGCAGTTTGGTCATTCACTGCACAGATCGTGAATATACGATCTGTGGCAGTGTGTAGATGGTAGAGGTGAATCAATGTTCGATCGGATGAATGTTTGATGACATTTAGTATCTTAGCTGCCGTAAGCTGGTTCTTAACTGTGACATTCCCATGATATATTTCCAATATCCCCTGGCCCACTCTATTAGCAATCGAATATTGATTTCCCTGGACGTTATGGGATAGTCGGAGGTCGAGATGGGTACATCACTAATAGTGTATGCGGGCCTTTAGGAAAAGTATAGGGGGCACTGTGGTGATTTCTCAATTAGCCGTGTGATCGATAGCCCCACTATCGTGCCCGATCAATCAATTGCAGGAATTTGTTGATTTGATATTTGTCTGATCAGATTTGAATCATCTCTAAAATCTTTTCAGTGTATATTGATTAAAACAACTGAAAGTTATTATTTAATTGCAGCCAATACAAACAGCGGTGGACACCAGGAGGAACCTGTCATCCAAATGGAAAAAACTGAAATCCCTCTAGCGGATGAATTACCCGTCTTTTTACGGGCCCATGTCCCCAAAAAAAGAAAAAATGAAGAAACATGGCCTGTAAAGTGGTTGTCCTTCATTCGCTTTTATTATGCAAAAAACTCTTTACAGGAAATAAATGATTATATAGTTTCAGATTGTTTAAAAAGTGGGAGGCAGTTAAACATATTTTCTGCTGACAGCTCCCCTACGATCACAGAATTAGAGCAACGCCTCAAAAAGTTACATCAATTAAAAAAGGCAGCTATAGAAAAAATAAAACAAAAATTTTCACAAAGTTTTTAAATGAAATTAAAATCTGATTTGTGTGTTTATTTTAATACATTTTTATTAAGTGTTTTTTGACACTTAAAACCTATTGTTACATTTGTATCATATTGTTATTAAACAAAGATTATTGTTACTTGTTTAAAAACACATGTTTTGGTTTTTCTTCTTCGGTTCCATCCGTCTGTGGTTCCAGGATGTAGAAGCGGTTTATGTGGTGGTGTATTTCCTTATGGAGTAACCTGATATATATATCATTGTGGCCCATCGCGTTTATGTTATCTGGGATATACCACCTCCCTGGAGTTGCATATTTAAAATACAGATGTCCTATGTTTTTATCCATCCTTTAAAATAGATTTGTAGTGCGTGTGCCATATACTCGCTCTCGTGATCCCACCAAATCCTATTTATTAATTCTGCTCTAGTGATATCTCCACCCTTCCATGTTTTGGCTATACGTATTCTGGTGATGGCACGGATCTTTATTATTAATATATTATCATATCTGTTGTATTTTGCAATCGGGAGGTTAAATAAGGCTGTATAGGGGGAGAGGGTAAATGAGTTATCAAATATATCTCTTCTGATTTGTTTGCCAAGTTTGTTGGACTTCTGGACAAAACCACCAGTAGTGAAGCTGGTCTGCCTCTTCCTGGCATCCTCTAAAGCATAGAGGTGTCAGCGAAGCTGTAATCCTATGCATGGAGGCTGGAGAGGCGTACCAGTTGTATAGAATTTTGGATCACAATTTCTGGACTTATAGTAGTTCAAACTAATGCCATATTGTCCATGGAAATCAACAGCTTCTTCTTTCTGGGGTGTTGATAATGTGAACTAAATTTGCAGAACTATCAACCCCTCGGACTATAGAACAAAAGTTGGTCCAATGATATCTTTCATAACTCATGATCACATGGTGCAATAGACTTATAACTTGGAGAGAATTTAGACACACACGTCTGCTCAAACTGCAGCAAGTTGTGAGTGGATTGTATTATAAGGTTCAAAGCTATGCTATTTTGCCTATTGAAATCAATGGCATATTTTGCCCGAGTGGCATATGTTTTAAAACTCGGGGTGACCTGGTGCAATAGACTTATAGCTTGGAGAGGGTTGAGACACACATCTCATCTCTAAGCACAGGATCCAGGATTGGATTACAATTTCTGGACTTATAGTAGTTCACACAAATGCCATTTTGCCCATGGAAATCAATAGCTTCCTCTTTGAGGTGTTGATAATGTGACACAAATTTGCAGAATTATCAACCCCTCGGGCTATAGAACAAAAGTTGGTCTAATGGTATATTTCATAACTCGTGATCTCATGGTGCAATATAACTTGGAGAGATTTTAGATCTTCACCTCCCCCTTTCACCTCTGTCACTGCTTTTGAAATGTGGCATACTTCCTGTTGCTCTGCACTTGTAACTGATTTCTGGTTACACTTGCTATTGGCTGAGACTCTCCCTCTGCCTATGGAGGGTTTGGGCACTCCTTTCCTTAAAGGACCAGCAGAATATGTGGGCAGTGCAGAGTAATTAAATTTTTTAGGGAGAAATCCAGGGGGGCAAGTGCCCTCCCTGGCCCCTATATGCGGACGCCCATATCCCTCACAGTTGAAATCGCTTGCCCGTGGGATATGTTCCTTCCAATTACAATCTTCTTTGCCTAGAAGTGCAAGTATATGGTGCCATGTGTCACGTGTTGCATGCATACATGCCCTGCCTCTGCTCATTCTTTCAGCCACGCCACATGGGGGAGGAAGGAGCTCTCGGTCTGCACTCTTGTGTGCAGCTGCCTGTTATGTAGGCCACGGGTCGCTCAGTATTTTAGTGTGCCATAAGGTGATGAGAGGTTGACTGTTGCTGGGCATCCCGAGGAAGCGATTTCAACAGTGAGGGAGTATTGGCTTGGGGCCTGTGACATCACCGGTCACAAGCCCCAATTTGATCTTCTCTCACTGTGATTGGCAGATGGGGGAGGATGGATGAAGGACCTCTGTATCTGCAGGTTGTGGTCTTACAGATCTCGGAAATAATATGAAAATATTAAAACTGAACGGACTTTCGAGGTTTCCGAACATATTTTTATACAAAGTGAATTCTTATCGTGACTGAAATCCATTTACAGTTTAATTGAATATTTTTTATTTTCTTGCAGATAATAATGGAGTATTGTCAAGGAGGCTCTAGTAGATCTCCTTAACACCCAGTATTCAGTCTGCCAAGACTATTTTAAGGAGGACTGGATACAGTATGTTTCAAGGGAGATACTGCAGGTAAGGCATCTAACTATTTTCTCACTCAGGAATATACTGGAGCTGTCTTGTTCTATGGTGGTTTGATGGTGGTATTTTTTCTAGGATATAGCTCCCATAATCTCCACCATGGGTACCAATAGTTTCCCATTTTTATAAAGTTGTGCTGTCATGTGCTCATGACCCGGATTCTACCCATAAGTTCTGGCATAGAGGTAGTGAGGGTTTGCTTCCAGTGTTTGGGTATCAGGCATTTGGCCGCTGTAAGGATGTGTTTAAGTATTGCTGATTCTGTTTTCGTTAAGTCTGGGTGTGGAATGTTAAGCAGAACATGATGAGGGAGAGATGTATTGGCCGTCCCATCAGAGTGTCCACAGTGTACAGACCTCAGACCAGTAGGTCAAGAGTGATGGACAGGACCAATATATTGTGTAGCAATTTGCCGGTTGCAGAATTGCATCTCCAGCATGTTGCAGGCAACATAGTGTTAATGGCGTGTAATATCTCTGGCGTGAAGTACCAATGAAGGAGAATTTTGTATCCTCTCTCGGCTGTATTTTCCCATACTGGATCTTCTCCCATGTGTCATGAGGAATTGGGGCGCCCAGGGCCTTCTCTCATTTTTCCATATATTTGTGTTGGAATGGGAAGGCTGGAGGGATAGTGTTAGAAATGTGATATATGAAGGCCTTGTAATATGAGGGCTTCAATGTGGGAATAATCCCATTGTGGGTTATGTGGTATCGGCTTTGTGTTTAATTTGGCAGTAGACATACAATAGAGTTTGTGGGACCTTCTTCCTGGACACCAAATCTTTGAATGTGTGTAGTTTCCTGGTGATCTTATCCACTATGTCGTAGTAGCGTGCCATTTGTAGTGGAGCCATGCCCTATAGTGGCAGATAGTAGACTAGTGTGACTATAATGTCCGTGACTCACATTGGGCCTGTAAAGCAAGCTCGGGAGGGGGCTTTGGGGAAGATGTAAATAGTGTCAATAGATGTGCAGGAAAAATCTGAGCTCCTTCAATTTTGACCAACCTTGCTTGCGGGGTGACTGATGCCCAGTGAGCAAGATGGCGTAGCTGAGAGGAATAGTAGTATTTAAGCAAGTATGGAAACCCCAGTCCTCCCTGGGATTTTCTGGCCACAGCCACTTTCCATGATATACTGTGGGCTTTGTTGTCCTATACAAAAATTAATAAATTTGTTGCCAGCCTCTAATCCGTTTAGGGGGATATCTATTGGAAGTGTGGAGAATAGTTTAATTTTGGTAAAATTGGATTTGATTGATGTAATCCTCCCAAACCAGGAGATGTTGTAAGTTTTCCATTGTGCCAATAAGGGGGCCAAAATTAGTGACATTCAGTTAGTTTAATGCCTAGATACTGTATGGAGTGTTTTGAGTATAGGAAATTGAGCTTAAGGAGTTGTCAGGTTTAGACAGTTCAGCGGTAGTGCTTCTGATTTGCTCTCATTTTATACCCTGATTGGGCCATGAATACTGGGCATTCCCGAATCATTGCCGCTAAAGGTTCAATCTTAGAGCGTATAGGAGAAGAGACGGGGGGGCAGCCCTGTCTGGTTCCCCGGCTCAGCGGGAACTGTGCCGTCGGAGCCCCTGGACCTTATTCTGCCCTGTTGGTGTGGAGTATAAGGCCACAATGCTTGTGTGAAAATCTCATCAGGCCAAAGGCCGTCAACATTTGGAATAAATGGCCATTCCAGCTTATCAAAAGCCTTCTCAGCATCTAGACTCAATAAAAAATAGGTGTTTTATCTCTATCATAATATATGATATTAATAATCCTTCAAGTATTATTACTCGCCTGTCACCCAGTGATGAACTCACCTGATTATTGTGGATCAGATTGGGAGGTAGGGAGCTAATCAATTAACCATAATTTGTGAAAATTTTATAATCAGAGTTCAATAAAGCAATTGGGTGTTAGTTTGCCCTGTTTGTCAGGTCTTTTCCTTGTTTGGGTATGAGAGTAATAAATGAAGATGTAAAATGATGGAGGGGGGTCCTGCCCATTTAGTAGGGAATTGAAAAATGAGATCACATGCTGAGATGGGAGAAAGACTAATATTTATATGTTACACCATCCGGGCCTGGGGACTTCCCCTAGGGTAGTCCTTTTAAAGTTGATTCTCTCTCTTGTGCCGTGATTTTTGTTGAGCTGGTTTAGTTGTATGGGGGAAAGAGTGGGGAGGTGACAGGAATGTAAATATTCCTGGATGGCTTGTTCTTTTACTCACATAAGTTGTTTCTTCACTAGTGTATAATTTGGAGTAAAACTGAAGAAATCCCTGTGCTATCTGGTCGGGGCTATTTGCTTGGAAACCGCGTCTACATCGATAGTGTGGGCCTGAGTTTAGGAGTTTGCTTTAAGTCGTCTAGCTAATATAAGTCAGGTTTATTACTGAATTCATAGTACTTCTGTCGAGACCAGAGTAGCGTTTTTTTTCTACCTTCCGATTTCTAGCATTCTGAGTTGTGTTTGGAGGGCTAGGACTTTACAGTGGACTACCGAGGGAGTTTGTTAGTTTCTCTCGAAGCATTGGAGTTCTTCAATCAATATTTGATGTTTAATCTTTTTTGAATTATGATATTTTGAGAAGTCATAAGCCATTATAACAAAGTGTTAGTAAATATATACATTTGCCAAATCTACATTTAGAGAGAAAATATCAATTTCTTCATTGATGTTTGGCATTTATATCTACTTCTCTCATTTATTTTAGAAAGTTAGAGTGAAACTTAGAACAAGAAAAACCCAAATTAATGGAGGACCAACTCGAACCTTGGTGGTCCAACCTTAAATATTAAACTTTGTACCTGAATTTCTGTATTGGTTACAATTTGGTTTTATTATTGGCCAGTAAATGTGTTCCATTGTTCTAGATTTCTTGTTCTATTTTTCTTAGACAGCTGGATGAGGGTTAAGGAATGAGGGGGGGTAGAGGAGAGAATGGGTATAAAGTAGTTAGTGGGGGTGACCTCTGTGGGTGGCTTGACTACAGATATCTAGCATATAACTTATATTTAAACATTTATAAGATGATTTCCTATGTTTGCAGCATTAATATTTGAAATGATCTGAGTCTTGGAACAGTATCCATGGAGCCCATCTTTTATTGAAGTTTTCCTGTTTGTTGTATATGGAGGACGTTAATTCCTCCATTCTCATATGATTTAGTTTGTTGATCCATTCTCTTGGTAAATCGGCAGTGATTTTTTTCAGTAGCGAGGGAGGACATGACGGCCAGCGAATAGGAAGTAACCGAGAAGCCCTTTTTGATTTGTCGGTGGGCCTGGGATATAGACAGGAGATGACTGGAATAGTACAGGTATTTGAGCTGTCGTGATTGTTATATGTTTGGATAATTGTTTTCCAAAATGGTTGTATAGACGGGCAGTCAAACAAATGTGAATGGTCATGATATTCTTTGTTGCACCTCCAGCATGTTGGAGAAACATTTGGGAAAGTTTTGTGTAGTGTTGCCAGGCAATTGTACCAGCGGGATAGGATTTTGTAGCTGATTTCTTGGGCTTTACAGGCTATTGAAATTTTGTGTTAGGTTAAAACTTGTGTCCCATTGTTCTGGTGTAAAGGTTGTTTTGTAGTTCTTTTTCCCACTTTTTGGAATAGTTGGGGTGTTTGATGGGAGTTGCCCAATAAGATTTTGTATATACTGGAGATGGTATGATCTGGTGGTGTGGTTAAAGTACATAGTTTTTCGAATGGAAGAAGATGTTTACCTGTTGGGAAAGATCTCATGGTTTTATAAGCAAAATGCGTTATTGGTCGGTATTGTAGCCAGTTTTCTGGGGCAATTTCTTTGTTGTCCATTATTGCTTCCAGAAAAATTAGGTCATTGTTTTTCCAGATTTGAGCTATGTGGCATTTCAGGAGCATGCCATCTCAATATTTTTGTAAGAGGCCTGGTGGGAATTTGTTATTGTAGAATATCCGTGTTAAGGCTCCTGGTCTATTATACACTTTTGGTTTGGTTTTTGCATGTCCCAGAGTTTGAGCAGTTGTCCAGCAAAATAAGGTAGACCAGTTACATCCGGCCTGTTCTGTGGTAGAAGCCAGAATAGGAGTTTAAGAGGGATCTGAGCTAGGTCAACCCAAAGTTTATTATGGCCTTGATAGATCCAATCAATAACATGAGTAAGGATTGTTACTTTATGATAAAGTTGGAGGTCAGGGAGGTTCAGACCCCCTGCTTTTTTCCTCCCAGTGAGTGTATTGAACTTTATTCTATGTTTTCCCTCCCATAGATAATTGAGCATTGTTTTTTGTAATGTAGAAAAGAACTTTTGGCGGTACAATCGGTATAGTCTTTACCTTAGACTTTAGGTAATATGTCCATTCTTAGGATATTGATCTTGCCAAACCAAGAGTGGAATTTGTGTTTCCACTTAGATAAATCAGATCTTATTTAGGATTGGTTTGGTTGGTTTAGTTGATAAAGATTCTTTAGATCTTTGGGTATTTGGGTGCCTAGATAGATCTATTCTTTTTGCCATCTAATGTGTATGTTGTTTTTGAGTGTGTGGAGTATGTTCGGGGGTAGGGATATGTTTAGACCTTCTGATTTTTGGTAGTTAATAAGTACTTAGTTTGCCATATATATGTAGCTCTTTCATTAGTACTGGGATGGTTATATGAGGGGATGATATGTATATCAAGAGATTGTATTCATAGGCTGCTACTTTGTGGTGTGTTACCTATCTGAATTCCTTTGATATCTGGGTTAGATTGTATGGCTCGGATTAGATGTGTTCCATAGTTATTATATAGTGTTGGGGAGAGTGGGCAGCCTTGATGTGTTCCATTTATGGATTTTTAATGAATTTGATAGGATATTGTTTACTTTGATCCTTGCTGAATTTGTATAGAGAGCCATCATTTTGTTGGTGCAAATAGGGCCAATTCCTGCCTGAGTCAAGGTGGACAGTAAAGAATCCCCAATCCACTCTGTCAAATGCCTTCTCTGTGTCAAGCGCGAGAAGGCATAAGGGGATGTTATGTTTTTGTGCGTAAGCTATAAGGGATACTGTTCTAATTGTATTGTCCCTTGCTTCCCTGCCTCGGACAAATCCTACTTGTTCGCGTGTAATCCTTTTGGGAATGTGTTGAATAAGGTGTGTTGCTAGTATTTTAGCATATAGTTTAAGGTCTATATTTATTAATGATATGGGTCGGTAACTGCTACATAGCGTGGGGTCCTTTCCTGATTTGGGAAGAGCAGTTATGGTTGCCTCTAGTGATTGTGGTGGGAAGGGGCATTCTGCTTCTTTTGAGTTAAAAGCTTCTAGAAGGTGAGGGATTAATTCCATCTGTAGTAGTTTATAGAATGTAGCTGAGAATCTGTCTGGTCCAGGGCTTTTTCCATTGGGGAGGTTTAATTAACATTAATTCTTTGGTGAATGGGGTTTCTTTAACAGTTTTGTTGTATTTGGTTGATCTGTTTTATTTACCGAGTATAAGTCAGAGTAAAATTTCTAAAAGATCTTTGCGATCTCCTGATTTATGTTGTAATATACCTTTGTCATTTTCAGAACATAGGTTTGTGTAGATTTACAATGGATTGAACAAGCTAAAGATTTGCCACATTTGTTGCAGAATTCATAGACATGCATCTGTTGATAATTATTGCCTATTAAGGCATAATCTTCTAAGGTTTTAAATAGTGTTTGTCTAGCATTTAGGAGGTTTAAATAGTCTTGGGGGGTTCTTTGCTTATGTATGAGTTCCATTTTCGCTAGGTTATTTTGTAATTTATCAATATATATTCCTTTAATTCTTGAGCCATGTTGAATGCATATCCCCCAGATCACACACTTCAAAGCTTCCCATTTCATGGGTGCGGGTGTTGTGTCTGTGTTAGAGAAGTCTTTCATTTAGTCTCCATGTCCCTTTAAATTTTGGGGTTCCCGGAGGCGTTAAGGTTAAAAAAAAAATAACTCCCATGATCGCACTGTTTTTCAAGCTTCCGTATTCTATTTTCGAGGTGCGAATTTAAGATTAAGGAATTTTTGAAAATTTTGTAAAAAAATTACAGAAACAATGTAAATGGCTCTGGGACCTCGGAAATGGTCTGGGGAACAGATCAATCTGATTGTAACCAATTCTGATTAAAAAAAGAATCTTATACTAATACTAACAATAGACAAGTGGATAAGACATCACAAAATGGAATTTAAACATCCAGAAAGCACCAGAAATGAGTGAACATCGGAAAAGCCCATCTCTTATATGTATATCCCACAATGTCAAGGGATTTAACTCATATCAAAAAAGATATACAGCTTTCAAACAATACATGAAACATCGGCCACATTATATTCCTTCAGGAAACACATTTCTCCCAATCCTCAGCCCCTAAATTCCTTCACAAACAATACTCACATTTCATTTCAGCAAAAGGACCAGCAAAGAAAGGGGGCGTTTCCATACTATTCCACAACTCCCTAATTATCCAAATTCTGAAAACGGAACTTGATCCTGAAGACAGATACCAAATTGTACACTGCCAAATCAATCAAACTATACACCCTTATGAACATATACGCACCTAACACACAACAGCATAAATTCATCCTCTCTATCCTCCCACTACTAACAAAATACCCAAAAGCGGAACTACTAGTAGCAGGAGACTAACTTCCCTATGGGCCTGGCCTGGGACAGATCAGCAACCCATAAACTAAACTATAACAAAAAAAACATAACGCAAGGTACACACAAAAACAGAAACTCGGCCTCTCAGACAGCTGGAGGGAATCCAATATAAACGTCAAGGACTACTCATTCTATTCAATCCCACATGGCTGCTACACCAGATTGGACTATATTTTTTGCTCTAACCCCCTATTAAATTTAATCTCAAACAGTGTAATGGACAACTGTGTATGGTTAGACCATAAGATTGTTAAACTTGAATTAACATCCGACACACCCTCCCCCTCCATATTTCAATGGAGATTGAATGAATCCCTACTCACAGACAAGACAATCAAAAACCAAATTGAATCACATATAAAAGAATATTTTGAACTAAACGCAAAACAACCAAATTAGAGCTCCCATGGTTTGGGCAGCCTATAAACCAGTAATTAGAGGCTATATAATCCAAATAGCAGCCAGCCATAAATGGCAACACTATAAATCCCAACTAACATTGGAAAGGCTAATACATAAACTTGAAACCAGGCATATAGAAACAGGGGATACCCAAATATTACAGGAACTCAAAAAAGCCAAACAACAACTACAGACATTACTAAGCCAAAGAGCAGAAAAATCCTTGTTATGGAATAAACTATTTTTCTACCAAAAATGGAACAAGGCAGACAAACCTCTAGTTCACCTAATTAGCCCCAAATCTGGTATCCCGAAAATAACAAAAATAAGAACTAAACACGGTAACTTCACAACCAACCCAGAACTGATTTACCAAACTTTTTACGAATACTATACGAACCTATACGCTAGGCCACAAACTGATCCAATAGACAAAATACTCATTCTTACAAGAAAATAAACCTAAGAAAGTATTAACCCAAAAAATGGCAAACACTCTAGCCCAAAACATAACCAGACCAAGAAGTAACAGACGCAATCAAAACCTAAAAAAAGCCACACACCCCCAGGACCAGACGGATTCTCAGGAATATTTATAAGAAATTTGAACGACAAAACTACACCCACCTTACCACACATGTTCAACTGCTATTTAAAAGGACAACAAATACCCCAGAGATGAACGTAGCTCATATTACTCTACTCCAAAAAACCAGGCAAAAACCCTACAGAACCGCAAAATTATAGTCCCATATCACTGATCAATCAGGATCTCAAAATACTGGCAGCCCAACTTACTCATTTAGTAACATGGCAAAGGGAAACAAATATACCCAAATGGGTAGACCTGGAATCAGACCTCATTTATCCTCTTCATATAAACACAATAGCCTGGATTCCCACAAACCTAAGAAAGTTACCTACCACAACTAGCCCATGTACACTAAACACTCTTAAGTTGTGGGACAGATCTAAAACAACTTACAAGCTTACATCCCAACCCTCATTAATGACAACGATAACCCATGGTCCATCATTCACCCCAGGATTCCTAGATAAAGGATATGAATGGTGGAGATACACAGGTCACTACAGACTAGCCCATTTTTACAAGGGAGGCGCAGGTATTGATATGGTAAAACTTAAAACTTAAATCTCAATCCCACCAAGAGGGACATTTCAATACATGCAGATATCCTCCTATATACACAAAACATTAATCAACATGGGTGACCAACCTATACTAACAGATTTTGAAAAGATCTGTCTCTATCATCCATCTATCTAAAAACTACTCTGTCATTTATACATGGTTAAATTCTCCGAAGGAGAACGGAAAATATAAATTCCAATTAGCATGGGAAACAGATCTATCCAGAGATATAGATCAAGATGAATGGGAGATTTACCATAATATTAATAAAGGAAGTCTAAATGCAGCACTAAAGGAAACTGCAATAAAAGTATTACACAGATCATACAGAGTCCCAACACTACTAGCGAAAATCTACCTAAATGTCAATCCATCCTGTTTTAGAAAATGTAAAGAGGAAATTTCTACCATATTTGGTGGGACTGTCCAGTGGTACAGCAGTTATGGAGCTCAATATTTGCCATAATATCAGAAACCCTTTACTGCAACATAGCACCTGACCCATGCATAGCACTACTGGGTCAGGAAGTCATGGAACTATCCAGAAAACACAACAGATTCATTCAGTATGTCACGCTAGCCACAAAAATATATATAGGAGCACAATGGAAAAAGCCAAGCCTGGATATAAACAGTGATCCAAAGGATCAATTCTATTATGATAAATGAAAGAATATTCCACATAATGCAAGACTCCATGCATATATTCCATAATACATGGGCACTATGGCTAAGCGGTGCATACTCCGTGAACCTCCCATTCTAAAAAGACCAAATCAGTAGCCCTTCTCCCCAAGGTTACAAACAAGAAATAACATACTAACAGGGGCTTAATGTATAATGATTAAGAATCTGTAATTGTATAGTAATGTGACTTGCCATATTTGTCATATAAAAGAGAATGTACTCTCCACATGATGATGGAAAAAAAAAAACCTACACACACGTCAATCTTTGTTTATTGTAAAACTGTATTTGTTAAAACTTTTCAATAAAAACTATTGAACACTAAAAAAAGAATCTTATTGGTTATTATACCAATCAGATTCTTTCTGAAATGTTAACGTATCCAATCAGAATTGCTTACAAATAAAAGGTTAAGTTTTAATACCCTCCAGGTTACATCCCTGTTTGTAGTGTATGTTTTCAAGGACTGCGGCACCATGCTGACCACTGATGTGGATCTCTAATGGAGGGGGGGGGGTTTATACAAAGAAATGAGTAAGGGCAACAGACTGTTGATAAACCATTGAATATCACTGTTAAATCTCTTGTCTGAATAGGATGTTATGCAGCAAACTTTGGCTAACAGTGGTGGGTCTCAGTGCTGTAATTCAATTGGCTGTCAGCTTCTAGACTACAGCTTCCTTGTTTTGATATTGAGGGCATGTGTATTACGTACACTTAGACTCCATCAAAACAAAGATTTGGATTAGGTGAGCTAACCTCTAGTACCCATAGATTAATTTTTAAACCAACCTGAAGCCACAGCAAAGAGGGGTGAAATGCAGTTTGTATTTTAACAATATGCTCCTATTGGGACAATATTGTCCGGAAACTAAGTTCACTTCAATGTTAAAATACTCAATCTTCCTTATTATGTAACTATGTAGGATTGTATTAGTATGGGATTTCTTTGGTTATTAGAAATACTGTCATAAATGAAGTTCGAGAGATACAAAGAATAGTTTGAGTAAGAAAATGTGCTTTGCTCTGGGTACAAATAATGTTATTGATAATATAAAATTGGGGGGTATACAAAATGGACTCAAATTACAGAAAGCCTGGTCTTCAATAGCAATATCTATCAGAAAAGCCCTTTACCTGTAAAATTTTGGAGAACTAACCTAAAATTTGACTATATTTTCTGCATTATCTTAAAGCTATTAGATAAGATCCCAATATCATTCTCATTGCCAAGGTTTATTCTTTATAAGATGGGTTTCTAAAAAATATACTTGTGTTCAACTGCATTGTTACCTGTAGTGTGGGGGAAGGTAAGAGAAAGGAAAGGCATTGGTTTTTCTTTTCTCTCTGATTGGATGGGGTGTAGCTAATTGGTTAAAATTGTCTAAGGGCTGTTTTGAAACTTTGGTTTTGACCCTCATCTAAGTCATTTCTCCAGAGCGATCAACTCTTGAGCGATTTTCTGTTTTAAAGGGGTTTGTCTGTTAAGGGGTATTGCGGTTTAACTTGCGTATATTTCTGTTTAGTATGGACAGTTTTGTTGGGGCCATGCAATGTGCATCCAGCTGCATGTATGGGATCTTGAAGCAGCAGCCCCAAGGGACCTATATATGTGTCAGATGAGTGGGTTCCCATTTCGAATTGGAGGTCCAGTATCTAAAGGGGAAACTTGCAGCATTGCAGGGCTTGACAAATCTGGGGGAATCGCAGGTACTGGCAGGGGGCAGTTAACTGGAGGGTGGAAATGGGGCAGATAAAGTGGTAAGGAAGATATATTTGTAAGGGTCACCAGGGGAAGTAGGGGACAGAAGGGTAGGGTCACTTCTTCCCAGTTGGTCGATCCCAACAGATTTGCCGTGTTAGGTGAAAATGTGGAGGACAATGGCTCAGAAGTAGCATGTATGGAGCGGGCTGTTCCTTTGAGCACCCAAGGGACGGCCATCTCCAGTACAAGGGAGGGAGAACTGGGGGCTAGGAAGGATAAGCAGGTGGTAGTGGTAGGGGACTCCATTATTAGAAGGGTAGATAGGGTAATCTGTCGCCAAGACCCTACATGCCGAACAGTGTGTTGTCTGCCTGGTGCTATGGTTCGACATGTGGTGGATCGTGTAGACAGATTGGGAGGGCTGGGAGTGACCCAGCAGTCTTGGTTCACATTGGTGCCAATGACAAAGTTAGAGGTGGAGGTGAGGTCCTTAAAAATGATTTCCGAGAATTAGAGGCCAAGTTAAAAGCAAGGACCTCAAGGGTAGTGATTTCAGAAATACTACCGCAGCCACGTGCTACGCTAGGGAGGCAACGGGAGCTCAGGAGTATAAATGCGTGGCTATGAGGGTGGTGTAAGGAGATGGGGTTTGGGTTTTTAAAGAACTGGGCTGACTTCTGTTGGCTACAGGCTCTTTAGTAGAGCCGGATTGCACCTCAATGATGATGGTGCTGCTGTTTCGGGGGAGAAGATGTCTAGGGGGTTGAAGGAGATTGGATTGGAGGGTACGTTGAATTACACAGGGGTAGATAAAGAAGTTAGGGATCAGAGGGCTAATAACACAACAGAGAAGGTGGAAGCATAGAGGATAAGGAGGCATGTACGACCAAGTATGGAAGTAAATCAATTGATAATCTAAAATGTATTTTTACAAACGTAAGAAGTCTGGCTGGAAAAACCGGGGAATTAGAACTAATAGCTTTAAAAGGAAAGGTATGATGTTATTGGTATAGCAGAAACATGGCTAAATGATTCACACGACTGGACAGTAAATATTGAAAGATACTCATTGGCGAGGAATGGGACATGTTTTGGTTATGGGGGATTTTAACTACCCTGACAGATTGGAGTAAGGGAACTGCCAGCACCTCAAAAAAAGGTATAAAGTTCTTAAAGGACAACTAAAGCCTCAGGACAACATTGAATTAGAAGGCAGATCTCCTTGTTATAAAAGCAGTAATCAGTGTCTCCCCTTACATTTCTCAACAACCATATGAAAATTAAACTTTGACATGGGATTTGTGTCTTATTTTCCAGTGTATCACACGGTATCACAGTGTGGTCACTGACCCTTATTTTCTTTACACATGCTCAGTTCTAAGATACTGCAGGAACTTGTTACAGTTGGTCACATCCACTAGTAGCCTCTAGCCAATCCTTTTACAGGAAAATTTATGAAAATTGTCCCAGCCACATACATACATACATGATAGTAAATTTGGTAAATGCAATTGTTCCAGAAGGTAGCAATTCTTTTCATGGATCTCCTATTTGGTTTATGGTTAAGTGGATTTCATAGGAATTTTGTGAAATCTAATTTGTTTACCATTCCATAGATTTAGGTTATAGTATTTATAGTTATATAAATTGGGAAATAATTTAACTATGTTATTGTATAGAACTGTATTGACTTCTACATTATGCAATAACTGCATGAATATAGGATGTATATGTAACATGGGCTCCTTGGAACTGTAGTCACAAACGGATAAGGTATGCTTCTTGTCAAAAGTTGTGTAAGGTAACAGATGGTAACGAAGTTTTACTGTTATTGGCTTGTGACGTATGGTCAAGATTATGTATAAGAAAGAGGTCTGTGCAAGCAATCGGGGTTACTGATTGCCTGTTGAGTAACCAGCCCGTGTTTAGATGCATATGCAACAAACTCTTCTATTTTTTTTATCTCCTGTTTTATTGAAGCATATTTTTATATAAGAAAATTATAATATAATCATCTCATAGCTTACATGAGTAGGTCATATTAATAACATTTTGTCACATGTAATAGTTTCCGAATAGTTTATATTTTTAAAAAATTAAACAAAAAAAAGCATACAAATACAATTAAACAATAAATTTTTTAAAGGCTGCATTATTCATGTTCAATTTGTTTGCGTTGACTCCTCAATTATTTATTTATTTTCCCTTTCCTTTTATCATTTTTTAGAAAATCAGAGTCAATGGCTCCAATATCATAGATCTCGAGTCAATGTACCACATTTCCCACTGTCTGTAGGAGACATGAAATTGAGAGATGGCAAAGATTTTTTCATAGTCCATATTTTTATTAAGGATTTTTTTTATTAAGTTAAGCTGGTATGTTCCGAAAATCAATATTTTGATAATTGTGCAAATTTGATATATAATGGTTTTAGAATCATCAGGGTAAAATTCTAGGTCTAAATTTAATAGCGCAAAACCTGGCTTAGCTTTTATGTTAATGTTAGTAATAGTTTTAATCTAATAGAAAGCTTTGTACCAAAGCTTTTTATTTTTTGGCATTCCCACCATATATGTATCAAAAGAGCCAATGTTATTGCAATTCCTCCAACATAAAGGGGAAGTTTCTTTGAACTATTTATGTATGTTATTAGGAGTTCTGTAGAATCTCATACGTTTTGTTTATTTCCCAATGGGATATACATCTATACAGTTTGAAAGTATATTTGAAAGCTTACCATTTTCTTCATCTATATTGATTTGTAAGGCTTCTTCCCATTTGGTCATATGGTTTAAATGTTGGACTTTGTCTCCTATAAGACAGTAAAACTTTGTAATGCCCTTAGTGACCTTTTGGTCATTCAGACATAGTCCTGTTAGGTTGTGAGATTGAGGATGTTGGGTAGTTTTGCAAGAAAGCTTCTTATTTGATGGTGGGTTAGCCAATCTCTTATGTTTATTTTATGTTTAACTAGTGTATGAAATGGCATAAAAGTTATTTTCCATAAGGTCCATTATATATGTTAGGCCTGATTGATCCCATTCTGTTGTTTTCAGATTTATAATACATCTGGAAAGGCTGTTCAGTGTGATGTATGGTAAGATTGAGGGTAGTAGGGTATGTTTTACCATTTCCCCCCCATATTTTGTTTGTGCAGTCGATTGTTACTGAATTGTCTATGGGGATTTTTCTTCCTAGTGCTATTCTATCCAGGTTGTGTTTTAGAGGTATGTTATTATTTATTATAATTTCAATATTAACCCACTTTTTATTGGAATTATTAATCCAGGAGCCTCTGTTCTATGGTGGTTGCTTCATAATATTCATTGAAGCTTGGGAGACTTACTCCACCTTTATTTTTGGGTCTGGAAATGGTTAATGTATTAAATTCTGGGTTTTTTATTGTCCCATAAGAGCGTTTATTTTAGTTTGTATCTTTTGAAAGTATGAGTCTGGAATATCTGAATTTATATAATAATTTGGGCAATAGTATCATTTTTATGATTGCTATCTTGTTGAGCCATGACAGGTATTTAGTTGTCCATAGTGAGAGTTCTTCTATTTTTGGAAGGATAGAGTAGAAGTTATTTTGTAATAAATTTTTACTTGGTGTTAGTTCTATTCCTAAGTATTTGATGGATTCATTGGACTATTTGCATTCGTATTTAGCTGATAATGTTTTCAAGGCCATAGAAACCTTTAGTCCTAATGTATGATTTGGAGTCATTTATTTTGTAATAGGTCATTTTATTTAATTGTTTAAAGGTTTCTTGTAGGTGTATCATGGAGGTTATGGGTTTTGTAATTGCTATGATTATGTTGTCGGCATATAATCCTATTTTATGTTCCTCTGCCAATCGTAATTCCCTTGATATGGTGATTTTCTCTAAGTTCAGCTAAGGGTTCTATTGCCATGTCAAAAATGATTGGTGAGAGGGGGCATCCCTGTCTTGTTCCATTCCTTATGGGAAATTTATCAGACATCATGCTAGAGATGTAGACAGATGCAGTTGGGTTTTTATATAGTGTCAGTGTAGCTCTATTAATCCATCCTCTAATGTTGTACTTTTCAATAGCCTTTGGTAGGTATGTCCAGTTTAGCCTGTCGAACACTTTTGCAGCGTCCAACGTAAGTATTAGGGTTGTTTTCTTTTTTTTCTGCCCATTCTATTATATTAATGAACTTTCTATTGTTTCCCCTGGTTGGCGATCTGGAATAAAACCTACTTGGTCTGGTGTAATGAGTTGTGAAAGTAAAAAGTTTGCAATCTGCTATTATCTTGGAGAATATATTTTAATGTCACTATTTAGTAGGGAAATGGGTCTATAGTTTTGTACATGATTTAAGTTTAGGTTGGATTTTGGTATTGGAATTATATTTGCTTTGAGCATTTCTTCTGGGAAGCCATTTTCTTCTACTGCTGTGTTAAATACTTTGACTAGATTTGGGGCAAGTAGATCGGAGTATGTTTTGAAATATTCGTTAATTAATCCATCGTTACCTGGGGCTTTATTGTTTGGTTAACTCTTCTATTAACCTTCAAGACTGGAGTGATCTATTGAATTATTATAATTCTTTATAATTACAAATGAGGCCTTATCAGTGCCTTGTAAAGAAGAATATTTTTCTCTTGTATCTATTCCCCCCTTTTAAGACAATATCTTGCTAGCTCTAGCCGTTGTTGCCTGGAATTGTTTGCTACAGCTAAGTCTGTTATCTACCAGAACCCCAAAATCTTTTTCCATTAGATTCACTTAACAGGAGTTATTATGTAGGTGGAACAAGGATTGTTAAACCTCAAATGTGTTTACTTTTAACATTTACTTACATTTATCAACATTGAATCTCATCTGCCATTCTGCTTCCCATTTTGATATTCTAGGTTGCAGCAATTGTTCAGCCTTTGAAGTTTCCAAAGCTCTGCATAGTTTAGTGTCATCAGCAAAGACAGACCTTATATGCTAATACCCAAATTTACTTGTCCTCCCCCGCGCTTACCCCTGAAGTCCAATCCCAAATCTAAATGTCTGCTTTCTCTCTCTTCCTGGATGGCGCACCACTGCCTTAAACTCAATCTATCCAAAACTGAAAACTGATTAATCATTTCCCCCCTTAAAATGGGACCTAGTCCACCCTTCATCTCTATTGACAACACTGTCATTAACCCAGTTGAATCTGCACGCAGCCTTGGAGTGATCTTTGACTCCTCTCTCTCCTTCCATCATCACATTAACAATGTCGCTATGACCTGTTTTCTCTGCAATATTGCCAAGATCCTCCCTTTTCTCTCTCCACTTCTAAAATGCTCATCCATGCCCTTATAATCTCCCGTCTTGTCTACTGTAACATTATACTGTTTGGACTCCCGGCCTGTCATCGCTCTCCTCTCCAGTCTATCTTAAACTCGGCAGCTTGGATCATCTCGCTTTCCTCCAAAAGAAGCCCCCAACCCCGATACTTCAGTCCATAGGGTGGCTTCCCTAAGAAAGAATCGTATTCAATACCCTGCTTTTAACCTTTAAATTCCTTCGCTCTACTGCACCTCCCTACTTATCTTCTCTCGGTCACTTATGTCCCAGCCCGTGCCCTCCGTTCATCACAAAGAAATCTCCACAGACCCAACTAACACTGCTGCCTCCCACCTTAAGCCATTTTCCTGCTGCTCCCTACCTTTGGAACTCCCTCTCTAGCTTTGCCTGGCGACATCTATTAATACTTTCAAATTTAGACTGTTATCCTATCTTTATGAGCATCAGCAGAACAAAATGATTGTTAGCCATCTCAAACACTTTGTACGGAGAAGTCCTTAGCTTATCGTGATGCAGTCCAGCAACTGTAAAGGGAATATATGTTTAAAGAAAACAATTTGACCATTTTATTAAGACCTTTTGGTGCCAGGGTTTGCAGTCTCAAAATCCATTTACTTTCCAATCTAAGTAAATTCCTTTCCCTCATAGCCGGAGGGTCACCAATGGGAATGTGATCAATGACCATACACCAGAGAATGCTTGTGAAGGTTCTCATTCATCCAGGTCATGGTACATCTGTTGTATTCAATTAGATCAACTGGACTTGAGGTTCATTCTGAATTGAGAAAGCCAGTCAGATGACTAGCGAAACGTCTTCAAAAACTAAAGTCCAGTTGATTGAATACAATAGACATACACCGGAGAGTTGACAAACTGTGGCCCTCCTTTTTTGAAGTGCCTTGCAACCAACAGATCACCAAATTTATTATTTGACACCTTTTCACGGTTGATGGCACTTCGAATAGAGCTCCGGTGATTAGCCATCCTATCCCTGAACGATGTAATCTTTTTCCCTATGTAGTACAGGCCACATGGGCAAGTCAAATAAATAATATAGGTGCTAGTGCATGTAAGTCTAAACCAAATTGGTATACGTTTTCCAGTGTGTGGGTGGGGGAAATCTTTCCCCATAAGCATAGCACTACAGGTCGTACAGTGGGGGCATCTAAAACATCCCTTTTAACTGTCCTGGTCAACAAATTGCCAGAATTATTGGCCGGTTCACTCCAAAGATCCATCTGAACAAGTTCCTCAGATTACTATGCTGAAACAGTAAAGATAGATCAGAAGAAATAAGAGGCCAATGTCTTTGTAGAATATCCTTCATTTCAAGATTAAAAGCAACAAAGTCCATTGGGAATGTCAGTATATTCTCCATATTTGATTTCTTTTGAACATCAAGGAGGTTTCTCAAAGAGCTTTATACAATTGTTCCTTCAAAACCCCTACATCATATCCCCTGGCCACAAACCTATTCGTCATATCTTTAAGTTGACCTTCTATTAGTTCAATATCAGAGAAATTACGTATAACTAAGATACTGAGTATAAGGAATAGCTCTCAGTAGTGCCGGAAGGTGATAGCTGGTTGCATGCAAAATGGTGTTTCTATCGGTTGGCTTCTTAAACAAAGTAGTACCTAACCTATCCTGTGTCTTAAAGATTCTTAAATCCCAAAACTCAATATTTTGCATATCACAAGTCCGTTTCATGAGTGCTCACCTCCTCAATGATACTCTTGATCTCACTCATCATAAATCAAGAAAATATTGTCAATGAATCTCTTGTACAATATGACCCTCTCTCCCAGGATTGGTAGAAAAATGTCCTCTTCATAATGTTTTACATATAAATTGGCCAGAGATGGGGCCACATTGCACCCCATCGCTGTGCCACGGCTCTGTATAAAAAAAAACCAAAACACTGATCTCAAATCTGAAATTTTTACTCTAATTAGAGCAACTCCATTAAAAATTCAATCTGAGGCCCTTCATGCTGTATCCCTTCCATTTGGGTTATCACCGTGTAGAGGCTGGTAACATCACAGGTCACTAACCCTATTGGTCCATGGACCTTCCAAATAATTTAAAATATCACGAAGATGTCCACTATCTCTCAAATATTAATTCATGGCCCTCACCACCGGCAGCAAAAAATATCAATATATTGCACCAGTGGTTTTAACACTGAACCCTCAGATGTCACAATAGGGCATCCCGGAGGACATTGCAACAACTTACGTATTTTCGGCATCGTATAAATAATGGGACATCTGGGTGAGTCAGTCGTCAAATTTTTTTTTTTTGCAGTCAGTAATAAATCCAGCCTCACAGGCCTGGGTGATCACCACATCAACCTCCTGGTCGGGTCACCATCACAGGGAGCATAGGTATGTATATCTTGCAATTGAGAAAGGAGTTCACTCCTATAATCTGATCGATTGAGCAAGACTACTGCACCACCCTTATCCGCAGGGCGTATTAGTTCACCATCATTTTTAAGCGTGTGGATAGCCTCACGTTCAGCATGAGACAAGTTGCTGTGAGGTGTGCAGTGTTTATCACAATCAGCCACATCTTTTAACCATCTGTGTAAACACTTTAATGGCGGGGGGTGTTAATAGGTTTGAAGCGCTCTACAACCCTAGGACTCTGTATATCTTTAAAATGATCTCGTAGTTTAAGCGTCCGCTGAAACTTATACAGATCAATTTCAAAAATTGAGTATTGTATGAGGGTACAAATGATAAACCTTTGCTAAACAGGTCCCTCTCACCCTGCGTGAGCATATGGTTACTGAGATTGAACACTACTGCGGGGTGGGCGCCCTCTTGGGTTTCCACCACCCCTCCGGGTAATCCCCCCTCATCCTCTTGATGTATAGGAGCGAGTGTAGACCCCCAGAAAAGGGCATGACCTGAAAAGGCCCTGACTGGCCACCCTGATGGGACCTATTCATGTTCTCATCGGATTGTCCTGAATCCCCAGAGGAATCTACAGTGTGTCCAAATGGTTGTCTGCGCTTCCTAAAATACGTGGAAATAGCCTGGCCCGTAAGCCAAGGATACACCTCTTATCCTTGTAATCACCCTCCACCTTATGCAATTTGTTAAACTGGATAAGATCATACCTATACCTTCAATTTACGAAACTACTCACCCTCCTTGTCACTCTGCATGGTATCCTTCCACCCTCGAGCAGGAGGGGGTGGGGCTGCTACACCAGTGTCATCACAGTAGGCAGGGCTAGATGGAGTTTGGGTGTAACAGTGGGGAGTTATGGGTGGGCCCATGAGTGGTGCTTGGGGCGTAACTCGGCAGGGCTGGCGTTTGGACTAGACTTCAGACCTGACTGTGGGACTCTGAAATTTGTCCCTGCAGTAAGGACAACCTTGCCCAAACAGTAACATCTGGCAAGTCTGGTGTGGGTATTCATAAAATCGAAGAGGGTGGGTGAATTTTAGAAACAAAACAAAAAATTTTTTGTCCGAATTGCCTTCAAATGATGGTGTTACTGGCAATGTCTCTAGGTGCACCCATGCATGTCATACCATTTTCTTAATGAAATTTTGACTTTCATGGGTATGTTTGCTTTTAAACTGTTACTGCTTTTCTTTGATTGTCTCTCTTTACAAAAAAAGTAAATATGTAAAAAACTGTCCAATATCTGCAACTTGATCATAACTTGCCCCATGTATAAAAATAACCCTGCCATTTTGTAGGTTGCACAAATCTCGTATGGGGATGCCCAAAAGAGATGCCCCAGATAGTGTATTGTATGGCCTATTAATGTATTTATACACCGTAATCTCCCCACGCAAAAGCACCTTTTCTCTGTGTACGTAATTTTAACTTATCCAATCTGTCTTCTTATTCAAGCTCCCCCATTACTTATTATTTTAATTGATCTTCTCTGAAACCTTTCCATTTCCAAGATGTCCTTTTTATACACAGGATTCCAAAATTACACTGCATATTCCAAATGAGGCCTTACCAATGCTTTGTAAAAAAGGGAGAATTACATTTTCCTCCCTTGAATCCATACCTCTCTTTATACAAGACAATACCATGCTAGCTCTGGCTGTTGCCGTCTGGCACTGCTTGCTACCTTTAAGTTTGTTATCCACCAAAACTCCAAGATCCCTTTCCAACAGGGATTCACTTAACAGAGCCATTTATAGTATAAGCAACAAGGATTTATAAGTACAAAATGCATCACCTTCCATTTATCAACATTGAATCATCTGCCACTTAGCAGCCCAATGTGACAATCTATATTGATTGCACATCCTCTGAAGCTTTTAATGGTTGACAGTTTTGTATTGGTCGGCCATATTGATAAAGCCCCATTAACAACTACTCTCTGCATCCTATCCATCAACCAACTTTCTAAGTACAACTGTGCCACCCCAGCAGACATTAGGTTATACATTAGTCTATGGGAGACTATACCAAAAGCCTCAGAAAAATCAAAGTATACTGCATCCACTGCTATGCCAGAGCCTAAATACTATGAACTATGTATGTAATAATACCATAAAATTATATGAAAACTTCAAATTTACCGTCATTGGGAGTGGTTGTAATACAAATTTTTACAATAGTGTTATGGTATATTTCCCATAGCTGAGCTAGTTGAGTCTATACTAAGTGAATGTTAGATGAAGATTTGGGAGTACTGGTAGATAACATACTTAGTTGTAGCAAATAGTGCCAGGCAACAAAAAGGCTAAAGCAAGCAAGGTTATGGGGTGTATTTATAAAGGTGTAATATGTGGCATTAACTTTTACCATGCTTAAACATCAAAATTGTCCCTACAACCATTTATATAGCAGCAAAAAAACTCAAGTTTTTCCATCGCATATTGGAAAAACCATCAACAAACATTGCAGAATTAATTAAAAACAGCCCGTCAGTATTCCTAAAAGTGTGAAAAAAGTGTTTAGTAGACATTGTTGCCTAACTAGAAACTGTCTTTTTTTGTGTTTGTTCTCAGTGGAAGTTTGCTTTCACTTTTTATATTTTGTCAGTGTGACGAACAGGAGTGCAATGTAAACTCCCATAGACAATGTCTAAAATTGCACTCTAATTTTCAAATTATCACTTTATTGGCATGTCAAGCAGTTTGGCAGCTCCCACATTGTTTAACTGCGAGGCAATCACTGGGTTAAATTCCTGCCTGACCATATGGTAAAGACTGAGTTTTCTTATATTTGCTTAACCAGCATGAGGTCTACCTACAAAGGGGCAAGGTGTGAAGTCACTGTAGTAATGCATACACTTCTACAGGCTAGCAGGCACCAGCACAGCAGGTGATCTTCTAGCGTAGAACTCAGCTGTAGCCATATGGCACTTTAAAGGCCATTCATATTTCTTAATTCAGGGCCTAGAATTATTTTATGTTTTAAGAAATATTTGCAGTTGATAGAATAATTAAATCTGTATTTATAGACACCTTGTAGGCAATGATATTCCTTAGGATTGCTGAGATATACTTCTTGCTCATACCAACTCCAATATATGTCATGTTTAGTATCCTATTGTGTAAAATTAGTTAGATAACCAGGGCAATATTGTGAACGTTACATGCATGGTACATGGATTATGGACTAGAGGGAAATTGGAGTTTCAAAGTTCCCTCCAAAAATAGGAACCACCTTCGGAGGCAGAACCAAGTCCGCCCCCTCTATAGACCAGTGCGCTCCCAGTTTCTGGAAAAGGATAAATTGGGATCATCGTCTCAGCTCAGGAGTTCGTCATAACATCTTAAGGAACATCTAGCCAATCGGACGGACCGTATATTGGCTTCCATCAGGGACTTTTTCCACCTTGGATTTACAAGACTTCATACTTTTATCCCCTTCTACCCTCACCTGTGTTACTGTTAATGTTCAGTAAGTTAATTTAGTTTCTGTATATTTGTATGCACTCGTCAACTTTTAATAAATGATATAAAATCATTTACAGGCCAATTGTCCTATTCTTAGTATATCCCAAAACGAACCTGTGTCTCTGAAGTTGCGGATAACCCCATATATATTTAGTAGGTCCTTCCCCTTTTTTAGGAAGGTGGTGGCAGCGAGTAGATAGAAAAATAATAAGTGTGCTATATTGCTTTGTTCACTAACCCCTCCTTGTCGTCCATTCTGTTTCATTCACCGGTCGGTTACTTGCAGTGCGTTTTCCGGCAATATAATAGGTGGATAGGCGTCATGGAGAGGAGGGTTTGTGACAGTCAGATTATTAATTCACACATTAAACTTTTATAAGTTACTAAATAATTTATAATAGCAGCTTTGTACCCAATCAATTTACAATAAAAAATTTGTGACATTCCTTAATCTGTCCATATGTAAATTACTGTAACTTTCAATTGTATCCTTCTTTAATACTGTAGGTGACCCTATTTTGAATAGGATTATTCTATATGTTGAAAACTGTGCAGAATTTTGCATGTAAGAACTACATCATCACAGATATAGGGGTGTAGTTTCTAAAGGTTTGTTTTGTTTGTTGATATTTGTGTGTTTGAAGAGTTAAGTTTGAAAAATTTAAAGCTGTTCAAAATACAGTTGGTTATATTTTTTCCCTAATTGCTTTTATGTTTTGGTCCCTTTTGGAGTTACATGGGTAATGTGTGCACACCCTCTGATGTGGCATATCATATGATTCAGGACGTGTGGGAGATTGATATTTAGTAGTATTTTCTTTACTCATTATGTATGTTTGCAAAGATTTCTAACTTTGAATCATGTTTATTTTCTTTTCTTTAGAAAAACTAAAAGCCTGAAGATCTATAAAGAATTGCGTCTGGAATTATGCACATACATGTGACAATGGCATTATGTAGCCATTGTTTTCCAGGTAAGGGGGTGTTTAGCATGGAAAAAAATCAAGAATGCACTTAAAGCACATCCTCAAAGTTACATATTGCTCCTTTGGAGGCTATTTACTGATCATGTTTCTGTGTACATCGATTTCATGCAGGGTATGTTTTTATTCGGGACTCAGATATTTAGTGGGAATATTTGTCTTGGAGGCTATTTGATGACCATGTCTGTGTACACTGATGCACACACAAATGTCGAAAATTGATATTTAGTGGGAATTTTAATTATTTCTGAAGGTTTGGTCAAGATTTCTAAAGTTTGAAGTCTCATTTCAAGATGATGAAAGATGAAAAAGTACAAATTTCTAAAAAGCTGTGTGCGAAATTTTGCATGTGTATGAAAAACTGAAAGCTGTTCAAAGAGTTGGTTAAATCGGTTATTACGCTTTTGGGTTACCTTATGGCTGTGTTTCTGGGTACACCCACACATATGGAATACAGTTTTATTCAGGACATGTGGGAGGAGATTTATTTTTAGTGGAATTTTTTTACTTATCATAAGTGGTTGGGAAGATTTAGGAGATTTTCGAAAAAAATTAGATTGTTAAAAGCATGAAGGTCTATGAAGAATTCCATCTGAAATTCTGCATGAGTGAAAGAATGGCAGTTATGTTTCTGAAGGTGTTAAGGTTACAAAAATATATAGTTTTTGGAAAAAATTTTACAGGTAAAGGAGTTCAGTCTGACAAAAGCTAGTATGCCCTTTAAGAACAGCCCAATGGGAGACGTAACAGATTGTTTTCAAATCTTTACTTTCCAGTGGTTTTTGTGCTGCTTGGTCACTGTCATGGCTTTTGGCAACGGAGCAGAGAATATCTCTGAACGTATGCGAGCTCTGAGTGCAGGTGAAAGGGTCCTTTGTTTATAAACCAAACAACACTTGTGTGGTCTGGAGAGAAACCAGCTCCACCAACCCCAAATTCATCCAATGTGGTACCCTTTGGCCCGGCAGATGATTCGGACAATTTTAACAAACTCTTGACTGGAGGGGCTGGAGTGAAAAAGTCAATACTGTGTTCACTCAATATACCTCCTTTTACTCAAAGAGCCATAAGAGACTGATCTTTCAAGTGATTCACTGGTTCTTGCTGGTCTTATGTGACTTGAGAGGGGGGTCTCCATCCCTTCGCAAACAACAACTAATTCTAGAGATGCTAGTAACTAGTCTCCCATCGGATCAGATTATGACTGGTAGTGACGCTAGAAACGAAGTTCAGGGGCTTCTGAACAACACTGCTGTTCTCTTGGATAAAGTGTGGTTTGTAGATGGGATGAATGCCATTCTTCAACACCCCCAGGATATCTGTCATGCTTACTTTGATAAAGCAGCTAAAGATTGGTTTAAAGACTTATCACTTGGCCATAAAATTGACTATATCGGACGAATAGCCACTTTGGCTAGTGACTGAGGGAAATCAATTTCCCTAGGCTGTATTGTTCTCCTCCTCATATCCTTTGCTGTTCGGGGAACCATCTCAGTAAATTATGTCTCATAATTAGTGAGATGCAACCTATAATGCCATATATTGGGGATGTGTGCACCCAAAAGAATATTGGCCTGACTTGGTCAACCTTCGGTCATTATGCACATGATGGGAACATGCCAAGAATTGAGACGATGGCTCTCACAAATTCCCAAAGCTGCTATTCGTTTGTGATCGCCCAGGCTGCAGGATCAGCGATGACTTCACTAGATGTCATCGCTCGTGCCATACATGAACATCTGGAATTTCCATGGGCTCTCTTAAAAAGAATGCATCCTAAGGAGTGGGATGCAGAAGGGAAAGCCATAACCCTAGTTGGAGGTAATCCATACTATGGTTATCGCGGAGACCTTACTCATGTGAGGTCCACATTGTTCAAAGGTTTATCCTCTTTCTGTGGCCAATTGCTCATGGCGACAAGTCCTTGGAAAATTATAAAGGATTAGTTGTAGACAAGATTAATAGAGACAATATTGACAGAATGATTGACTCATATTTGACCCATGTCGGGCCCGACATGGAGTCAAATCTGACCACTGTAGAACTCCAAGAACAAACCAATGAGAGAATTGGTACGCAAACACCCTGTGAATCTAGGGGGTCTGACCAACATGAAAGGTCATCGGGATTATGACGAGGATAATGATGATGATGACAACCAGTCCAAAAGGTCAGGGTGGGGGAGGAGAGGGGGAGGAAAAAGGAGAGGATGGCGGTGGCTCCTGCCATGATGAGGGCTCATCACGATCCGGTTCGGATTGGAATCATTTCGAGGAGGAACAGAGGAAAGCACAGGAGGAGGCCGCAGAGAATGAGAGAAAGTGGAGAGAGGCTGAGGAAAGGACTAGACGTGCATTTGAGGAGAAACAAAAACAAGAAGCGCGTTGTGACTGTAAGTCAACCTAAGGCAGTGCCAAGAGAAGCAGCTAGTGATGAGAGTGCGGGAGCCACTGGTGGGTATTAGAGAGGAGGAGACAACCCCGGTTATGTGATGCCCACAGTTAATTTTAGACTTTAGCTCATACTTAGATATGATAGTGTTTGTAGTGTAATAGTTAGTACAGCTTTACTTAGATGTAGGAGATAGTTAATCTGCAGAGTAAGGAAGCAAGTTAATCCACAGAGACTGACTCAATCTTTCCTTATATTTCAATGACCTTATTACTCACAGTATTAACAGTTGCACGTTCCTCACTTTTATAATAATTCCCATCTCACTGTTGAATAGAAACTCTGAGAAATACCATCAGTGTTATCCAACTAACATTCACTAACAGCCCAATAGTTATGTATTGGCTCCCTTGGAGGACAGATGCCATTTTATTCGGGACATGTAGAAGAGCGTCTAGTAGTAAATTTTATTTATTTGTTCTGGAGGTTTGGTCAAGAGTTCTTAATTTTAACCCTCTGACACTTTTTCCAGAAAATCTTGTCAAAAAAAGTGCAACTTTCTAAAAAAAGAACTGTGTGCAGAATTTTACTTGTATGTATGAAAGATTTACAGTCATGTAGATGTATAGGTTCTAAAAATATATGGTTTCTGGGGTATATAAGAGTTTGAGGGGGTTTTCTTTAAAAATATGAAGTTTATCCTAACTTCAAAGCTGGTAATATATATGTATGCACCCTAAGGTTATGCATTGGCTCCCTTTGAAGCTCCTTGCTGGCCATATTTGTAGGAAACCCTTTTATTCAGGATATGTAGGAGATCTATGTTTAGAGTTAGGCCACACTGCTGCGCTTTTTTTGCATTTTTTTCATATCATTGAAAACGCGGCAACGCACCGAAAACTCCCGTTTTCATTCTGCACTTTAATCTCAATCGCATGCAGTTTCCAATACTTTTTTAAAAAAACACATGCGCAAACGCAACGAAATTGCACATGAAATCACATGTGATTCAGTGTGCGATTGCGTTGCAGTGTGGCCGTGCACTTAGTGGGAACTTTTATTCATATTGAAGGTTGTCAAGATATCTTATTCTGAACATTTACAAAGAACGGCATCTTGTGGTCTGCATGTATGAATGGCTGCCTGGGATGTATATAGTTTCTCAACAAACAATTTATGTATTTTGTTTCCAAGGTAAAGGGGTATTAAGCCTAAAATAATAGTTGCCCTTAGCAAAGCACCAGTTATACTCTAGGTCCTTTTTGGGCTATTTGCTGGCCATGACTCTTTGGCATACAATTTGATTCAGGGCATGTGGGAGAATGTTATTTAGTGGGGGGTTTTACTTGCCAAGTAGGTTTGGTTAAGATATTCAAAATAGATAGTATGTGGGGGGGAGGGTTCCAAGTTTAGGGTGAGTTTTGTTTGAAAAAGTGGAGGCTGTTGAAAAGTGCATTGCAATTCCCACAAAATGGTGCCCAGAAACAATCTGCTTGTTTTCCCAGACATGAAAATTCAAATACTGTAAACAAAATAGATAAATGTTTAACTATGTTAAAAGAAAGGAAGAAAAGAGAAGTTATTCTCTATTAAGGAAGAAGGGAAATGATACAGTAACAATGTTAAGTTAGGATTTTTTATTTAGTAAATATGGATGACAAGTTTTGGTATTTTACAGAATTGGAGTTTTTATTCTGAACATAAAGCAATATTTACATGAAAACATGCAGTTATAAAAGTATCGCATTGTAATTACAATTAATGTGGACCACTAATTTACACTTGTTTTTGCAATAACAATTCAAAGGTGTCAAAATATTCTTGTAGAGAAGTATTTGGTATTGTAGTTACTGCATCTCGAGAACCCGTCAGGTAAGGAACGTGCTGGGTACGCCTCTGTTTTAAAGATGTTCGTTCTCAACATACAAAAAATAACTAACAGACTCCCATGTGGTACCATTGTAAAATTTAGAATGTTGTGTATTTGGTTTATGTACAGATTCGCCCTCTGATACAGATACAACCTGTCAGTTGTAAAAGATTCCAATTGTTCAAGTAGACCATAAATTTATAAGATGGATTTAATTCCCCAATTACAAACAGACCATTCTAAAACCCTGTGTGTACATAGTGTACAGGGAGTTCGACCTACATATCAGTGTACATGTAACAGGCTCTCTCTCTGTATTTACTATCAGACCGTTATACATTATAGGGAATTACAGGCCCTGTCACTGTCTGTACATAGCAGTGTATAGAGGATTACAATGGAGACCTACATATCAATGTACAGGTAACAGGCTCTATCTCTGTATTTACTATCAGACCGTTAGACATTAGGGATTACAGGCCGGTCACTGTCTGTACATAGCAGTGTATAGATTACATGGAGACCTACATATCAATGTACAGGTAACAGGCTCTATCTCTATTTACTATCAGACCGTTATACATTATAGGAATTACAGGCCAGTCACTGTCTGTACATAGCAGTGTATAGAGGATTACAATGGAGACCTACATATCAATGTACAGGTAACAGGCTCTATCTCTGTATTTACTATCAGACCGTTATACATTATAGGAATTACAGGCCAGTCACTGTCTGTACATAGCAGTGTATAGAGGATTACAATGGAGACCTACATATCAATGTACAGGTAACAGGCTCTATCTCTGTATTTACTATCAACCGTTAGACATATAGGGAATTACAGGCCGGTCACTGTCTGTACTAGCAGTGTATAGAGTTACAATGGAGACCTACATATCAAGTACAGGTAACAGGCTCTATCTCTGTATTTACTATCAGACCCGTTAGACATTATAGGGAATTACAGGCGCGTCACTGTCTGTACATAGCAGTGTATAGATTACAATGGAGACCTACATATCAATGTACAGGTAACAGCTCTATCTCTGTATTACTATCAGACCGTTAGACATTATAGGGAATTACAGGCCGGTCACTGTCTGTACATAGCAGTGTATAGATTACAATGGAGACCTACATATCAATGTACAGGTAACAGCTCTATCTCTTGTATTTACTATCAGACCGTTAGACATTATAGGGAATTACAGGCCCTGTCACTGTCTGTACATAGCAGTGTATAGATTACAATGGAGACCTACATATCAATATACAGGTAACAGGCTCTATCTCTGTATTTACTATCAGACCGTTAGACATATAGGGAATATACAGGCCGGTCACTGTCTGTACATAGCAGTGTAGATTACAATGGAGACCTACATATCAATGTACAGGTAACAGGCTCTATCTCTGTATTTACTATCAGACCGTTAGACATTATAGGGAATTACAGGCCAGTCACTGTCTGTACATAGCAGTGTATAGATTACAATGGAGACCTACATATCAATGTACAGGTAACAGGCTCTCTCTGTATTTACTATCAGACCGTTAGACATTATAGTGAATTACAGGCCGGTCACTGTCTGTACAAGCAGTGTATAGAGGATTACAATGGAGACCTACATATCAATGTACAGGTAACAGGCTCTATCTCTGTATTTACTATCAGACCGTTAGACATTATAGGGAATTACAGGCCCGGTCACTGTCTGTACATAGCAGTGTATAGATTACAATGGAGACCTACATATCAATGTACAGGTAACAGGCTCTATCTCTGTATTTACTATCAGACCGTTAGACATTATAGGGAATTACAGGCCCGTCACTGTCTGTACATAGCAGTGTATAGATTACAATGGAGACCTACATATCAATGTACAGGTAACAGGCTCTATCTCTGATTACTATCAGACCGTTAGACATTATAGGGAATTACAGGCCCTGTCACTGTCTGTACATAGCAGTGTATAGATTACAATGGAGACCTACATATCAATATACGGTACAGGCTCTACTCTGTATTTACTATCAGACCGTTAGACATTATAGGGAATACAGGCCGGTCACTGTCTGTACATAGCAGTGTATAGATTACAATGGAGACCTACATATCAATATACAGGTAACAGGCTCTATCTCTGTATTTACTATCAGACCGTTAGACATTATAGGGAATTACAGGCGTCACTGTCTGTACATAGCAGTGTATAGATTACAATGGGACCTACATATCAATGTACAGGTAACAGGCTCTATCTCTGTATTTACTATCAGACCGTTAGACATTATAGGGAATTACAGGCCGGTCACTGTCTGTACATAGCAGTGTATAGATTACAATGGAGACCTACATATCAATTACAGGTAACAGGCTCTATCTCTGTATTTACTATCAGACCGTTATACATTATAGGGAATTACAGGCGTCACTGTCTGTACATAGCAGTGTATAGATTACAATGGAGACCTACATATCAATGTACAGGTAACAGGCTCTATCTCTGTATTTACTATCAGACCGTTAACATTATAGGGACAGGCGGTCACTGTCTGTACATAGCAGTGTATAGAGATTACAATGGAGACCTACATATCAATTACAGGTAACAGGCTCTATCTCTGTATTTACTATCAGACCGTTACATTATAGGGAATTACAGGCCGGTCACTGTCTGTACATAGCAGTGTAAGGATTACAATGGAGACCTACATATCAATTACAGGTAACAGGCTCTATCTCTGTATTTACTATCAGACCGTTAGACATTATAGGGAATTACAGGCCCTGTCACTGTCTGTACATAGCAGTGTATAGAGATTACAATGGAGACCTACATATCAAGTACAGGTAACAGGCTCTATCTCTGTATTTACTATCAGACCGTTAGACATTATAGGGAATTACAGGCGGTCACTGTCTGACATAGCAGTGTATAGATTACAATGGAGACCTACATATCAATGTACAGGTAACAGGCTCTATCTCTGTATTTACTATCAGACCGTTATGACATTATAGGGAATTACAGGCCGGTCACTGTCTGTACATAGCAGTGTATAGATTACAATGGAGACCTACATATCAATGTACAGGTAACAGCTCTATCTCTGTATTTACTATCAGACCGTTAGACATTATAGGGAATTACAGGCGTCACTGTCTGTACATAGCAGTGTATAGATTACAATGGAGACCTACATATCAATGTACAGGAACAGGCTCTATCTGTATTTACTATCAGACCGTTATACATATAGGGAATTACAGGCCGGTCACTGTCTGTACATAGCAGTGTATAGAGATTACAATGGAGACCTACATATCAATGTACAGGAACAGGCTCTATCTCTGTATTTACTATCAGACCGTTAACATTATAGGGAATTACAGGCCCGTCACTGTCTGTACATAGCAGTGTATAAGGATTACAATGGAGACCTACATACAATGTACAGGTAACAGGCTCTATCTCTGTATTTACTATCAGACCGTTTAGACATTATAGGGAATTACAGGCCGGTCACTGTCTGTACATAGCAGTTATAGAGGATTACAATGGAGACCTACATATCAATGTACAGGTAACAGGCTCTATCCTGTATTTACTATCAGACCGTTAGACATTATAGGGAATTACAGGTGGTCACTGTCTGTACATAGCAGTGTATAGAGGATTACAATGGAGACCTACATATCAATGTACAGTAACAGGCCTCTATCTCGTATTTACTATCAGACCGTTAGACATTATAGGGAATTACGGCCGGTCACTGTCTGTACATAGCAGTGTATAGATTACAATGGAGACCTACATATCAATGTACAGGTAAAGGCTCTATCTCTGTATTTACTATCAGACCGTTAGACATTATAGGAATTACAGGCCGGTCACTGTCTGTACATAGCGTGTATAGGATTACAATGGACCTACATATCAATGTACAGGTAACAGCTATCTCTGTATTTACTATCAGACCGTTGACATTATAGGAATTACAGGCCGGTCACTGTCTGTACATAGCAGTGTATAGATTACAATGGAGACCTACATATCAATGTACAGGTAACAGGCTCTATCTCTGTATTATATCAGACCGTTAGACATTATAGGAATTACAGGCCGTCACTGTCTGTACATAGCAGATAGAGATTACAATGGGAACCTACATATCAATGTACAGGTAACAGGCTCTATCCTGTATTAATTCAGACCGTTAACATTATAGGGAATTACAGGGTGGTCACTGTCTGTACATAGCAGTGTATGAGATTACAATGGAGACCTAACATATCAATGTACAGGTAACAGGCTCTATCTCTGTATTTACTATCAGACCGTTAGACATTATAGGGAATTACAGGGCGGTCACTGTCTGTACATAGAGTGTATAGATACAATGGAGACCTACATATCAATGTACAGGTAAAGGCTCTATCTCTGTATTTACTATCAGACCGTTATACATTATAGGGAATTACAGGCCGGTCACTGTCTACATAGCAGTGTATAGATTACAAGGAGACCTACATATCAATGTACAGGTAACAGGCTCTATCTCGTATTTACTATCAGACCTTAGACATTATAGGAATACAGGCCGGTCACTGTCTGTACATAGCAGTGTATAGATTACAATGGAGACTACATATAATGTACAGGAACAGGCTCCATCTCCGTATTTACTATCAGACCGTTAACTTATAGTGAATTACAGGCCGTCACTTCTGTACATAGCAGTGTATAGAGATACAATGGAGACCTACATATCAATGTACAGGTAACAGGCTCTATTCTGTATTTAATCAGACCGTTAGACATATAGGGAATTACAGGCCCGTCACTGTCGTACATAGCAGTGTATAGATTACAATGGAGACCTACATACAATGTACAGGTAACAGGCTCTATCTCGATTTACTACAGAACGTAGACATTATAGGGAATTACAGGCGTCACTGTTGTACATAGCCGTGTATAGAGGATTACAATGGAGACCTACATATCAATGTACAGGTAACAGGCTCTATCTCTGTATTTACTATCAGACCGTTATACAATAGGGAATTACAGGCCTGTCACTGTCTGTACATAGCAGTGTATAGATTACAATGGAGACCTACATATCAATGTAAAGGTAACAGGCTCATCTCCAGTATTTACTATCAGACCGTTAGACATTATAGGGAATTACAGGCCGGTCACTTCTGTACATAGCAGTGTATAGATTACAATGGAGACCTACATATCAATGTACAGGTAACAGGCTCTATCTCTGTATTTACTTTCAGACCGTTAGACATTATAGGGAATTACAGGCCCGTCACTGTCTGTACATAGCTGTATAAGATTACAATGGAGACCTACATATCAATGTACAGGTAACAGGCTCTACTCTGTATTTACTATCAGACCGTTAGACATTATAGGGAATTACAGGCCCGTCACTGTCTGTACATAGCAGTGTAAGATTACAATGGAGACCTACATATCAATGTACAGGTAACAGGCTCTATCTCTGTATTACTACCAGACCGTTAGACATTAAGGGAATTACAGGCCTGTCACTGTCTGTACATAGCAGTGTATAGAGTTACAATGGAGACCACATATCAATGACAGGTAACAGGCTCTATTCTGTATTTACTATCAGACCGTTAGACATTATAGGGAATTACAGGCCGTCACTGTCTGTACATAGCAGTGTATAGAGGATTACAATGGAGACCTACATATCAATGTACAGGTAACAGGCTCTATCTCTGTATTCAATCGACCGTTAGACATTATAGGGAATTACAGGCCGGTCACTGTCTGTACATAGCAGTGTATAGATTACAATGGAGACCTCATATCAATGTACAGGTACAGGCTCTACTCTGTATTTACTACAGACCGTTAGACATATAGGAATTACAGGCCCGGTCACTGTCTGTAAATAGCAGTGTATAGATTACAATGGAGACCTACATATCAATGTACAGGTAACAGGCCTATCTCTGTATTTACTATCAGACCGTTAGACATTATAGAATTACAGGCCGGTCACTGTCTGTCATAGCAGTGTATAGATTACAAGGGAGACCTACATATCAATGTACAGGTAACAGGCTCTATCTCTGTTATATCTATCAGACCGTTGACATTATAGGGAATTACAGGCCCGGTCACTGTCTGTACATAGCAGTTATAGATTACAATGGAGACCTACATATCAATGTACAGGTAACAGGCTCTATCTCTGTATTTACTATCAGACCGTTAGACATTATAGGAATTACAGGCGCGGTCACTGTCTGTACATAGCCGTGTATAGATTACAATGGAGACCACATATCAATTACAGGTAACAGGCTCTATCTCTGTATTTACTATCAGACCGTTAGACATTATAGGAATTACAGGCCGGTCACTGTCTGTACATAGCAGTGTATAGATACAAATGGAGACCTACATATCATGTACAGGTAACAGGCTCTATCTCTGTATTTACTATCAGACCGGTAGAACATTATAGGGAATTACAGGCCGTCACTGTCTGTACATAGCAGGGTATAGAGATTACAATGGAGACCTACATATCAATGTACAGGTAACAGGCTCTATCTCTGTATTTACTATCAGACCGTTAGACATTATAGGGAATTACAGGCCGGTCACTGTCTGTACATAGCAGTGTATAGATTACAATGGAGACCTACATATCAATGTACAGGTAACAGGCTCTATCTCTGTATTTACTATCAGACCGTAGACATTATAGGGAATTACGGCCGGTCACTGTCTGTACATAGCAGTGTATAGATTACAATGGAGACCTACATATCAATGTACAGGTAACAGGCTCTCTCTGTATTTACTATCAGACCGTTAGACATTATAGGGAATTACAGGCCTGTCACTGTCTGTAATAGCAGTGTATAGAGGATTACAATGGAGACCTACATATCAATGTACAGGTAACAGGCTTATCTCTGTATTACTATCAGACCGTTAGACATTATAGGGAATTACAGCCCGGTCACTGTCTGTACATGCAGTGTATAGATTACAATGGAGACCTACATATCAATGTACAGGTAACAGGTCTATCTCTGTATTACTATCAGACCTTAGACATTATAGGGAATTACAGGCCGGTCACTGTCTGTACATAGCAGTGTATAGAGATTACAATGGAGACCTACATATCAATGTACAGGTAACAGGCCATCTCTGTATTTAACTCAGACCGTTAGACATTATAGGGAATTACAGGCCCGTCACTGTCTGTACAAGCAGTGTATAGATTACAATGGAGACCTACATATCAATGTACAGGTAACAGGCTCTATCTCTGTATTTACTATCAGACCGTTAGAATTATAGGGAATTACAGGCCCTGTCACTGTCTGTACATAGCAGTGTATAGATTACAATGGAGACCTACATATCAAATTACAGGTAACAGGCTCTATCTCGTATTACTATCAGACCGGTAGACATTATAGGGAATTACAGGGCGGTCACTGTCTGTACATAGCAGTGTATGATTACAATGGAGAACTACATATCAATGTACAGGTAACAGGCTATTCTCTGTATTTACTATCAGACCTTAGACATTATAGGGAATTACAGGCCGGTCACTGTCTGTACATAGCAGTGTATAGAGATTACAATGGAGACCTACATATCAATGTACAGGTAACAGGCTCTATCTCTGTATTTACTATCAGACCGTTAGACATTATAGGGAATTACAGGCCGTCACTGTCTGTACATAGCAGTGTAAGATTACAATGGAGACCTACATATCAATATACAGGTAACAGGTCTCTGTATTACTATCAGACCATTAGACATTATAGGGAATACAGGCCGGTCACTGTCTGTACATAGCAGTGTATAGATTACAATGGAGACCTACATATCAATGTACAGGTAACAGGCTTATCTCTGTATTTACTATCAGCCGTAGACATTATAGGGAATTACAGGCGGTCACTGTCTGTACATAGCAGTGTATAAGATTACAATGGAGACCTTCATATCAATGTACAGGTAACAGGCTCTATCTCTGTATTTACTACAGACCGTTAGACATTATAGGGAATTACAGGCCGTCACTGTCTGTACATAGCAGTGTATAGAGATTACAATGGAGACCTACATATCAATGTACAGGTAACAGGCTCTATCTCTGTATTTACTATCAGACCGTTACATTATAGGGAATTACAGGCCCGTCACTGTCTGTACATAGCAGTGTATAGAGGATTACAATGGAGACCTACATATCAATGTAACAGGTAACAGGCTCTATCTCTGTATTTACTATCAGACGTTAGACATATAGGGAATTACAGGCCTGTCACTGTCTGTACATAGGTGTATAGATTACAATGGAGACCTACATATCAATGTACAGGTAACAGGCTCTATCTCTGTATTTTATCAGACCGTTAGACATTATAGGGAATTACAGGCCCGGTCACTGTCTGTACATAGCAGTATATAGATTACAATGGAGACCTACATATCAAGTACAGGTAACAGGATTATCTCTGTATTTACTATCAGACCGTTAGACTTATAGGGAATTACGGCCGGTCACTGTTGTACATAGCAGTGTTAGATTACAATGGAGACCTACATCAATGTACAGGTAAAAGCTATCTCTGTATTTACTATCAGACCGTTAGAAATTATAGGGAATTACAGGCCGGTCACTGTCTGCGATAGCAGTGTATAGATTACAATGGAGACTACATATCAATGTACAGGTAACAGGCTCTATCTTGTATTTACTATCAGACCGTTAGACATTATAGGGAATTACAGGCCGGTCACTGTCTGTACATAGCAGTGTATAGATTACAATGGAGACCTACATATCAATGTACAGGTAACAGGCTCTATCTCTGTATTTACTTCAGACCGTTATACATTATAGGAATTACAGGGCCGGTCACTGTCTGTACATAGCAGTGTAAGAGGATTACAATGGAGACCTACATATCAAGGACAGGTTAACAGGCTCTATCTCTGTATTTACTATCAGACCGTTAGACATTATAGGGAATTCAGGCCGGTCACTGTCTGTACATAGCAGTGTATAGAGGATACAATGGAGACCTACATATTAATGTACAGGTAACAGGCTCTATCTCTGTATTTACTATCAGACCGTTAACATTATAGGGAATTACAGGCCGGTCACTGTCTGTACATAGCAGTGTATAGAGGATTACAATGGAGACCTACATATCAATGTACAGGTAACAGGCTCTATCTCTGTATTTACTATCAGACCGTTATACATTATAGGGAATTACAGGCCGGTCACTGTCTGTACATAGCAGTGTATAGAGGATTACAATGGAGACCTACATATTAATGTACAGGTAACAGGCTCTATCTCTGTATTTACTATCAGACCGTTAGACATTATAGGGAATTACAGGCCCTGTCACTATCTGTACATAGCAGTGTATAGATTACAATGGAGACCTACATATCAATGTACAGGTAACAGGCTTATTCTGTATACTATCAGACCGTTATACATTATAGGGAATTACAGGCCGGTCACTGTCTGTACATAGCAGTGGTATAGAGTACAATGGAGACCTACATATTAATGTACAGGTAACAGGCTCTATATCTGTATTTACTATCAGACCGTTAGACATTATGGGAATACAGGCCCTGTCACTATCTGTACATAGCAGTGTATAGATTACAATGGAGACCTACATATCAATGTACAGGTAACAGGCTATCTCGTATTTACTATCAGACCTTATACATTATAGGGAATTACAGGCCGGTCATGTCTGTACATAGCAGTGTATAGATTACAATGGAGACCTACATATCAATGTACAGGTAACAGGTCTATCTCTGTATTTACTATCAGACCGTTTGACATTATAGGGAATACAGGCCAGTCACTGTCTGTACATAGCAGTGTATAGATTACAATGGAGACCTACATATACAATGTACAGGTAACAGGCTCTATCTCTGTATTTACTATCAGGACCGTTAATACATTATAGGAATTACAGGGCTGGTCACGTGTCTGACATAGCAGTGTATAGATTACAATGGGAGACCTACATATCAATGTACAGGTAACAGGCTCTATTCGTATTTACTATCAGACCGTTATCATTATAGGGAATTACAGGCCGTCACTGTCTGTACATAGCAGTTTATAGATTACAATGGAGACACCACATATCAATGTACAGGTAACAGGTCTATCTCTGTATTTACTATCAGACCGTTAGACATTATAGGGAATTACAGGCCGGTCACTGTCTGTACATAGCAGTGTATAGATTACAATGGAGACCTACATATCAATGTACAGGTAACAGGCTCTATCTCTGTATTTACTATCAGACCGTTAACATTATAGGGAATTACAGGCCAGTCACTGTCGTACATAGCAGTGTATAGATTACAATGGAGACCTACATATCAATGTACAGGTAACAGGCTCTATCTCTGTATTTACTATCAGACCGTTAGACATTATAGGGAATTACAGGCCCGGTCACTGTCTGTACATAGCAGTGTATAGAGGATTACAATGGAGACCTACATAACAATGTACAGGTAACATGCTCTATCTCGTATTTACTATCAGACCGTTAGACATTATAGGGAATTTAAGGCGCCGGTCACTGTCTGTACATAGCAGTGTATAGATTACAATGGAGACCTACATATCAATGTACAGGTAACAGGCTCTATCTCTGTATTTACTATCAGACCGTTAGACATTATAGGGAATTACAGGCCCGGTCACTGTCTGTACAGAACATTCATTATGGGACTAGGAGGCTCCTGCGGTTCATTCCCCCTCACTGTCCGTTCCTATTTCCCCCCACATAACGCGGACCGAGCAGGGGGATCTGCCCATCGTTATCACAATTCCCGCCATTCTACCCTCCAGGTTATCACAGCCCCACACACCACCCATCGTTCCCCTCATTACACATTGTGGGCTCCGGGAGCCGCGCGCTGCTATTAATCCTTTCGGACGGTGGGCGGTGCTTACGTCAATGATGCGTGCGCATATTTCGATACGTGCTGTGCTATTTCCGCATATCGGGACCATTCCGCGCTCTGTGTTACTGCGCATGTCAGTAGATTCGGTTACATCGCCGCCCACTTGACTCTGTGCAGTTGGACCCGACATTACCATCACCTATAACACTGCAATGGGAGGTGGATGGTAAATCCTTATCATATCCCAGTACAGTCGTCCTGACACTGTCCCTGTCTAGTTTGGGGGCGGATAGGTATTTAGGAGGCGCCTGGTGGGTGTGTGTGGGTATATGTATGTGTGTGGGTATATGTATGTGTGTGGGTATATGTATGTGTGTGTGTGTGGGTATATGTGAGTGTGTGGATGTGTGGGTATATGTGAGTGTGTGGGTATGTATATGTGAGTGTGTGGATATGTAGGTGTGGGTATATGTGAGTGTGTGGGTATGTATGTGTGGGTATATGTGGGTGAGTGTGTGGGTATGTCCCTGCTATGATCTATCGAGTGAGACAGTAATACTCTTACCCGCAGTAATACTCTTACCCGGTAGGTCCAGATATGTATAACCCCGGATCTTGTCTCTATTGGTATCTCTCCTTTATATGTTGCAGGGAACTCAAACACAGACTCAC